>VXAX01004535.1:348857-617242 GCA_013399835.1 Leptocoma aspasia | reverse complement strand
TTTTTTTTTTTTTTTGCTTGATAAAGTTAATAAAACAAGAAATATTCCCTTTAAATATTGTGGGTTTTTCCTGTGGGACAACACTTTTTTGTGTCTGAGTTTTGAATTGTTACAATATATGTAGGGACCTGCTGGTCAAACTAATGGGAAAGAAGCAAATGCAGAGGCAGTTGAAGCCAGGACAGTTGGCCTAGGAAGAGTATAGGGATGAAGGGCAGTAGTGCACAGATAGGGTGAGGCCAAGGCACAGCTGGACCTGAAGCTGGCAAGGGGCACAAAGAAAAAAGAAAAACAGGAAGGGCTGCTACAAGTAGGTTAACCAGAAAGGGAAGGTCAAAGGTGTACACCCTTTCCCCCATAAACGGTGCGGGAAAACTGGTAACAGTGGAAGAGGAGAAAGATGGCATACCTAAAAATTTTTGCTTCAGTCTTCAATGGCAGCCTCTCTTCCCACACCTCTCAAATGGATGGACAGCAGGATGGGGACTGGGAGAGCAAAGTCCCTCCCACTGAAAAGGAAGATCAAGTTCATGATCACCTGAGGACACTGAATGTACATAAATTTATGGGATCTGAGGAGAGGAATCCTAGACTCTGAGGGAATTGGCTGACATAGTTGCCAAGCCTCTTGCCATGATATTTGAAAAATGGCATTTAGATGAGGTCCCAGGTGACTGGAAAAGAGGAAATATTGTACATATCTTTAAAAAGGGGAGAAAGGAGGACTTTGTGAACTACCCACCTGTCAGCCTTACATCTCTCTTCCAACCCAGACCATTCTATGATTCTATTTTAATTATAATGCATCGATTTTTGTTATTGCTTCATTGTCTATTTTATGCTCTGTCCCTTGTTTTGACTGTTAAAAATTTTGGAACAAAACCAGTACAAAAATGTTAATTTTTGTCTCCAGTTTTTCTTTTCATGACTGAATACAATTTCTGTGGTAAGTTTTTTTAAGCAGATGGGTAACATTATTTAGTTGCAAAGCCACTGCATTTTTTTTAAGGATTTGAGTTCTTATCTGGTGTACTGTTTAAGATTTCTAGAATTTTGAGAAAAAGCCACACCTGAATGTAACCCTATCCCCCATTTCCTCTAAATATCTGTTGAAAAGAAGAACCAGAATCCACTAAGCTTTCATTATTTTATGAATTTTGGTAAGGAAAGCATCCTTCCAAAGCATTTTATTGCCTCAGATATTTCTTCTACTACTACAGGAAAATTATTAATATTATTCTATATTGGTTTGGATAGAGAAGGGATTTTTGACATTTAAAAATATGTATTACAGTTTGCTCAGCTATAACAAAGAATTCAGATTCTAAGACAGTAAAGTAATTGTATTAACTAATAATCGAAGAGAAAAAAAATATGTGTTGGGGTTTTTTTGTTTGGTTGGTTTTTATGCTTTTTCTAACATTATTCCTCTAAATGATCTGCATGGTGAGATAAGAGATTGCACTTCTTTTGTATCTGTGCTCCCAAACAGGGCAGGCTACAGCTGTTATGAAGGAGAGAAATTATGGGCTCTTCCTCATCCAGCAGTGCAGGTGGAAGTACTGGGACATGTGGGACTGCAGGCAACTTATGCCCCATGCACCCTTTCCAGTAACATTTCCAGGTTTCTACCTTCACTTATTTTTTTCATGAACATTGAGCAGAGTGTAAACTAGAGTGAGTAAGCTAAAATGCAGCTTGCATTTTGCACCCCTGCAAATAAAAGAGAATTCTTGATGGGAGTAGTGTTGGTGTGAGCTGACACAAATAAATGCTGTGAACCTTCTTATTTTTTCTCCCTTGTTCCACAGCAATTGGAATGGGCATACAAGGGCAGATCAATACACTAAATAGGGCAGCTGAGTTAGGCAAGAAATATTGATATTTGCTGTTCATTTGGGCCTGGAACAAATGACCATCCCTTTCCTTGAAGCCTGAAAAAGTAGGGAGGGTCTCGTGGTCTGGTGATATGTTGTCTCTTGGGATTTCTGCAGAAAGGAGGTAGTTTATGCAGTCTTAAAGGTTAGAATCCCCTGAAATGTTCTGCCTGTGTCTGGTAACACTGTCCTCCACAAACTGCTCTGGACACCTGGAAGGATTAGCCTGGAGGCACTCTCCTGAGGGAAGTTTCTTTCTTTAAAAGGGTTTAGAGTAATTGCACTGAGAATTTCCTCACCCATTCATCATGGGTCAGGACTTAAGTATTTTCTTAGTGCAGGGTTCCTCTGTGTAAAGCAACTTCTCACATTGCTCATTCTTAGAGTGAGGAATGGCAGACCTGACCAGGGAAAGTTTGGGGCATGGCTGGAACCAGCAATAATCTTGTGAAAAAAAGGTACAGCAAATATCATACAGCTGGAAACTTTTTTTTTTCTGGCACAAGAACATAGGATGTTGCTTTTGAGACTAGGGAATTTAGACACCTCTGAATTAGGGGGACAATAAGGGAGTTATAAATGTGTCTACACGTGTGGTTAAACATGCAAAAACTCCTCTCTGCATTTTACTTTGGCAGCAAACCTTCAAAAGATCTGTTCCCTTGTCTGGAGAAAAGAGGGTAGGTAAATTTCTATTTCCTGTTTATTAAATTGCCCCTAAAAATAAGCATGAATTGTTCTTTTTTTTTTACTGTCTTCACAAACAGTTCTGTGCAATTAATGAAAACATGTGAAAGGGAGACAAAGTATAAAGGGTGAAGTATAAGTAGCAGGGACAGAAATGTTTAAAATTTCTAGGTCTCAGGAGGCTTATGTGGCCAAACTTTTCCTATTTTTAGAGGTTAACCCATAATTTCTATGAATGTTAATCACCCATGATCTAAATCCTGGTCCCATGAAGTCAAGGGGGGTTTTGCCACCAAATTTAGCAGGAAGAGAACCGACTGAGCTGTGTAACTGTTATTTAATGCCACTGCATATAGGAAAACTGAACACATTTATTTTGATTGGAAACAACATTATATAATAATTCCCCAAAATTCTGAGCTTACAGCTGGTAGGAAATATAGTTCTTGGGGGAAAAAGTTGCTCCAGCAGATGTCATTTGCAATATATCACAATGTCAATGTTAATTCTAGTTAATGTGAAAGGAAAGTATCCGAAATAATTTAAGATGCAAAGAACAGCATTTGATGGAAGGGAACTTAAACATAAGAGTATGATATGCCAACAGGCTTACATAAAAAAAAAAAATGGTTGCCAGGGAATTGTTCACATTAGGCTACATCATGCCATGAGTAATGCCTAAAATGAAGACTATGTTGAAAAGTACCCAAAACACTGAGCCTTGGAGGAGAGCTTGTCCTCACTGCTCGCAGTAAAAGCAGGAAGTAATTTGTGGCACTTCAATTTAGTGGTAAAGCATCCTTTCATCTCACAACGCCATCTCACACTAGGTTTTCATTCCTTTCACCAGTGTATGATGGGGGCAGTGTAGAGTCTACCAGTTTTTCACTGGGTCTCACCCTGGCTGGTCCAGGGGGATACCCTGCAGCCATTCTGGAACAGGAGCTGTGACCTCCTCACAACACCTGGAGATGCCTTTCCCTCTCCTAGTTTCCAATAGAGATGCAAAATGCAAAAATATAATTTACAGCAAGCTTATACCTTGAATATATCCTCAGTGAGAGTACACATCCTTATGCACAGTATGTAAAAAAAATTCCACAAAGAGAAATCAGAGACCACTCAAAAATCTGTATGAAGCAGGTACTTGTTATAAAGCAGTATGCATTACATCTTTGACTAAAGTCGAAATAGTTTATTTAAAACTGGGACAACTGTGCAGTGGTACAATTGTAAAATTTCTCTTTGTGTCCAAATATAAGAATCTGAATGAAAGCTATCAAAATTTCAAGAGTTCTCAATCACAGACATAATAATACTGCGCTTACTTGTGTGATGAAAATTGCTGTTGGGAGCCTGATCAATCTTGGTAGATGTTATTCAGGGTAACAACCTTGACCAGTTCACTTCTTTCTAATATAGTGCATTCATATTTAGATGTGGTATATCCGGGATATCATTTAGACCATATTCCTTCACTGGGAAATAAAAGAACAGCCTTCTCAAATACTCTTTATCTCTAAGAACTTCATTTTTAAATCAGAATTGATTGCTACAAGCATCTAAGCCTCTCTCTTTCTTCTTTCTGACCATATCAGGCCAACAAGGCCAGTTTCCCACCAAGGCACAATGTGGTTTATGTTAGACACATGGAAGAGATGTTTTGCACATACATGAACAGCTACTATGGTACTTTCCCCAGCTTGAGGTACAGTGTGGTTCAAACAGCACGGATGCTGGCCTGGAGTTCTGACAGAAGACGGAGCCCTACGTGCCCCCTTTTATGGAACTGCTGTACCTGTGCCTGTGAAACACCCCTTCTATGACATAGGTCGAGGAATACATTCAGTGCAGGTGGCTGGGTGTGCAAGCTGCACTGCAAGCTGCGGATTGAGCTCTGGGTGACAGAAACCCCAGGCAAGAGGCCCAGAACTGCCAAGCCTTTGCACAACGAAGGGCTCAGGGACCTGTGTCACAGCCAGGTGGCCGCCACTGAGAGGTACAGCAGAAACCAAGGGCCCCCAGGGTGCTGCAGCTGCAGAAGGGCTTCCGTCCCAGCTCAGGTGTGTACGTGTGACTGTCACACTGGCTCCTGGATGGTCAGACAGGGAAGTTTCCTTAACATATACCTCCTCTACTGATCTGAAAGGGCTTGATTCAGAGAAGGAAAAAGAAAGATGCATGTGGGGTGATTGGTGATTAAAGAATGGGCCATAAGACAAATACTGATCAGTCTTGTCTTCCTTGCCCACCCATGAGGATAGGTGCCATCACACTTGGTATTTACTGTGGCTGTAAGTGGGATTCTGGACAAATCCTTAGGCAAACCTTAGGCAGAGCCCTGTCTTGCTACTGCTGACAGCCCTTCAGTAAGGGCTGTCCAGGAAGCAGAAGGCTTTAAAGACTTTTTTACCTACAAGGTGTTCCCATTCTTTCCTTTTAGGCCAGAAAGGCTTATTATCTTCAGTAGCCAGCAGTCTTGGCAGAAAAAATGAATACTTTTATTCACACATGAATACTTTCATTTGCACATGAATATCAGTATCACTATGAAGGGCAAGAACTTCACAATACCAATGATATCCAAAATCTCCTTGCATGAATAATAACAGAGAAATGATGAGACAGAGAGATGATCATGCCAAACTGAAACACAAGGAAGAACATACCGAAGCATTTGTGAGTAAATTGCTCCTTTCCTTATATAGCACAGCTGCACAGCATTTTCTGTCGTGTTTGCTATTTATAAACTTTTGTAGAGAATTCCAGTTTGTTATACTGACTCCTATGTAGTCTGAGTAATAATTTATAACCGCATAAAGACTGTCTATATTTTAAGAAAGAGTCAGAGCCAGAGTAAAGGTTGAGCCTACAGCCTGACTTCTACATTTCATGACATTTGAGAATTTGATTTATCAACCTTAATGCTTCATTAACATGAGCACATAATTTCCTAGGAACTTCACATCAAATTTAAGGAAAAAAAAAACGAAATGAAGAAGGTCTGAGTGTAAAATTGTTGTAAATTCTTTCCTCTGTATCTTGCTTTGCTTCCACAAAGAAAACCAGATTGTGCTTTGTAGCTCTATTGTCCTATGGCTTTGGAAGGAAGAAAAGATCTTCTGTTCAGCAAAAGGCAGTTGCTGCTCAGAAGAATATAATGCTTTTCTCCTTGGTGCATACTGACATCCTACAATCCATTACCAACCAGGTAATCAGAGCAGGTGGACAGGCACTTAGCAGCAAGCATTCTAAGTGTAGGCTGTGTCAGGCTTCAGTGTTGGAAGGTGTAGGTGAACTTCCTCAGTCACACTGGTCAGATAGACTTGCTCTTAACTGTGGTGAAAACTCCTTAACTGTGGTGGTAACTGTGCATTATTTACTCCTATAACTACTGTGGTTTCTAATATGAGGAAAAAGTTTACACTCAAACATGGATTCATGGATGTTGTAACCCTCTGTGATTTTGCTTTTATTTTACCACATTCTTCCTTTGGGAATAAAACAAAATCAGACACACACAGAGTTAAAAAAACCCCCATGTTTTATTCTGAGACTTCCTAGGTTTTGATTTCTAAGTTCAAATTGCCTTTTTTTAAATTTTATTTTGACTGTATTTAATAATAATAATGATAATGATAATGATAATAATAATAATAATAATAGGAAAATCAGTTAATTATCAAACAGGTATAGTGTGATTCATTAATCACAATTAATGAATAGTTTAAGCATGTCTTCTGGCCTACTGATTTTCCTTTAGAAGAAATTGAACATTTTAGTCCCTCAGGTAAATAGCATTGCAGGAGGTTAAACAGGCCACAGGAGGCTCCACGCTCAGTTCAAATTTCAGCTAGTAAAGCTAAGCAGAAAAAGCCTTGCCAACTTTTTTGCCAGATTAATCCACTTAACTGCTAGTTACTTCACAGCCACTTCTTGCCTACTTCTTATTGATTCACTGAGTGTTTGAATTTTTTCCTCTCCTTTCCTGTAGATGTGTTACTGAAGTTTGAAGAAGGGAAGCCATGAATTTTTGGTAAGTACTTAGGTCCCTGACTACAGACTCTTCAAGGTAAATCTGTCTACTTTACATTTGCTTTATGAAATTTGGCTTATGAATAGCATACTTTTTTATATGCTGGACTTAATAACAGTTCAGAGGGGAACCTCATGACAGTTTAGGCTAGATACAGTCCTACAAACCAAAATATAAAAGGACAAAGACACTGCATTTCTATTTTATCATTTATGTATTTCATCCCTTTTTTTTTCTCTTTCAAAATATTTTAGCCAACTCCTCCATAGCAGTACTAGGCACTAATTATAAATATCATGCTTTGCCACTTGCAAGAAAAACCCTCTACAAATCATCCTGACCTCAGCAGTGGTAGACTGAGGCCAGCTAGGCAACACTTCTGTCTGAGGCAAGCCAAGGTGGCCAAGAAGTTCTGTTGCAGTTCTTTGGTTTGGAAATGGCTGGTTTTGCTTGACATTTGCACAACCTAAGGTCAAAATAAATATGCTACTGTGAGCTCAAAAACCTTATTAGTCCCCTGTCCAATTTGCTGCAGTCAAGGTAGAACACCTGTAAGGGCAAAAGAGATCCGCTGCTGTCAAGAACTAGTTTAGTTTTAGGGAAATAGCATTGATTAACCTACTGATGCTGGTGAAGATTGATTTGAACCCCCAAAGGAAGCTAACTAGTAATATATACACATTTTCATTATCTTCCAGTAGATCGACACAGCAAGTGTGGCAATACCTTCAGGAGTCTTTAAAATGTCAGAGGGACAGTATTGCAATTACATTCTAGAATATTACTACACTGTACATCCTTTAGTAATTGCTTCCATTATTTCTGCCATCATTCCCCAAAATGTTTCCTACCTTGTCCATACCGACTATACAAAATTTTCCAAATTGCTCCACTAATTCTGGTGAAATATTAAATAATTTTCTTACTGTCCACTGAGGAAGGAACCGGAAGTTTCTCACATAAGACATATTCTCAACAACATGGATAAACAGAGAAAATAGATGTTATTACCGTTGCATAGAGTAACCCACAGTGTTATTCTCTCATTCGGTGCTGTTTCATAGCTGCTATATCATAGATGCTTCCCCATCTATAATCACTTTACCAACTGTCTTCTGCTTTACCAGGCTGAGAAAAGATGCAACAGCTTCAGCAAAACATCACAGGCTGGCCCTTGCTTCTGTTTTCACTGAGCACTGCTACAGGATCTTTGTGAGGTGTGAGGATCTTTGTGTGCTGAAGGCTGCAAGAGGAAGTGATGGGTATAGAAATAGAGTTCCCAGTGCTGCAGATGCTGTGCCTGAAATAACTGAAGAGCTAAAAATTATAGATACTTCAAGTACACATTTCTTTATCACAAAATTCTTTTCAGTAACTGAGGCAAAAAGATTTTCATAGAATGGTTACCAAGAATGCAAAGCAAGTGTAAAGGACTGACTACACTTAGTTATTAAGCCTATATAATTATTTTAGAGTCTGCCTGTCTTCTGTAATAGTGGCTTCTTCCTTTCAAGATTAGCTATCAGAGCTTCTGCTCTGTGTTGACCTGTATTTTCACATCCATTTTATAACAAATAGGACAGAAACTTGCTCTCTGGTGAAGAGAATTAAAATTCAGCGTCATGGAAGTACAGAAGGCGATTCCATTATCAAGGGATTACTATGAACTTTTGCAACCCATTTTGGGATGTGTGGCACCTCCAAGTCACCGTGTCTTAATATAGCTAGTAGGAAACTATGACCTTCTTAAACTTCCTCTAGCCCTGCATGCAGAAAAGCTATTAACTTGTACAGAAAGCAAGTACTTATATTCGCAATTGAGGATTCTAATACAGGCTTATTTTTTCAGAGATGAATTAAGCTACTTGATTTTGAACTGAAAGCAGCAGTATTATGCAACGCTTATTAGCCTTCAAATTTGTGTTGGAAAGGAATTCATGAGAGTTATCCCCCTTTTCCATGCTCTGACTTATTCCAGCATTGGTGTCTCTGAAATCAGCCATAAATGTCCTTGGCAGCTATGCAAACAAAGCTTGCTCCTGCAGCCTAAATCGTATGAGTTGCTGAGCGCTGCTGGAGAGAGGCAGAACACCTTCTGCTGCCATTGTCTTCAGCACAAATTGACAATGACACATCACCCCTTGCATAGCTCACTGGGCTGCAAGGCTGGGTTTATAATTAGTTCACAGGGTTTTTTATATGCCTTGTTCCAGACCATTGATAAGAAAAATATGCTAAAATTTGGTGAGAGGGAAAAAAAAAGTGACAGCAATATCACAGGTTAAATCCTGAGCTTGTGTGAATCAGCATGGCACAGATGATTCCAGTGATGCTGTATCAATCTGTCCCTGCTGAGGTTCTGCTTTAAAAATTTTAATGGCTATCAATTCAGAAGAAATACTTTGGATATATTGCTAAATAATGGCTTAGATGCCACAGCAAGAAACAATATCATGCCACTTATTATGCCATTTTAAAACAATATAAGCCATGTGTGAGAAATTAAATCTGTCACCCTGGGAAAGAGTTCAGGCTGTCAAAATGGTAATAGAAATGAAATTCAATTACCTACTTTCTATGTTGTGCATGGTAATTCCCCAGCAAATACTAAAGGAAATTGAAGAGGAGATTATCTTGTAAAGCGTTTCTATAATGTAATTATTATTTTAATTATTGTAAGGAAAATCTATACAATTCTGCAGAAAACTGGATGAATTTTATAAGAATTGCAGCTGTTTGTCAGGCTAAGATTAGCTGCCATTGACCATGACCATGACATTCTGAAGGCAGTCACAGGTTCACTTCTGTATATTTTCCTCATGCTCAGCCTTTCTGTGGCAATAGTCCGAGAGGGATGAGACTGATGGTGAGCTTTCAGTATCTCTAGAAGAAGGAAGCCACTAGGGAAATAACTGTAGCCCCTTTGTCTCATTCATCTCTGCACTCTTTCCTTGCTGGAGCTGGTTCAGCTCCACCCTAAGTGTCAGGATCCCTTGGGTGGCAAGCACTATTGAATGGCCAGTGTCTCCCAGACTAGGTAGGAACTGGCCTTCATTTTCCTGTATGACTTCTCCAGCTGTGAAGAGTGGAGCTCAGAGACTATCCTCGGCCCAACTTCACTATGCCATGAGGAGTGGAATAATGCAGCAGGAGGTACTGGGTGATCCCATTTCATAGTGCAGCTGGAGAGTGAGCTATAGCCTGTAGGCTAACACTGCAACCAGCAGTCATGAAGACCCAGACCTCAATGTGTTTGCTAATCATCAAGATATTGAATAAGGGAAATGAGGAGCTCAATAAAATACGCAGAATGAAGAATCAGCTTTAGTTTAGGCTCCTTTGTGGATTTAGTGCTAAAGCAATGCATACATAGTCTGTATGTAAAAGTCAAAGACAAACTGCACTTACTCTACAAAGCAATTAGGATTCTTCAAGGCAGAAATTTTTTTAGAAGTGATGGTGGTGTCAAGTGTCTGGGTTGTGGAAGAGTTTTTTTCAGGTATAGTTTATACAAAAAAAAAAAAAAAAGACAAGACAATCAAAAGGAAAAATAAGATAAAAAACCAGGACATTACCTGCTGATGCTCTCAAAGACTGGTATTTCCTATCATATCACAACTGAATAAGAGCCAGCACAGAAAACTGATTATATTTTACATGTCAAGAAAAATACTGAGAACAATGAATGTTTCACTAACTGTGGGAAGAAACAGTATGGTGTGAGTTCAGGGTTATGTATTCCCAATCTCCTTAATCCACTTCAAGATTTTCTGTTACCTTCCCAGATTCTTAAAGGGAACAAACTGGAAGTTGTGCCAGAGATTTTAAGAGTAGGTTGTGATTTGTGTGTGCAGTTCACAAGGTGGAGAAGCAGCATTGGTGGGTACAGAGCAGTGCAAGGGAGATCAAGTAGCTCATGTGTGTGAGCCCAGTTTGCCTTTGCACTATGGACTGCAGAGCGCCTGACCTCTAAGTGAGCCAGTGATGAGATCTGTAGTGCTTGACAAGACTTTCTGATGCTTGAGCTAAACTGTTTACAGCTTCCTTGCTAATTTCTCTACTCTGAAGCCTCTGGCACAGAGATGCCCTGATTATTAATGGCTTTCTTGTCAGCATCAAGAGGTCTTGGTGGTACTTGAAATAAAATGGATAATGTTCAGGGAACCTAAGTCCTCATCAAACCTAATTGTGAATTACAGGGGGAGTTTATACCACGACATGAAGTCAGACCCATTCTGAACAGGACAGTCTCAGTAGCAGAAGCAGTCAAGACACAGCACAGGGTCTTAGCAAACTAGCCCCACAGACTGGCTGTGCTTATAAGCCTGAGCATCACCCTGAAAAGGCTGACTTTGGGTTCACAGTACTTCTGTGTGGGTAGATGCATTGTTAGCCTAGGGCTAGCTTGGGGAAATCCACATGAGACTGCACTGCACTAGGCAAGTGCTTCCCCTTTCTCAGTATCTTCTGATACTTCTCTGCATCCCAGTCACTTCACGGAGGGTCTTGGAAAAGGGTTTAATTTTTTCTTCTTTTGGCTCTTACTCTAAGCACATTTTGCATTTCCTGGTTATTTGGTCACACGGGAACTCAGAGCACAATCACCGCTTGGAGCTGAGTTAGAGTGGTCAGTCAGGATAAGGAAAGATGTATGTTAATAATATAGCTATAAAGAAATAATTATATAGAACTACATCATGCCCTTAAGGGCATGCCTTGTATTTGGAAGAGTTTTCATGGTGTGAATTGGACATACTCTTGGCATGCACAGCACATGGAAGCTGTTACAAAAGCTGTCACATCATGCCTCTGGCTGAGCCCTGGTCGACCACCATGACTTCCCAGAAGAGCAATAAGGTGTGGTGCTTGTGTTCCCCCTAGTCACCCATGCTATGAGTCTGCCTGACCCATGTGCCACAGGGGAAAAGCTCCTTATTCCTTCCCCTTTTGCTGTGGCCATGGAGACAAATCAATGCATAACTACTCCTGTTGTGATCAAACAGTTGTGTTATGCTGAGAAGGTCCAGAAGAAAGTACAAAGAATAGTAATTTCCGTTCAAGAAAAAGAAGAAAACTCAAAATCTTACTGATTTATATCACTATATGTAGATAAAGCTGTGGGGTTGCAACTCCCTTGTTTAAGCCCTCATAGCAATGAAGTATTTAAGAATAGGAGAAAAACAAGTACTGCAATCAAGTAAATCTAAGGCAAATCCTCACAGCTGAGATGTGGTCCACACAATACAGGAAACATGCTTTTAGCTTGGCTATTCAAAATGTCTTTGTTTGTTTGTTTGTTGGTTTGTTTTACATATTGAAAGATAATAATGGCAAGACTCTTTGAAGACCTAGAAAAAGGTTTTAAGTGTGGCCAAGGAATCTGCTCTTTTTAAAGCAAGAGTTGGAAGTACTGAAAATTGATTCTATTTTAATATAAAGTTTGTGCAGCTTTGAGTCCTCAGCTCCAAGTGAACGAACAATGCTGAAAGAGAGTTATTTAATGGAGCATCATAAAGAAACAGAAATGAAGAAACACATTAATTAGAAGTTAAATAAGTAAAAGTTCATATTCTAGTTTATATTTCAATGTTGAATTTCACACAGGAGTTTAATTAATTTCATTTTGCTGCTTTTCTTATGGCCTTGGAAGGTTCTTGGAACTAGACAAGCTTATATTAGATTTAAAAATATTTTCATTTTAGAAATTCTCCAACATGACAGATTTAGGGGATATCATGCATTGTATGTGCTTTTTATAGTTATATCTATTTTATTTGGTTTTGGTCATGTTTATGTAAAGTTTCCTGTTTACAATTGTATTTCTTAGATGCCTACCCCTCAGTTACTTTTATGGGGGTGCTGTATGATTGATTTTTAAGATTATTTTCAAGTGGAGATTTTAATTATCTGTTTTTATAAGACATAATTGTAATGTGCTAACTGCCAGGACATTGCAGCCTGTGTCATGCAGGCAGCTCTCTATGAATTCAGAACAACCAACTTTACATCTTACACCTGTGAACAACAAAAAGTGCCAGCAAAGAAGCATCACAGTCTATCTTGATAGTATTTTCAAAGCAAGAAAATCAACAATATGTTGATTTTTTCCATTTTGTAAGTCCTCTCTTGGCCCACTTCTGAATGTTCTCAACTCTTCTTTCTGGTGTAGATGCAAATTTGCCATGTGATAGCACGCCCATCAAAATACATGAAAGAAAACAAGACAGGCAGCACAACACACTCTGTAGGAGGTTAAGGACGTGTATTAGCATGGCATTTTCTTTGTCAGCAATAGCACAACCCACCCTTTCATTAACACTCTTTACCCCTATAGTTAGAGGACTTCTTCCCATGATTTTGTTCTTTGCAATTTCAGTGTTGCTGCATGGGTCTTTGAGCAACCTTGTCTAGTGGGAGGTTCCCCAGTCCGTGGCAGGAGGGTTGGAACCAGATGATGATCTTTAAGGTCCCTTCTAAAGCAAGCCATTCTATGATTACTGTATTTAGTTATTAGTGAAACACAAGTAAACATTCAAGAGCAATTCAATAAGTGAATGGCTTCCAACATGAAGACATTATTAAAGTAAATTCCAGAAATCTCAGCATATGAGAGACACATAGAGAGAAAAGACAGAAGGTGGAAACTGATAAAGAAGAATTGCAGGGAGGACACCACATTCAAAGACCTTAATGACATCTTGGTGGACGGAGTAAGACAGATAGATTTTGAAGGCCAAGACCACAGAAAATATACCAGAATTAGTAGACAGCCACGATCAAAGACATGATTTTGGGAGTGCAAAAGTACATCATTAATTCTTTATGAAATCCTGTCTCACAATAAAAGAAAGATATCCTGTTAAAATGCCATTTATACTTTTTTTGCTTAATTATTCTGCCAATTCTTAAATGTAAGGCTAGCACTGAAATTCCTTTCAGTCAAAGATTTGCAATACATAGAATAAAAAAGAAAAGGAAGGAAAGAAATTGAAGTTAGATCTGTAAGCAAACTTTGCCATCTGTAACCCAGCCAGACTTTCTACCCTATTGCTTGTCATCAAACAAATCTGTACAAATCTGAAGTGAAAAAGCAACTAGGGCTTTACTGATATTTATTGAAGATATTTTTGTGCTATGTACACGGATACAGATTTCCAAAGATTTTTCAACATTGACATTATCTTGCAGATTACTACTAAATAAGTTGATATTTTACCACGGAAATATGCTTGCAAGCAGAAATAGTTCATTTGGATACCCTCTTTTGTTTCAATTTATTAATGAAAATCTGTTTATTTCTTTATTCATATTTGGAAGTAGCAGGGGAAATAACCCAAAATGACTAATTTATCTAATGAATTTTACCCGTCTTTTCTCTGTTGCCCATGAATTGCCACAAATATATGAATTGTGAAAAGCACTCATGATTTGAAACTATTAGCATATTTCAACAGATTATATGAATAATTCTTGCCATGTGTATCAGTTAAAAATAGCATTACAGATTATAACTGGCATCTGTAAACAGGGGTGAATTAAAATGTATCAGATAACCTTTTTTTTAGTACTTGCAAATTTTTTCCTAGTGAGTATTTATATTTTTACTAGTAGTGACAAATATTAAATGCAGTCCATCTAACCTGAAACCAGCTCAGGTACTTCTCCAGGGATGTGACTGTCATGGACCCAATGGCAACAAAAGTCAACAGCCCAAGTGTCCACAGAGAAGTCTGGGCAGGATTTCTGGACTTTATTAGCTTGCCCTTGGCAGTCAGGCTGGCCAGGGCATGGCTAGTTCAGATAAACAAGGGATACCCTTTGTCCGCACCAGTTCATGTAAAGTCACTCTGGGCTAAATTTGAGCTCCAGCAACAAGGATGAAATGCCCTGACGTGCTCTGTCCCAGAAGGAGCCCTGGGTCAAAGACAGAGCTTGCTTTTTGTGCTAGAGTTATCTCTTAGGAATATTGAAAATTTTACTATTACTGAAAATCATAAGCCTTTTTAGAAAGAAATCAAGAAGTACAGGGAATATTTTTGTTGTTAAAACTGCTGTTTACTCTTACACAGCCTGGCAAAAGCAGAGTAATGCAGCATCTGGAATATCCCTGAGGGAAGTAATCTGAAGAGGCACTTTCTTGAGCATGTTTTCTAACCTCTTGTTTAACTATTTCACATACTCATTTTCCAATCATCACAACCACATTAGTTAATAAATTAAAACACTGACAGCATGAAAGAATATTATCAAGTTTGTACAGACAGTTATTAGCATATTTACCATGGCCAAATTGTTTCACTTGATTTATTTCTAAGTCAGAAACAGTTTCAGCAAATACATCAGCATTCCACCTCAACAAAAAGTATTTATTTCCTCCTTAGCAAAGAATCAAGTTGATAATATTCTGAATAATATATTATCTATATCCATCCATCCATTCACCCAGAACTCAATTCTCTTAGGCTGAGCAATGTTTTAGGTTTAAATTTCTCTGTTTGCATTTCTCTAAGGGTAAAAAAGATCTTTACAAAACACTGAGTCAAAAGGGCTTATTTTCATGCAGCATTGGGAAGGGATTTCTCATTCCCTTAAGTAGGCAAATTTGTATATATTAATTTACCACTTAGATCTGTGTCCCTTAAGCCCTTGTCTTCTTGCAGTTACTCCAGCACCTATTTCAGTATTAATCCTACCACTTGCATTTTGCCCACTAGGCCTCCTACTGCTTTGCTTTTGCAACATTTCATATTTTTCATATTCACATTCAGAATTTCTACTGCCCCTCAGTGCATTCAAGGCTTTGGGTTTCATTTCACTAATGGGCCCTTTTTGAGAGAGTGATATTATTTAACTTTCAGCTTTGTCTATTGTAGGGACATATGGCACACTGCTTCTCACCCTTGTCAGTTTAAATATATGCAATGAAGGGGCTTTTTGTTTTTTTTTTTTTTTAAATGAACATAGTTTACTGTGTCTCCCATGGCTTTAGAGATTACACTTGATCCCTGAAAAGCAAATGCAGCAATCTGTGTAACAGCTGTATAAATCAGCAGATGAAAATAAAAGCGAGGTGTGGGAAGAAAAAAAAAGAAACCAAAACCCATGGGGCAGTCAAGACCTGGAGGAAAAAAATAGTGGGCAAATAGGAGAAGTGAAAATAAAGGGGATAAAAGAGAGCAGCCTGAAGCAAACAAAGGAAGCTGAATTGAACCTCCCTGGAACATGAGACAGTTGCTTTTACCAGAAACTATGGCTGGTCCTCTGACTACCTTTAACATTTTCCATTGTGCAAAGAGATTGCTCCTCCATTAGAAACACATTGAACCACAGTTCTTGTTCAGACTTGGAACATCCCTTGTGTTTTCAGAGACTTTTTCCATGGTGGTTGAAAATAAGTGCGTGCACAATAGCTTTGAGGCCTGAATTTTGAAAGGAGCAACACTCTTTTTATATGCAGGTAAGCTTGAAAATTTAAGACACAGCAATAATCTAGTTTAGAGAGAGTCAGTACTGCTTGAGTGCCAGAACTCCTTACATGACTGCAAGAAGGATTCCTCACAGCTGCTGAGCAAGGCTAAAGTGCAGATAAACACATGTAGAGACACATGTAGAGACACAGCTATTACTTTCTAACTTTTCCTATCTTTTTCTTCGTGGGAGTTTGGCTTTTCCTTGTGCTTCATGTGTTTATACTGTTCTTGGATGGCAAAAGTGTATGTGGGTGGCAGAGACAGCTTCAAGATGGCCTTCTCTGCCCAGAACATGTGAGGGACAGTATGTCCTGCCAAGGTGACTGTGTATTTAGCACAGGTAGGTGATGAGTCTGGGCTTGGGAACAGGCTTGGAACACTCAGGCAGAATAGGCAAAGCCAGAAAGGCCACTGAACTTGCCCAGTTATGGGGGAGCTGCAGATGGAGAAGGAATGTAGCTGAGATCTTCCAGGATCTCCAGACTCTGTTACTCTTGGATTATCCTTCCTTACTGAAACAGGACAAGCACCAGAGTCTAAGACTCAGAGAGTGAAAGAGAGAAGGGATTCAGAAAGTTCACATTCTTAAAGTATGTGTGTATGCATAGACACATCTTTCAAAATTTACAGAGGCAAGTGTATATAAATTCCTGTATTTTGATAAGAACCTTTCCTTATAGGAGTGTGGCACATAAATTTAAAAATCCAGTTTTCTTTTGCTTTCTGAAGCCAAATGAAAGCAAGCTAGAATGTAACCATGCTGAAAACAAAGAATTTACATCCAAGGAATGCATTAGTAAGTGAATACAGCTTTCATGTGATTGCAGTCATGAAGAAGAATAATGGACTTTGGCCCTGTTGTAGTTTATTTCTGCAATAAATTGCAGAAGCAGCTTTTCCATCTTTATTTGTTTCCTGGATGTTGGGGTTCTTTGATTCTTTGGGAACCTTTATAGGTATAGCTATCAAGGTGTAAAATATGTCTACATTTACCAACATAGGGACATGTAAAACTTTGCAAAGCTTTATTTTTCATCTTTAAACAATAAAAATCTGATCATTTATGGAAATTCATGAAAATTTAGTTCTTGTAGAATGTGCAAGTCATGCTCCTGAGATGCTTATGAATAATATTGCTACTCTCTCATAGCTCTACTAAAATACTTTACTGTCTTCACTTGTGCTCAGTTCTGCAAACTGCAGCCAACCTCAAATTTTACTGTTTTTATATTTACCAGTAGTTTTCAGTCTTTTGTTTATTTTATTGTGACTTTTTATTAAATCCCATTGTGCTTAATTTGTCAATAACTGCTGAAGCTCATCAAAATCATCTAGTTCATTTACTGCTCTTGTTGGATCAGGGACTCTTGTTGTTAATGGTTAGATTCCCTTCACAGATACTCATGCAGTCTTTTTTGAGTCTGTGCAAGAAGACAAAGTACCTACTGACTGCAGAGAGAATAGAGAAATTCTAAAATTCCAGAACTTTAAATTTAAAAATCCAACCCTAAAAAAAAGAAACCTTAAAAAACTTTAAAAAAATTTAATAAAGGAAGCATATGCTAAATTTTAATGTTATTTTAAGTCTAGTAAACAGCACCTTAGCAGTGCTATATGGTCTCTCTGGACTCCTAATTGTAGTTCTGGAGGCAGTTTGAAAGAGCAGGACAGTTCCAAAGCAATAAAAAACTACCAGCCTTATTCCAGGTTTAAAAAAAAAAAAAGGAAGAGGTGGCATTAGCAAATGAAGTGGACTTGATCTTTATTGTTTTCAAAATAATGAACTTATTTGTATTGGCTTTTCATACCAAGACTACTGCCTCACTTCAAATGTGCTCTACTGAAATCTGAGGAACTACTGACTATAATGTACAGTCAAAGTAAAGGCAAGTAGAAAAATATTCTAAGAAAAGAGATGTTAATCCAAAACAATTTTAAACTAAGGAAAATAAATTAATTTTCACAGGTAGAAGCAATGAAACATTTATCTCATTCATTTTTTTTGAGTATCCAGTCACAATGAATTTATGCGAGACAAAAGGCTAAAGCTTTCTTTGTAAAACCTGCAAACTCTGCATGCATCAACTTGTGTGTGCAAAGCTAGAGGATCTTGTGCACTCATACAAGTATGCAAGTATGCAAAACAAGCACTGGCATCCTTCATTTGCCATTTCTATTAGCAAATGTTCAGAAGCCGAGTCTGGGAGGTCTTTGAAGATTCCCTCTGTCCAAACAGCAAACAAGTAAGAAGTGTGACATTCATTTCTAAGAACATGAAAAGCTTCCCTCTGCCTCATCCCTTTCTGAGATATGAAGAAAAGACTTTGAGGGCTTTAAAATGAATATGTTTAAAATGTCAGGGAAACTGGACTGTTGGATCTGTTGTGTATTTCAGTCCAATAGGAGTATAGAGTTATTTAGGCATAAAGGAATGTATTTAGACCAGAGTTCTTTTATGTGTTTATATGTGTTATATGCATATATACATAGAATGGAACTCTTAGAAACTTACAGCATTGCACACAGAATGGGTTGGGTTGGAAGGGACCACACTGGGCCATTTGGTCCAACCTCCCTGCTCAAGCAGGGCCACCCCAGAGCACATGGCACAGGATTGAGACCAGATGATTCGGGAATATCTGGAGATTCCACAGCCTCTCTGGACAATCTAGTCCAGTGTGTGGTCACCTGCACAGTGAAGAAATTCTTCCTCGTGTTCAGGTGGAACTTCCTGTGCATCAGTTTCTGCCCATTGCCCCCTGTCCTATTGCCTGGCACCACTGAGCAGAGCCTGGCTCCATCCCCTTGGCACCTCCCTTCAGATACCCACAGAGATGGATGAGGTCCCCTCTCAGTGCCTCTTCTCGAGGCTGAACAGGGCCAGCTCCCTCATCCTTTCCTCATAAGAGAGATGCTCCAGTGCCTCAGTCATCTTTGTCACCCTCCATTGGACCTGCTCCAGGAGCTCCATGTCTCTCTTGTCCTGAGGAGCCAGAACCAGACTCGGCACTCCAGATGTGCCTCACCAGGGCTGGGCAGAGGGGCAGGATCACCTTGCTTGACCTGCTGGCAATGCCCTTCCTAAAGCACCCCAGAGTACCATTTTCCTTGTTAGCTCCTTTCATTCTCTCTCCTCTACTTTCTTGAAATAGCCTCACATTTCAGCTGTCCTTCATGAGGTCTGTCTGCTTTTCCTATAAAAACATATCAACAAAAGCTTTCTTTCTGCTGTCCTTTAAACTCCCATCTTTTACTCAAGGCAAAGAAGCAAAGCTACAACACATGATCCAGTACATCAACCTATACAACTGTCTTTACAAAAGCCTCTCAATAATGATAATAATCCTTTCACCATTTAAAACTTAAAATTAAGGATGTACTGTTGCAAAAAGTGGAGATATATATATATATATATATATATATATAGTGTAGCTGTGTGTAGAATTAGTTAAAATATTCATTTATCTAATCTTTTTTTGGTTAATATCAGTTTTGTTTCTCCTCTGTGCTTCCTCAGACACCAAAGAGGCATCCTGACTCACACTATTTGTACATCTACTCTCTAATGCGAATAATTCAGCAATGAGCTCAGCCTCTCTGCTAAGCCTACGGGGAGGAAGGATTGGCTGGTAAAAAGGAAGTGTAGTTTGAATCCTAGCTCTCCATTTTCCTCGATAAAACATCACAGGATATGAGGCTGAAAATGAACAGCCTTTTCTTTGTGTAGTGAGCATAAAAGGTTGTACAAACAGGAGTCATCTGTTTCCCATTTGTCACCCTTTCACCACAGCATGGGGCTACGACTTGTTGCATGTCTTTAAAGCAAACTTTAGGAAGCTGTACACATGTAAGCTAAGACACTCAAAGTGCAGGACTGTTCCTCTGATGAGAGCTTTTGCTGGCCCTTTCTTCCCCCTCTCCCACCAGAAGTCCTGTATGAGCAAGCAAATACCCACTGCTGGTGCCCCATCTCACTTCCCACCTCAATCCCCAAGCAGCACCAGCCAGGCACCCAGCTAAGGGATCAGCATCCCTGCAGGCATCTCTGATTGCCTGGCTGCCATTACCAAGCATGTTTGGGAAACTACTTCCAGGTACCTGCCTTCTGACAGCTAATTCTCACCAGCTGCATTATGTCTCACTGCTAATCTACTGCTTGATCTCTTTATTTGTCCATTTGCTGACTCATCTCTCTTCCCATTGTACCTGATGGATTAAATAGCTCAGCTAACTCTTTCACTGATATGCTCTATCCACGATTTATCTGCTGAATCCATACACTGCTGTTTGCTTTTCTGTTCCTCTAGGTAGCTAACTTAGATGGTAACTGATTCCCTTCCTTTTAAACAGGCACTGTTACTGAATCTGCTTCCTTAGCTAATAATTTCATTTAATCTGCTAGATTCCTTCTGTCATCTGCTAAACTATGCTTTTGAACTCCTTGGGTCCTTCCCTGTAAACTCATGACCCTGTACATTTGCTCTCCCATCACCTCTTTAGCAGTATTCCTCTCTATATACTCTCTTTTCTTCTTCTTTGTACTTCCTTTCTCATACTTTCTTTCATGTCATTTGTCATTCATACTGTCCTTCCATTTTGTCCCTTTGACTGCCACATCACATTCTTGACTACCCTTTTGACACCCAAAGCAGTCCTTTCCTTCCTTTATCATCCATTATTTGTCAGCATGATATATAAAGTTAATGTAATTACATAAATTATCCTTGTAATTACACTTCAAATGTGGTTTTTTGATACTTGTAATTGTCATGAATCCACAGGCTGGAAAGTCTGCGATCTGACCAGCAGCAACTCTACAATACAGCTTAATTATCAAACCTGGAGTGGAGCAGCATTTGTATGAAGCAGAAGACCTGGAGGATAATATAATAACTCAAAAAAAGTACATGAATCCCTAGTAATAATACACAGAAAAGCAAAGCAAAAGCTAATTACCAGAGCTGATGAATAGATAATTTTAAACTTGTTAAAATACCCTGAAGCACTCAGGCTGCAAAACAAGCAGCTTTTCCTTTTGCAATAAAGTAGAAAATTGAAAGCAGTTATATTTTTCCTGTCCCTCTTATTTTAATTTTTTTTTTATTTTCTTTCATTTCTGAATGTAAATAAGGGACTAATCAAGTTTATACCTCTCTTTCCAACCTCTGAATAATTTTGCAAAATGCCTACATGTTTTAAAAGTTACTTAGAGAAAAAATAAAGTTGGTGATCTTCCTACTTGGTAACTTTTCAAAAAGTGGTAGACAAGTTTCAAAGTCAGGAAACCCAAGGTCTGAAAGATTCTGAAGAAAAAAAAATCTTGATAAATTAGTTTTATTTAAAATAAATTCACCATCTCAAAAAAAAAAAAGAAAAGAAAATAAAACAATGCCAAAACAATAAGAAGATTTTTGGAAATTACTGGTCCCTTTTATTTTTTTTAATTCTTAACTGCAATGCAGTATGGAAAAAACTGAAGTCAAACATCCTTTCAAAATTTAAAAATATTGAGTAACCTACTCCACTGTCATTGAAATTTTAATGTTTGAGATTTTAAAAGACACAAGATTTCTTTTTTTTTTTCTGGTGTTAAGCCAGCTTATGAAATCTCAATAACTTTTCCACAATACATTCTTTATCCAGCTCTAGTGATGCATAAGCACTGCAGGTCATCCTTTCTGCCTTCTGTTATTCCAGTACAAATTTATTTTACCTGAAACAAAATCTCTACTTTTTGTGCAAAAATAAATATACTTTTTATTACTTAACTTCCTATGCAGATTTGAAATTTTCAATTTTCTCTACTTTCTGAATTTAAATTTCTGAATTGAAAACAAAATGAAAAGAGTTCAAGATGTCCTGATTAGTATTTATTTATTTTCAGTTTGGTTACTTTATGAAAAAATAAATGAGACATTAAGGTGGTGGGACTGTTAAATCACTCACTGCCTTTTGGAATTCAGCATTTTTTTACTCTAAGTCCATATCCTTTTTTCTTGACAACTCTAATTTATTTTAATGATAATTTTTACTGGATGTCCCAGCTACAAACACTTTCAGGAAAAATGGTTTCGATTTTTTCTTCCTAATTATTTTCAAGACTGATAAATATAGCTGATAGCTGAGAGGAGCTGAAGTTCCAGGGAACCAATATTTTTCCACAGAATCAATAGCTTTCTAACAGAGCACTAGTATTGCTCTTTCATTTATAACATATTGGCAAATCACAGAATAAGCTGAGCTGGAAGGCACCCGAAAGGATCATCGAGCCCAGCTGCTGTCCCTGCACAGCACCATCCCCAAGGATCACACCATACCTTCGAGTGAGTTAGCAGCTCCTCCCAGACACTTTTCTGTCTGTAAAGATCAGCATTTCTAAATATCTTGTCATTATTCTTTCGGGGTTTTTTGCATTCTTTAAAAAGGCCCACTCTTAAATAACAAAGAAAATATGGAAACAGTCTAGGAAAATACTTTCTTTTATTTTCCACTCAATTTCAGAATGCCTAATGAGGGCCTGGGAAAACACATGAATGTCTCTCTCTGGTTTGGTGCTGATTTTAGGTGTGAAAGTAAATTGAAGAAAAGCTGTTGTCATGTGAAGATATCCAGCAAAGCATCCATTAATATAAATAAGAAAGTCTATTTTTACACAAGGGCAAACAAAAAAAAGTGTGATTCAAATATAAATAACAATATCTGAGCCATAACTATTGAGATAAAATTAATTCTCATAATACATCTATATATATGTGTACTGCAACTTTGTCCAAGATGCCTCACTCCAGGATACTAAATTCTGACTCACTTACACTAGATCTATTCCAAGTAACTCTATCAAAAGAGCATTTTCTGATTTGTACTTGGGGAGGGAGACTGAAAACTCTCACTTTGAACAGAGAACCTGTGGATAACAAGCCAGTTCTACAAAGCAAGCTGAACACTTTTAGTGATACACCATATCATAGGTAAACCAAAGGAGCTAACGTGGAGTCCTACTGTTTGTAATCAATAACTTATAGGGTGCAGAGCAGTGTTTTGGAAAGGATGATTTAGAAAAGGACAGGTGGTAGGGGGTTGTAGCTGGACATGGATTCATTGTGTGTGTCAGAGCAGAAAAGGTGCCTGTGCATGCTCAAACAGGACTGTGAGTAGAAGTGGGAAAGGCACTATTATTGTAGCAATCAGAACGCTGCCGTCAGTAATATACTGTGTACCCTGTGAAGTCTACCCTTTGGAAAACTAGTAAATAGGAGCATGTATAGATATTACACAGAAGAGGTTTTACAAGTAGTTTTCTGGTTTGGAAGACGTGTCTTCCAGCTGGATGCTAAGGAAGTTTTATGCATTTAGCTTAACACAGAGATGGTTAAGTGAAAAATTTGATCTAATTCACTCAGAACCCTTAAATCAAGATAGGACATCTTTTCAAAAATCGTTGATTGTGTTCATCCAAATCATATGAGCTCAGTGGAAGAACTACTTGGGGAAATTTTGTGTCCTTTGTTAAAAAGAAAAGATATAAGAGGAAAATATAGAAGGGAACAGGCATAACTCCATTTTGCACCATTTACTAGCATCAAATGCTATGTCTATATTTGTATTATTGTCAAAGCAGATATGCCAGCCTCCTGCATTCCTGAAGTCTCTACCACCTTATGTACTGTCTCCTCTCTGACTTTCTCATGCTTCTCTAGGAAAGAACCTTCACTGATGCTTTGGAATGGGATTGTCAGGGATGTGAGTAGCATCTGCAAGTAGAGCTGCACAGTGTCTCAGCACTTCTCCTAGGCCAGGGGAGTATGGACAGACAGAGATGTGCTGTCAGGGATGCCTGTGGCTGAGCTGTAATAGCTGCTATCAGTGACTGAGATCTGAAGAGAAATGCTTCAGAAAAGCTAGACATTATTATAGTTTTAGCTCTGTGAAGAAATGTGCATTGTCAAATGGTGATGGTGTGATTGTAATTGGTCTGTAATTTAAACACTCGCTCCAGTGAACACACACATCCTCCAAATGCTTGTTTCCTTCTTTCTACAGTTTTCTGGTATGCTTGTAGGTAGCTGTGTAGCAAAACACACTTTTTTCCAAGTATTGTAAATTCTCAACATAGGTTAGGAAAAAAAAAACCCAAGAACTAAAGTTTTATTTTTGTTACTGTCTTTAAAAGCATCTTCCTTGCTAAATTATTCTGACCTCTGAGCATAGTTGTCACATTTTTCCTTCTAATCATTACTGGAAACGGTTCATGTGTCTATTGCATTGTGTTGATCTTGGCTGGGATAGAGTTAATTTTCATCATAGTATCTGGATGGGGATATGTTTTGGGTTTGTGCTGAAGGCAGTGTTGATAACAGGCATGTTTTAGTTACTGCTGAGCAGCACCTACACAGAGCCAAGGCCTTTCCTGCTTCTCACACCATGCCAGCAGTGAGTGGGCTGGGGGTGCACAAGGAGATGGGAGGGGACACAGCCAGGACAGCTGACCCCAACTGACCAAATGGATATCCCAGACAATAAGACATCATGCTCAGCATATAAAGCTCTGGAAAGAAGGAGAAAGGGAGGGACATTTTCAGTGATGGTGTTAGTCTTCTCAAGTCCCTGTTATGCACAACAGAGTCCTGCTTTCTTGGAGATGGATGAACATCTGCCTGCAGATGGGAAGCAGTGAATGAATTTCTTGTTTCTCATTGCTTGTGTGTGCAGCTTTTGCTTTATTTATCAAACTATCTTAACTCATGACTTTTCTCACTTTTAATATTCCGATTTCCTTTCCAGTTCTGATGGTGGTGGACTGAAAGAGTGTGGTTTTTAGTTGCTGGCTAGGGTTAAACCATGAAACGTATAGAGGTGGGTATCTTTCCTTTTGAATTTTGTGTTTTAATTAGGAAAATTACTTTTTTTTTACCCCCTTGGGTCTTTGCTGCCTTGCAACCATATCTGCAGTGTTACAGTTCTTGAAAGGATAGATTTCTTATGCACTGAAAGAAAATCTTTAGGACATGATTTTCAAGAGCATCTGGCATTTACTTAGGTCTGCCTCCTCTGATGTTCATACCAGAGAAGATTTTTATCATTGAGAAAAACAGGTAAATATTCCTCCCCTTGGATTTATTTTGAATGTGCTTGTTCAGTACCACTACCTTGCAAATTTTTTTCTTTTCAGTCTACAAGACCTGGAACAAAGAAAAACACCTGGTAATGAAATAATCAAATACTATATTTTCATTTGTTGCATCTCTAAGTATCAAGATGTTCTGACTATATTCAAAACCAAGAGGACTTGTTACTTGGAAAGCTGAACTCCACTAATGAACTTCAGGAGTGAGATGTTGTTATTTCATCTGGTGTGTCATACAGACAAATGTCAGTCACAGCCATACTACAACATCAGGCTGCTTGCATACAGCCAAAAAGAGATGATGTTTGTTTGTGAATCATCCTTCCAAGGATGGTCCATGTTTGCCTATACCAGAAGGTACCACGTTGACTTGCATTTATTTCAGGACAGCCAAGACAATTGCTGTTAGCACACCCTCCTACCATATGCCAAAACCAAGGACATACTATATCCAGTACAGAGTTCACCAAGTGTATGTCCAATGCAACATACCCCAAATCATTCTTACAAAGCTTCCAATAGCAGAATCTGAAAGGGCACCCCTGTATCACTTTGCAATAGGGTAAGGCATTCCACAAATATCCAAGAGTGTCACTGGAACCTGCTTACAGATACAATTGCAAGCAGAGAGACACCCAGTTGGGCCAGATACAGCATCCACCTGCAGAAAATTACACTTTTCTGCAGAGAAGCACACACCTTCCCATGCCGTTTTGATTGTTCTATGAGAATACTTGCTCAGGTGTGACTGGTCTTTTGCAGGCGCCCCCGAGACAGATGGAGGCAGACCAGTAATGATCACAAGCTGAATATGCATTGCTCTTTTTAACTCTGGCAGGAGCTTCACCACAAATCCTTTACCACACTGCTGCATATGCAGGGAGCTGGGCTGACTCTAGCTGATCAGTATATACTCAGGCCATGAGACCATCATGGGTGCTCAGAACCAGGTGGTTAGGCAGTGTGACCATTGCTGTGGGTGCACAGATATAGTGGATAGAAGCCTGGTGGAGTGTGAGTTTCTCTGTAGCCTTTCTGGGTCATGATTTTTGTGCCCTGTGGGTTTGTGGCATCCCGCAGCTTTAGAAAAAGCATGGATGTGAGCAGGTCCTTCTGGAGCTGTTTTATGGGCTGGTGGTATGAGTGCAACAGGGCACTGCAGTGTCTCAGGGCAGACCTTCAAATATTCTCAAATACTTGTGTAATATATTCTTGTCAAATACTTGTGTAATATGTCAGCTGGCTTTTTGACTCTGCTAACGCTGTGCAAAAAGATTTTTACATGTGTGTAACATTTACTCCAATCCTAAATCTCACAGTGGTGATATCATGTCTCCTTCTGGAATACTACACCTGAAGTAAGCCATAAAATGGTGCATTAAGCATTTAATAATCTTATGAGCAACATTAGGACCCCACACAATTTAGGAATAACCCTCAAGAAGGTGGTGTTGGGAGTCAGGGGGCACTATGACATTAATTTCTAATAACTTGGGAATGCATTTTGTAAAACAGGAAGAAACAGTAAAGCAAAAGGCAAGGACCACAGGTTGCAGCTTGGAAGATTCAGTCTGGATAGAAGGAAAATCACTCTTAGAAAAATGCCCTGCTTTGAGCCAGGTCACCAGGGAAGCCATAGACTGCAGCAGTGGGTGTTTTCACACACAACTAGGTAAACCTTATGTGGCTTGGGCTCTTGACAGCCTAGAATTTCTGTTCAAAGGTCTGACTAGATGAGTTCCAGTGGTCATTTACAAGTCCTAGAATCTCTTGTTATTTTGAAAAGTCCATGCAAAAAGGTAACATTAATTCACTTAATCTGAAATATTGTTAATTAATTTACTGTTATTTTGTGGTTCATTGCTGACAGTTAATGAAAAACACATAATACTGAACATCCCCAAAACTTTGTACTCAGTGCCTGTTGCTATAAAAGGTCTATGAGGAATCTGCAACACATATTTTATTGTAAATGCAGTTTTGTTCTTATCGCTCCATGTTTCTAGATTCCTCAAAATATTCAGCTGCATATGGCCCATCTTTTTTCTTTCTACACCTGTAATTTATTGAACAATCTGAGGAAGCATTCAGAAAAGAGATGGAAAGCACCATGTCATCTTTCCCTCTGAACAGCTTTGAATTACCTTCCTGTAATCATTACTGCAGATTAATGCCATCAAAGAGCAGTTCTGCAGGAGATAAAATGAACAGCCTCTGATAAATTTATCATTATAGCAAATCACACCAAGTAGGATTTCTTTCCTCAGCTTGAAGAATGTATAAATGATTTTTTTTCCTTTAAATTTTAAAGGTTTCCCTAGCAGACAAGGGCAACCTGAAAGTCAGTATGAAAGTCCTGAAGGCATGCTATTCTAGCCATGCTGGGGGAAATGTAATGAAATATATCTGCTTAAAATTTGTAGTACTATACTGTATCATTGTGTTGAAAAGGAACTCATATAAGTTTAACCTTCTTTAATGAAAAGTTTATTGCCTAAATGATGATACATTTGGGAGCAGAGGCCATTAGGGAATTATATATAATTTCTCAGTTTTATTTTCCTTTATCCTAAGTCATCATCACTTGCATTAAGTAGGATTTAGCAGGCTTCCTGGTTGCACTGTGAAAAAAAACCAGAGATACAGTCAGGGTCACCAGGTTTCTCCGCAGAGTAAAATCTGCTGCGCATGCTTCTCTGTCTTTTATCTCTCACCCATTCCTTTAGCCATTAAACATTAACAACTATTGAGTGACTCAGAAGAAGGGCAGGAGGCACTTCTGGAAGAAGTTCAAGTACTCTGTTGATGAGAGCAGTACTAGCACCTGAACAGCACAGAAGATATGCTAAGCTGCATACTAAGTCATATTCCTCATTCTGCACAGAAAGAGGAAAAAGAATATCAATGCTAAATAAAGGAGGAGGAGTGATCATTTAGGTTGAGATAAAAGTACAGTGCAATCAATGGGATTGCACTATTAAATGCCATGGATCTAACATGTAGTACTGTAAAGGCAAAAAGGAGTTATTACAAGACTGAAATCTGAATTGAAAAAGAGCACCTGAAACAATGTTTGTGCCTGTTTTTTGCAGTCTCAGTTATGTGATGTGTTTGTTGGTGACTGTTGAGAAGTTGACCTGAACCCCAAAGGGTCTTCTGCAGCTCAGACTACAGCTTTCCCACAGACAGCTACTGAAACACACACCAGCTTCCCTTGCCACCATCTCCCTTTGTTCCAACCTCTTTCTTCATGACTCTTCTTTTTTTCCTGATATGATAGACAGGCACATAGCACACAGTAAAGTTCATTAGTCTATATGGCTGCTAAGTGATAAAATTATTACAACACATGTACATTGTTTTATGCTATGTTGGTGTATACTATCCTTAAAACAGCAGTAATGTTACAGCATGTAACACCCCATTATAGAATCATTGTTCTGCATTTTTGTTCCAGGCTTCATTTTTCAGTTAAGTATAACTCAGAATAATTCTCTTTAGATCTGACATTGATTCAATTTCATCCCTTTCTTTGACATAATTGAATTGGATAATTCTGTCAAAAATCTCCTAGCCATTTTTGATCATACATAGTTAATCAAAGTATGCTTCATTGGTTTAAGAGAAATAACCAAATAACTTCAAATTTTGTGATTAGACCACTCAAATTCCTGTCATATTTGGTAGGTATATTGTCTTCAAAGAGTGTATGTAGTTTTTACATGTTAGAAGACAGCTGAGTTGCAAGGAGCTGAGGGAGGAAAATATTCTGTGTGCCCTCTTGTTGCTGCAGTTCTTGTACCTTCAGGAGAGGCCCTGGGGAGAAATGGGGCTGGAGAAGGGATCTTGGTGTGTTATAAGACTGAGTTCTAAATCCTGGCTTTAGCATCAACTCAGTATACAGCTTAGAACAAATTATTTTACCCCTTGGACTTCATTCTCCTCTGTAAAATGTGGTTAATAGTATTTACAACCCTTGCCTGACTCTTTCACAGGAATCATGGGGATGTTAATGAAAAAATATATAGCAAGACACCATACTGTGAAGAACTAAGACATTGTAATAGTGATATCAGAATATACCTGAAAAGAAGCACACCAGTTTCCACAACAGAGTATATCTTTGCAAAGATTACATTTTATTATTAACTCCATTTCTATTGATGGACACTCTGAAAGCATGACAGAAAATAGGTGAAAGCAGACAGGGAGTTTTCAGCTCCAAGATTAATTCCAGCTTGTCTGTCTTCCTCAAATCAGAATTTTAGTTTAGATGATAACAGAAAAGTTGGAAACTGCTTTCCACCTCGCTTGTTTCTCTGTTGCCCAACAATGTGAGGCAAAGAAATCTGACAGGGTAAAAAGGGTTTTTCAGTTACTGTGCTTGATTTCATAATTTTCAGTTTATCTTTGCTTAGCTAACATCTTGGCATATTATCTCATGAAAGATGGCCCAAATGGAGGTGGGCTTAGAATGCCAAGGAGGTTCACTTTGCATGTTACTAGTCTCCTTAAAGAATGAGAAATCTATGTTTTGAAAGTATGTTGTGTACTCAAAGATTTGGCATGGGTTTTTTTTTTTTTTAATACAAGAAACAAAACAGTGTGAGGTTTTTATTCCTAGCTAACTCTATCCTTGCAGGTATTTACTTCAGTAGTTATACCAAGTCACAGTGTTGTTGCTGGCTTCTACTTTGTTTTCACGTCCCTCAGTTTTTTTCTGGATTTGATTTTCCTTTCTGTCTGCGCCCTTGAAGTTTTTCTCTATCCTCTGACCTAGTCCTTGGCACTGACACTTGTCATGGTTTAGGAGCAGCACTCCATACTTTAGCGCCCCCACACATAAACTCATTCCCCCCCCCCTTCAGGCAGGAGACAAAAAAGGCAGAGATGACAAATTGAGATTAAAACAATTTACTGGAAACAGCAAAGCGATAAGAAAATGAGCAGTAACAGCAACAATGCTAAGATCAACAGCGTACAAGAGATGGAGTTTTACAGACAGAATGCTCAGTGAGCTGAACCTCAGCGTGTGACCCCCATGGTGTGACCCCAGAGACAACGAACCAAATGGCACTCAGACCCTCCACGCCCACATTTTTCTTCCCCGTGGCAATCCATGCCTACTTCCTTCTCAGAAGTGAGAACCCCTTACTTCTGCCTCCCAGCCATGATGGTATAGAGTAACAACCCAGGCATGCCCACATGGCTGCAGGCTCCACCCCACCATGGTTGCTGAGAAAAAACTAACTCTGTCCTGGCTGATAAACCACGACAACACTGAAACCTAAAAGGGTCTTTGGCAGACTGTTACTCAAGTAGTTCAGGAAGTTCTGGGAGGGGTGTTTGACAGCAGAAGAGTTTGCAGTGTTGAAGACCGGTGACTCAGAGGACAAATCTCAGTCCAGTTGGTGTAATGAAATTTTTAAAGGGAATTTATCTTGCTCATGGACACTTTTCTCTCACAATATAATGTATCTCATGAAATCAGGATAAAGCTGCTCTCTGTGTCAAGCCCTGATCTGCTGTAGTATTTTCAAATCCAACTTCTTTTATTAATGCTTTTTCCCCCATTATTTTCATTATATAGAAAATTAAATAAAGGCAAGCAAAACTAAAAATTAACCATATTTTCTTGTTAAGAAATGTATATAGTGGACATACAGAGGTGAGTATAAACCAGCTTCTGGGCCAGGTCATTGTATAAAGAGAACTTGCTCAGAGAACTGTATCAACATTTTGTTCAGTATGAGGCACAACTCCAGGTGAGCCTGGGTCATATTTTTTTGCTTATACCAGGTTTTTTAACAGGTCAGAAAAACCTCAGGAGTTTCATCTACAATGAAACCCCATCCCCTTCATGATTGCACAGTGATCTATTTATGACATATCACAGTTTGAGGGTTAGTAATGGAAATAGCAGAAGGAAAAAGATGGAAAGAAACTTTCTGTATGTTGCTTCATACAAGAGACACTGGTCTGATGTAGGTGAGGTATTAAGAATGGAGTACTGAGTTCCTTATAATGCTTTTACAGAAGTTTTTGTGGTAATGGAATGAAATGATCCTGAATAGTCTTTATCTTACAGGGCTTCTGAGGAAGTTAATGATTCGCAGAGCACTGGAAGTTTCTCTGTTGTGGGCTGTTTAAGCATCTGCTTCTAAATGTCAGGACAGGCCAGCTGTCTTATTTTATACGTGTCCTTAGAATATAGATATTAGTCATTGCAAGAAGCTGCCATCTCAAGTGTGGGAGCAGCTAGTTTCAAGATTGATTTGTGAGGAGTCTTTCCCATTCTCATACAAGTTTTTAGCTACTGTCTTAATGATAGGCTTTGTTCAGAAAGGCATAAGGTGAGAATGTATTTTTTGCAGGTTCAATATGAATTATAAAGAAATAGTGCAATTGTTCTTCATCCACCCACAGGTTACCAACAAACTGTCTCAAAATCAGGTCGAGCCTCAGATGAGTTTGTGGTCATTTGTCATGCATGTTTTTACAGAGTATTAGCTTCATCTCCCATTTTTAGAGTTGGTTTTTTTTCTCTCTCTCTCAGAAATAGAAATACTTCTATTTTCTGTTCTTAAGGGAGAATACAGAAAGAAGATTTGGTTATTTTCCCACTGAGTTGCATGCCACAGAGGGAAGGGGAAAACAAAAAGAGAGACAGAGAAATACCATTTCAGTTAAAGCAGTGGAATTTGTCTTTTGCTTACATGGCTCTAAACAATTTTGGACCACGTGTCCATTCAGATGTGAATGGCTGTGGGTAGATCCGCAAACAGTTCAGAGGGTAGCAGCACAAGGGCAGCTGGAGGGGAAGGAGAACTTCCAGGTCCTCCTTCGCTGCTGGAAGTCACTGACTTGGATGGCATTTCGCTACCTTCATCTGGGAACCAGCATGTATTTCACAGTGCTCCTGATCTCATTGGTGTGCAAGTTCTTTCATGTTTCTTTGAGTTTTATTCTCTTATGGTTCTTTTTTTCCTGTCAAGTTTGGCCTTTAAGCTTGTTTAAATATGAAACTGAATACTAGCAAAATCTGCACTCTGCTCCCAGATGACTCTTTTTCTGTGGCCTTACAATAAACCACTGTCTTCACACCATTAATGTCCCCTCCTGTCATGGTGTTGTGCAGGCACCTGGGACCACAGTGATGGAGCCTGCGTCTATCCCACTGCCCAGCCAGGAAGCACCAGGGGCAGCCCCAGCTCTGAGCACCAGGATCCTCCCTGGGATTTGGCTGGTGCAGGATTTGGGCCCATGGGTGGGTCTGGCTTAGTGGGGCCCATGGCTGAGCAGGGCAGGGCTGTGGGCAGCTCAAGGCTGGCCATGGTGTGACATTGTTGGGAGGGGGAGAGATAGAGTCCTGGGCCATGGGCACCTGGGGAGAGGCTGTGAGTGCTGGTGAGGCACATAAGTGCCCTGGCACCACTGAAAAAGATGCAGCAAGAATGTATGAAAGGCTTGCACAAACTGACTGCGCTGTGACCGTGTTTAAGGTCCTACAGCTGGAACAAAATCGTTCCAGTGATAGAAATTCTACCAGGGGTCCTGGGGTTTGATCTAGCAGATCCAGAAGCTGTGCCTGGCCAGGGAAGAGGGGGAAAAGCTGTTAAGGGTGATTCCCCAGACCCTGTTCCCCTGTCACCCACTGCACCCCATCCCAGTCCATGTGCACAATTAGCACCATGTCTGGCCCCACTCAAGGGCTATGGGAGGGGTTAGGGGGGTTCTGCCTGCTCTCCTGAAGGTAAATCTGTTCTTTGCTCCCAGCTTCTTGTGTGTGAATGATGCAGCACTGTTTGCCCAGTGAGCCAGAAAGTTGCTTCTCCAATGTTTACAGTTTCTTTTTGCAGGAGTGCTTTAGTCACAGGGCAGCTTACAATGAACAGACAGGCTGTGAGGGCTGACATGGATGATGTTGTGATGTGCCCCCATAGACAGGGCAGAAAACACTCATTTTACTACTAACACAAAATAGACCTTGTACTGGTAAGCATGCCTGCGTGGAAATTACTTGTATCCAAAACCGGATTTGCCTCCAGTTACTATGATTCAGACCTCCAAGACAGAAGCAGAAATAATGCCACACCATTTAATACCTAATTATCAGTCTTTAATTATGAATAACAAATAGCCACTGTGGCTGCTTTAAGAACAAATCACAGCCTAAATTTTTCTTCACAATGTATTTGTAAAAATGGAAAAAAATAAATAATGAATGCATTCTAAACTGATTATGCATTATTGGGAAGCAAAAAATATGTTTACTTCATGTCAGAAGTGTTTTCATCATGAAAGATATGAATGGTGATCCACCTGCTGGATTTTCCATGGGCCTGTACCACTGAGGGGACTAGGACTCTTCATTCACTATAAAGTTAAGCACAGGTGAGAGCTTTTGAAGCTTTTTTTGAAGCTTTTGTAAAGAACTAATATACTGGGGCACTGCATCAAAATACATGAATAAGACACAACATAGTAGTTATTGTGGTGATCTGGTCTAGTGAGCTGGAGAGAAGGAAAAAAAAATAATTAAAGGAGGATTGATTTATTAATATTTCGCCTTTTTGCAGTTTGACACCTTGCTCTGTGTTCCTCAATTTTTTCCCTCTTTATTGTTATTTTTTTTTCTTTTTGCCCTTCAATGTATGCAATATGAAGCTTTTCACACCTCAGCAGAGATATGGAGGAGTTGGATTACTGTTTTGCTCATGGTTCAGGATCGTTGGTGTGGGATCCAGTCAGCACAAAATGGTTGTGGGGCTACAACAGCTGTTGAGCAGTACCAGGACATCTTTTAGGAAGCCACCATCAGCACGGGCACAGGTTCAAGTCAAAGGGGCCAGGCTGTTCTCCCTAATCTCTGACATTGACCAGTATCAGATGTTCCAGAATGGATTAACACAGTCTCCATGATGAAAGGACAGCTTACCTATGAGGAATCTTACAGTACCTGTAGTGACCAATGTTGTGACCTTGATAGTTTATAATGCTCCTGTTTAGTTAAACTTTTTAAAGTGTTGATGTTTTTGTATCGCTGAATCTTTCTCACTTCTGCAAAGGTCTAGAAATCAGGCATGAGGAGCTTTCCTGCCTGAGTCTGAACTATGCCTCAAGCACCTGCTTTTAAATATTATCAGACAGCCTCCTGTTCTTATAACACAGTTTTTTCTTCTTGTTTTTCTACTGAAAAATATATTCAGGCTTTATTTCATAGCCTGAAAGTGTTCTTTATTATTTGATTTTTTTTCTACAATTTTGATTGCTGATAATGTCTCCACAAATCATGCAAGATTGCACTCTTTGGGAGAAATAATGCACAAATATTCAGCAGCAATTGTACAAATATTTTTTCCTTTGAAATTACCTGAATCTATCAGGCAAAGAGCATAATACAGATGCAACCTGCCTTTGTTGGCAACTTGATGTTGGATAGCTGAACTCCTCAGAAGATGCTTGTATGGATATGTATGAAGGATAATGAGTTTATTGAATATCAGGATCTTCTGTAAAATACTGGAAAGGAGGCACACACAACTGACCTTGTCTTTTACTGGTAGACTACAAAAATTTTATTTTTATTAGCTTGTTAGGACAGCAAGACTCAGCTAAATGGTTTTATAGTTAAATTGAGAAAGTTTAGTATATTAATATCCCACTTGTCCACACTAAATTAATGGCCTGGAGACTGTGAAAGCTTTATGATAGATCTGGGCTGTACAGTGCAATTTAAAGCTCCCTTTTCTTCAATCTTTGGTGTGGGCACCTTGGCCTTCAAAGTGACTGAGGGGTCCGAAGTACCCAGAACACAAAAACCCCTGAGTGAGGACAATTTATTGTGGTTAGGTAACATATGGCTATGCTGAAATGTGTGATCCTCAAGAACATGGGAAGAGAAGAGTGGTATTAAAGCAAATTTTCCCTGTGAGACATGCAAGTTCACACAGTCCTGCAGCCACTGAAAAAAGCTGTACCAGCACTTCCATAAAATTCACATTTCCAGCCCACATTAATCTTGGATTTGTTTCTTCATGTTCTGCTGCCAGACAAGTATATCACTGTGAGTTTTGTTTTGCTTTGTTTTGGTTTTTTTTCAATATGTGCCCCTCAAATGAGAGCTGAAACATTTAGAAGTGAGATCCTTTGAAATTAAAGAGGGAGACTTATAAAAGTTATATGTTAGGAAAATGGAACTGTCTTCACACAGTTTTAATATGCCTGTCTTCCATCATCATTTTCCTATAGCACTTTTAGTGTCCAAACAAATTTTTATTCTCTAGAGGAATGCAGCAGTGTGGCTACCACCATGCACCACCGTTCCTTTTTGTGAACAAAACAGGTTAACTGCAGATGGCATCATCCCTGTAGCCAAAGTCACAGCATTAATTGATAGAATAGCTCATTGTTCTGCAAAGTAGAATAGTATGGTCCTAAGTTTCGAGCCAGTTCCATCAGTCATGATTTCTTCACATTCATTTTAAGACAGTTTAAATTGGGAGTGATCAGTGCCCCCAGTGCAAAATAGAATTACTCATTTTAACTTGGTAACTCTAGGGGAAACTGCAATGGAAAACCTAAACTGCTAAATTTAAGGAGTGGAGCCAACTGTGTTGTCTGAATGTGACATCACAAAAGAGAATATGAATCTGCTCCAAACGTAAATTTCTTTTCTGAGTTTATTTTTTTAATCAATCTTGAAATTTTCTGTTTTCTCCATAATTTTGTTTCTGCTAAGACAGTTTTAGATGTATGTAGCAGAAGATTTAGAAAATAAGAAATAGATTCTCTGCCTTGAACCTCAGTTGGATAAGTTCTGGATAAGAGGTCCCGTGTCTGCATGGAGCAGGTGTGTTTTCATATGATTACATTCCTTTCCTTTTTCCAATGAGGACATAGAAACAGACCTTTTTCAATCAGTTTTCTGTGAGAATTTGTTCTTCTGTTACATTAATGAAGTATTACAGATATTAGCCACCTTAAACGAAACTTTCCTTTTAGGTGTGTTTCCTGAGAGGCAGCTAACTCTCTATGTACTGTACTAAGTAACTCTCTGAGTACTTTTCAGTAACTTGCCCCTTATTTGTCCATAATGAGATCTACAAACCATCTCACCTTCTTTGTGATGTTGTTACCTCTTAAAAAATTAGCCCTTTCTATTCTAAAAGTTTAAGCTACAAGCTACTTAGACACACGTCTGCACTTGTACACATACAGACACAGAGCTCTTTAGTGCAAACTCATTGAACGAATGAGTTTCTAATAGAAAATAAAAGTTCTTGTTTTGCATCATGGTAGGTACAATATAATTATCGTGTATATAACCACTTATGATTATTTCAGATTCTTTTAAAATGGAGTTTTGATTTTTGTAGTAATTTGCATGGAATATGGTTTGGTTTTTTTGAAAGGCCTTTTATTTCAATAGAAGTGCAAATCCTGACACTTTTAACAAATTTAGACATTGTGTGTGATTGCTGTTTTGACATTACAGAATATATATAAAAATAAAAAATGCAAATTTGAAAAGTATAAATTATAGCCCACACTTGCATTAAATTAAAATCTCTTTCAATAAGATTATGAATCCCATAATGTTGTGTATTAACTCATAATGTTTTTATGCAGAGTTAAACACAATATTTTGCAGTTCAGCTGGCTGAAAAATTTAAGATATAATAAAATTAAATCTTTCTTTTGGGTCTCAAAATGTTTTCCATAGGTTTTGTGGCTGGATAATGGTTAACTTAGTGTTTTTTTCTATTAGCATTCTTCTGTACATGAATCACACATTTTAAATGAGATTTCAAAAAGCATAATTCCAGGAAAGATCCTGGAGTAAAAATTAATTAAATGTTTTTAATAATCAAGGGCTTTTTCCATTAAAATTAGACATGTTGACTATATATCTTAGCATTAGAGGAATATGCTACCCTTTTGAAATGGATTTTGAATGCTACCCTTTAGATAGAAAATATTTCAGTATGCCCTCAGTTATACTTTTTGTGACGTAGTTTTTTAATATTATTTATTTAATTACAGAGGTCCTCTACAAGCACAATAGGATTTCAAAATTTGCATGTTCTGAATGTTCTTGTTAATCTTGCCTGATGAGTTATTCAGATGTGCCTTCTAAGTTGCTTGTCAATCCTCTTGTGTCCATTCTGCATCCCTTCTGCTTCACAGGATGAAGATGGTATGAGATGGGTTAGGTATGCAGACTGTTTGGTTATACAGACTATTACCCTTCCCTTACTTGCTTTTTTTTTTTTATTTGTGACTTCTTACTTGGTGCTAAACACTGCTCACTCGATTGTCTTTTCTTTTCATCAAGGAAATGGTATTTGTACGCCCTGCAGCAGAACATTTGAAATGATGCATAAAATCAATTGGATTTTGAACACTGCATTTATCAAACTAATTTTTTGTCTTCAAAAGTTATATAGGATCTTTGGTATTCATACTGGTAAAAAGCAGCCATCTAAGAATTGTATCTCACAGGACACTTTTCAGAACATTTGAATTCATAATCCAGGCTTACAACAGAAAAAGAGTAAAAACACCTAAGACTGGCTCATGGAATCGCTTCAAAATATCATGCAGTCTCTCCTTGGGGATTCTTTGAGAAAAAAACAGAAAGTTATTAAAAATCTTCTTTTCAAAATTGGTTAACTTTGAGGCCGTGATAGAGTCACTCTGCTCCATTGAAATGCAGAGGTAAGCTCAAAAAACCTAGAATGTTCTGGTCAACTTTAAAAAATAGTTCAGTCTGAACTAGGCTCATAAAACTGGAATGATTTGGTCTGTTATACATGAGTTTCTCTGTGATAATGTACATTCTGGAATATCTAGCAGCTTACTGTGCAGCCAGTACAGTGAACTGAACATCATACTGATGTAACCAGGCCTTTGATAGCGCTTGGGGACTGGGCTTTGTGTTTTTATAAAAATATTATCCAGCTCTCAATACACATGCAGTCAGCACAGTGCCTTACATAAAGTGAATTGTCACAGCATATAAAAGATGGAAAAATCCAGTTTGGCAGCCAAGAATTAGATGGCTGCTTCAGAAACATATGTCCATGCTAGCCTCAGAAACACAGTATGACTTATCTTGAGACAGGGCATGGAATTTAAACCTCTGTGTTCTTAAAAAGCTGTATGTGTATAAATGAATTTGTAAAATTTAACCAATAAAAATTGCTGTCATGTAAACTGGGCCCACAAAAATTCCTATCAGTTGTTGGAGGCTGTTCAAAGCTGAAGAAACCAAAGAAAATTCTCACAGGACTGCATCCACAAGTAAAGGACTGTCATTTATATGGATCCTGAAAAGAGTGGAGGTCATATTCCTTCCCAGGCAGAATATAGGGAAACTACAGACAAAGAGCTGTGTGGTCACCAATGGGAAGTACCACCATGCTTTCTCTCCTTTTATCCTCTTTCCCAGGCCACTGCTGCCGGTGTCTGTTGGAGATGAGCTGATGAGCTGCTGGGGCCCTTCGTGCCACCAAGCTGTAGTGATCCTCAAACAACTCCACAGTGCAGGCAGGAGCACTTGGGGGCTCCAGCTGTCGTTGCTGCAGAGTTCTTAGGCAGGAAGCAGCTGGGTTGTATACACAGCACTGAAGCATGAGCCATAAACATCAGACTGTTGTTAGTCCATATCTGAGGGGCCATTGGGACTGCAGGCCCGACCACGCTGCCTGATTGGCCCTGTTTGTTATGCTCATTGTCATTCACAGCTATTGTCAGTGCAAGATAAATTCTTCTTGCAACAGTGCCCATCGTGACAGATTTTGTGGCAGACTTCAGTGCTTTCTTTCCCAGTGCCTTAAAACTTTCAGAGTGAGTCTTCATTCATCTTTATGGCAAATGATGAATCCAGCAATTTTATGTTGAAACTTTGCTGCCTTTCTCTTTAAACTTTCAGAAATTGTGCATAAGTGCTTTAAATGTGTCAAAAGCAAGGCAAATTCAGACTGTAAAATAGTCCCGTCCTTGCAATATCCCAATATATTAAGATTCTGTAGCTGGATCTGGTGAATCTTGGGCTGTGCCATTAACTCGGACCAGAGAAATTAACAGACTGACCTAAAAATGTATGTAGACATCCTCTAAACAGCATTTTTTACCTCTTGTTAGTGACAGTCAACCATAATATTGCCAGGCTTTAGAGAAATTCAATGAAACAAAGTATTATATAGTTGTAGTTTCAGTTTTCTGCTTATATCTAAAAAGAGAACGGCTGGATAATTTTGAGATAGGACAAAATAGCAGTATGCTCCTGTAGGAGAAGCTCTTTCTTCAGCAGCCCTAAGGAATGAACAACACCCATTGCTCAACAGTTACAGCACAATCCATATAATTCAATATTTCCTTGCTGGAAGTCTATTACAAAACAAATAAATATATATTTCCTTGACTTTGGATTAGCTATGTCCCCTTACTGCCTATGTGTTTATACCTAACACACATCTAAACTTGTGCTTAACAAATGAGTGATGACTGTGGTAGATCTGGTAGATCCAGGCTTCACTGTGTTAAGTCTCACTGCACTTAAGTCTCAGCCAACAGCTACCAAATACCACAGTACTAATCCCTAAGAGGCCGTGATTCAATAGAGAAGTATTTAATGAAAAAAGAATGCTTTGAGGTACTTGTTTTTTATTCTACGAAGTTAGTTATGAGCTCAGAACAAAAGAATAAATTTCCTTTTTAACCTTTTTTTAACTGTTCAGTATTTATGACTGATTATCTGTAACCATAGCAATCACTGCTATGATTTGATGGCATTTATAAAAGAGTATGGACAATGTCCATCAAATGGACAATTTGATGGCATTTATAAAAGAGTAACTTTTATCTGCATGCAACTGTTTATCTGAAAACCACAGCTATGCAGAGAAAAGGGATCAAAAGAGATTATTTATTTTAACTTTTATGGATTTTATTTTTATTTTCTTACATGTTTTAAAATTGGTAGGTATATTAATATTATGGTCTCAGACAGTTCTTCAATGTTGCCCAGGTAACTGAAGCCCTGTGTGAATTATTTTGTTTATTGTATTGTTAACACTGTTTTTGTCTATCCTTCTCTATTAGGCCAAAATAATATATGTGTTAATCTGATATATCTGAACACATAATATATATGTTCATGTGATATCAACCCAATATGAAGCTTGGATCTAGATTCTGATGATGTGAGCTCTTCCTAATGATGTAACTTCTAATAAAAAACTAAATGAGTTACAAACAAGAAGTTGTCACGGCTCTCCTGTTATACCCCTAATAAATCCCACACAGGGCGTCAGGAAAATGCTTGAGAAATCAGACCAATTTTCCAGCTTTCTCATTTTATATCTTGCTGACAAATTCTGTCCCTGTGTGTCTGCATCTCATTGTTCATTTTTCTTCACTTCAGGACATCCACTTGCTGTATATGTTTGAATGAATCTGAGAATGAAATGAAGGAGGAAATACAAAAGAATGCAAATCATATTTTCAGATGACAGAATGCAGGAAGGGATAGCAAATTCATGGGAAAATGAGAATAAAATACAGTTCAGTCATCATATATTGGAGAAATGGCCTGAAATCAATTAAATTGTATTTGTTAAGGATATTGGCAAAGCGGCTCACATAGGAAATAACAATCAGAACAAAAGAGAAAACAACATCAAAAAAACCCGACAATAGCAAAAGTGAGGTTAAATCCAAAAAGGAAAATTTTATGTTTAAAGTAAGGAGAAAAAAATAGAGGCTAAATCCTGAATAACATGCAATGGTTTCTTCCGATTTCATCCAGATAGTACAAGAAAAAAATCAAGCAAGGGAGATTTCTGAGTGAAGTTGTGGACTCCCTAACATTGTCTAATACTGTTTGAATTTGAAAGCTGTTCTAGTTCTCCCTCAGAATTTATTTTGGTGAGATGCCTGAGTACTTGCATAATGAAAAACTTCAGAGTAAACTAAAAATATGCGTGAGTCCTTTCCATTCTTCTCCCTTTTTGAATACTTTCAATAAACCCTTTTACATTGGAAGCCACATAATTAAATAGGAGCTAACTAACCCAAAATGTCTGCCTTTCATCCCAAAAGACATTTTATGACAAGGGAACACAAAGCCTAATTCTGTACAGTGTCAGCATATTACAAGTAGCATTCTTCTTTCATCAGTCACAGCCACACAGGACTCCCTGTCAGTCCTGCCTTATACTCCTTTCTCACTGGAATTATATCTATGCATTAATTGCATTGGAGGTCCCAATTAAGCTTTCTTTTACTACAAATACTAACTGGAGTGATATAAATAGAGAGTGCTTTATACACACTAAAAAATGGTCATTAGAGAAATAAAATGCATTGTAGGAGCAGATTTTGCCTCAGGGGAGAGCCAGACAGAAGGGTAATAAGGGATTTAGCTTTCCATTGCCACTTCCCTGTGTACCACGGGTCACAAAGTGGAATAAGAGCTGTGTAAATGCTGAACCTCACACTCTTTTTTTCCCTCTCATCGTTTCACATTATGGTTGATTCCCTCCCTCAAATTCTTCTGGGGCTTTGACCATTTCAAAAGCTATAAATAACAGAAACAGGGGTAAGCCCAGTCCTCAAGTGCCTGTCTCTCATGATCTGTTTGGAAAACTGAACAAGAAATTCTCGTAATAAAATATTAAAGTTCTAAGGAATTCATTAAGGTAGGTGGTTCTTTTAATTATTTATTGGATTGCCTCAAATATACAACCAGGTTGTTATGGCAGAAGGCCTTTGGCCAAATCTAGCTGGAGAAGGCTGGAAGGCATAATAGTGCCATTTTATAGCACTAATTATTTTTTTTGCAATATGATTTGTTATCATATAAGTTAGTATAAGTTTGCATTCATTTTTGGCGTGAGAGCACACCACCTACTGCTCTAAGGCCAAGATTACCGGTTGTGGCAGTTGAACATATTCCAGCAAAAACATCCTTACACGTTCTGTCATAACTTCTCAAGGAGCCCCCAAAGCAAGAGCAGCACCCTTTCACTGTCTGATTGCACTGTGGGCGAGCCTTTCAGAAAAGGTTTTCCTCAAGTGGGTACCAAAACGTGGTACTGGAAAAGAAGCCAGACATCTCTGAAGTTCAGGTGCATTTTATGTTGAAAGTTTCTTTCTCCAGGCCAGAGGGAAGTGCCTCTGACTATTCAGGATCTTCTCCTGTTAAAGCCACATGCCTTTAACATATTGACTAAGGATGTCTGGGAGCTTCCAGTTCACACTGCCAGCTGTTGGTGGGTACACCTAGCATGAAAGGTGCTATATAAGACTAAGCTAGCTTCCTTCCTTCCTTTTCTCAATGTCTCCCTTGAGATGTTTAAGATGCCCAGGAAAGAATACAATTTCTGAAGGGTAGTGATTCAAACCTGAAATTTCTATGTCTATGCACAAGAATTCTTCAGGGGAGACCCTCAGGAAAGTGGCACTATTAAGTGAAACTGAAGAATATTTAGCGTTTAGGAAATATTGCTGCAAACATAACCAAAGAGTGTGGATAAATAGTGGCATTAGGCTACTGAAGGTGGAATTCTGGCCAATCATCTTGACAAGGAAACAAGAGGCAAAGGAGGAGAACTGATTCATTAGGTTGCATCCACAGGTCCTACAGTCCTGCGTAATGAAACTTTTGGCTCTGTGTTGGCATTGTTTGCTAACAGAAGGTCCTACTGGCAGAAAATATGGCATTTGCTGTGTTTGGTGAAATTCTTCTCTAAGTTAATCTTCATTTGGCTTTTTATACCCTATTGAAACTAGCCTACCACCTTGTTAGTGGGTATTGTTCCTCCCTTAACAGATGGGAGTGAGTACAGCATGCTACTGAACAGCTCTGTATCTATTTTAATTGTAATAGCTGAATCATTTCTGTGCAGGGTAGTTAAGAGAAGAATACACCACTATTACTCTAGCAGGAGAGGAAAAATCAGTCACGCATCTAGAAGTGGGGAAAGAAATGAAAGTCTTCTTCAAAAGGAAGAACAAATTTACATCCAAAGGCAATTAACTGGGTTTACTTTCTTCTTCAGGACAAGACCATCAGTCTTTTCTGCAACCTACCCAAGTTCAGCTGAATGGCTAAGAAAGGTGCATAAATATGATGCACTAATTAGCATAATTGGTCACGAACTATCAATCGGCACTTCTTCCTAAGCAGAGAAATTTGGTTTCATGAGCTATCTACTCTGCTTTCTGTAGTAAGGTGCTACTAAGGGTGAATGATGCTCGTCCTTTATTGTGCTCTGAAGAAGAAGGGGCGAGGGGGGCAGGGAATGAAGAAACTACTTTAAAAAATGAAGATATTAAAGTACTCTTAGTACTGAAATGACTTTGTTTGTGCCTTTTTTCCGGTATAGAGTTGCATGACGTATTTCCGAATTGGGTTTGTTGTTTGTTGGTTTGATTTTTTTTTAATATCCCTTACTAAGCTTGTCTTGCTTGTTTCATTTTCTTTTCAAGTCTTCCTGGTGACACTTTGCTATATATTTTTTCCTTGGAAATGCATGTTTTCCCCATGTTTTAAAGCATGTGTAGTACTAAAAGAAACCAAATTATATTCAGCCTGAGGCTGAAAGAATAAATGGAGGAAGGGTAGTAATTTCCTAGGGAATGAGGTAGAAGAGGAAGACAGGCTGAAAAATAAGTGAAGTAAAGGGTAAATTATATTTAGGCAAAGCTACATGATTTTTTATTTGGCTGGTGGGAGGATTTATGAATGGACCAATCAGAGTTTGAAAATCAAACTTTAAAGCCAACTTCAAAAGTTACTATATTTTTTCCCCCTTTGGAAATATCCCCCAGAAAAGAAAATATTTTTCATGTTCTCCTTTATGTTTCCTTAAGGAAAGTTTGATTTGCTTAGGGAGAAAAACTACAGCTTTAGAGCTAAATTTTAGATCTCGTCAGACTACCAAGCCAGGCTCTGTATGAAATCTGCCCTGAGAAGGACAAACCTGTGGTGCAGAATCCCTCTCTACTCCTCTCCCCTCCCAAAAGCAATAGTAATGCACTACTGAGCAGTGCCCATAGTCAGCTGGGATATTGCCCTTTCAGCCCATTAGCTCATAACTGGCTCCCCTAGGTGCCAGTGGTGGAGGAGGGCTTTTTTCCCTCATTCCCCAGGGAACAGCGTGAGGGAGCAGCCCTGCCAGTGCCTGGCTGCACAGCATGGCAAAGATGACCACTGTGCCAGCAACACAGCAGCATCTTCAGAGTTTGGCAAAGGTTCTCCTCCTGTCCTCCTCCTCACTTTTGGTCACACTTTCCCAGTCAGAAGCTAGACTTCACTGAGACAAAGAGAAAGTTCTAAAGGAAAGGCAAAGGTAAGCAAAGTAAGGCAAAGCACAGGTTTAGCAAATGACTCTAATAAAAAGTACAGCTTCCACTAAATACCAGAAGGAAAGCAAGAGAATCCTTAAGTGTGCTGCTGTTAGAAGACATAAAAGCAATTCAGTGGAACAAATCAAATCCCAGCAACTACTTACCCACCTGTAAAGGCAATAACTGAATCGGCAGCACCTGAAGGATTGCCTTTATTGTTTGAGGAATACAGCATCTCTTGTTATGGAGCACACAGACAGTAGGAATACATTACAACTAAATGCTTAGGACAAGCATGAAAGGAAAGCAAGTATTCAGTTACCTCCAAAAACATCTCAGTAATTTCTAGCCAGGTAACTATTAAAAATACCTCTGTGGAAGTGAATTTCATAAAGTCGTTATCAAAGTAACTAGACTCATCAGCAAGTGATGGCTTTATGGACATAATACCTGAACGTGGAGGGGTGTTTGTAGAAGTGTGCAATTATTGAAAATGGCAAACAACATTTAGAAGACTGTGTCTTTATCCTCTGCTGGAAGTATGTGTGCAATGCAAACTAAAACACCAAAAGAGCTACAGCAGACAGGGTTAATACTTAGGCTGCTGAAGTCTCAGTTACATAATTAAAATGAAGCAGCTTCTGTAGGATTTAGTTAAGTTTTTTCATCCCATAAACTGTTTTCATTAGGGTCTCATTGATGTAACATATTTAATAGTTGATGTAAAAATATTATTTCACTTCATTTTTGCCTAATAAGAATAAATTGATAAATCTCTTTTCTAGATGAAAATGATCAGCTTGAATTGAAATGTCTTTCTTTTTTTAAGCTAGCATGAAAATAAAAATTCAATCTACAAAGACTTTTTTCCCCTCTAACTTATTTCTGAGACTTGGATTTATCTTGATGTCGGAGGGAGACAGCTTTCTAGATCTGTCTTGTTCTTTCCTGTTGTCTTCCCTCCTCCAGTGGGAAACCAATTTTTCATTCAGCTATGATTACCATATTCTGTTTTTAATTAGGTGTGACATGATGAAGACTTTATCAAATGTTAGGTTCTTAAACTGCCATGGAAGAATTGTAAGTGAAGATTTTATAGATCTATGTAGCTGTCTGTAACTGTCTAACTACCTATCTCAGTTTGGAGCTTGGTGCCTGAGAATAGTATTTCACAGTGAGCTTCACATTAAGAAATTAAAACAGAAATTCCATGTTGTTTTGGAAGGAGATCTTTAGGGTGAAAACCCAAAGGCGAGTAGTTAGTAATTTATGCATTTTTATTTCCCTCCCTTATACTAACCTATTTCTATTATTCGGTGTGCGTCAGTACTTTTTTCTGAAGGTACAAAAAATAGGAAGGTATTAATCTCTCTGCTACAACTGCCAACCTAACTACCAGCTGTGGTTCCCCATGGGTTTCTCTCCTCTCTGGTCACACTTTCAGCATTTCAGGTGCAGTTTTCCTAGCTTTGTCCGAATTTCCAAAGCCATATTCCCATATTCTACCCACAGCTCACCCCTGCTAGAGACCTGAGACTTCAGCCCCTGGCAGCATGGCTCCCTGTGTCTCCCACCTGCCAGCCAGGGCAGAAATATCTCAGTGGGGCTGGCCACATACAACCAGGGGGCTCCAGCTGTCACCAGATCCTGAAGTGTCCCTGTATTCCCTCAGTTTGGACGCTAGAAGTGTGACCTGCCCAAGGCTTTGGCACCTCTCCCAGGGCTTGCCAAAATTGCTGGAGCCTACTGAGGGTAAGCAATGGAAAGTGAGTGAAGGTGCCCCAGCAATAAAAGTGCTTGTGATTTGCTTTGATTGGCTAAACATGCATGTTAGTCCTCTTTGCATGCAATGAAGAATGTTTCAAATTTGGCAGGGAGAGAGATCCCCTTCCTAACATTTTCTGTGAGACCAGGAGAGCCTGAGCCACTTATGCAGAACTATTTCTTTAGACTTTCCATGTTTGCTAGCCATGCTCACACACTGGCTCACTAGCAGTGGCTGCACTGCTGGGAGGTCATGCCAGTGCTCACTGTCCCCATAGCTGTTTCCCATTATTTGACTCCTTCTGGGGAAAAAAATGTGCTCAGAGCTTTTGTGCATCTCCAGGGGATCCTATCTTCCTCCTGTACCCATCTCATGGGAAGGGCCCATGACTGGGGTGTCTGCACAAGCCCTGGCTTGCATGCCTGCCTTGCAGCGTTCCTTGGTCCAGGTCGGAGTTATGCAAGCTTGCCTGCATGCAGCTGTCAGAAAAATCTGAATCTCCAAGCCTTTGTCTGCAAGGCTTGGGAGCTGCAGGCATCCCATCACTTTTGATCAGTCAGCCTGTCGTTTATTCATTCCTGACTTACAGAGGGTTATGTCTAGGTGGCACTTTTCAAGTGGATGTGAGCTGTGTTTGCTCACTCACCAAGGTGACCTGCAGCATGCAGATACAGATGATGGCACTCCTACTCCAGTGGAAAAGCTGGGTCGTGGTCATCATGGAGATGTTTGGCTCCTTTCTGGGACTCTCTGTGTTACCCTCAGCATCTTGTTTCAGTTACTCAGCTCAACTTGGGGCATGATCAGAGGCCATCCTGTTGGGCCTCACTTTGCCCTCCTGATCAACTACCTTTCAGCACAGTGGAGAGGCAGTGCTCTGCAGCTTGGGCACGCAGGTGGAGCACAGTGACAGCCAGCACTACCTCTCCACTGGACTCGGAAAGATGTTTTGAGAGGTATGGCTTAATTCCTTATGTTTTTATTACACAAAGGCTCTGCATCCATGGTGAAGTCTTTAAAAGTCTGAGTACATTACCCACATCTGTATGCAGTTCTGTATTGGTACCACAGTGTCTATCCAGAATGACCACGGTGGCTTCCATGAGCCACAGGTGCATGTGGTTCCTTCATAATCAGAGTTACATCTTTTCAGAGTTCCTCATGCTTAGATTTTGGGCCTGGGTCATCTTTAGATTCAAACTGCCACAAGATTTGACCTATTTATCTCCGTGTTCTTTGTATTAACTTGACCTTGTGGACACTACATTAACTTCTGGAGGCATCACTATGTTCTTTTAAAACTAGAAAATCTGCAAATGCTGTATGCTGAATAATGACTTGTTTTATGCTACAGTACTAGGAAGTTTAAACTTGTCTGAAATGATTTAAACATTTGATACATTGTGTTACTCTAGAAAGAGAAAGGAACTGGTAGTCATTCATCATTTAGCCTAATCCTCTTACGTATGTTTTTTTCCATTTCACAATTGGACGGCACAGTAAAAAAAAAAAGTTACTACAATGTTCACTCCTTTTAAATCACTCCTGTTCCAAGTCATAAAACTCCCACAAACTGTAATAAATTTTAGTTCCTCATAGTAAGTGCCACTGAATAGAGCATAGAGTTAAAAATGCAAAATAAGCAACAATTCAGCTAACTAATAGTACAGAAATGTTGCCTTTAAAAGTAGCAGTATAAGAAGCACTCATTTGCACTGATCCATGCTAAAATGTTTCTTTGTTTTCTTTATTTTTTCCCCTCACTAACCTTCAATGATTTTTTGATACCCAAAAACTTGAAATGTATTTTACATCTTTAATATTATGTAACAAATGCATTCTAAAGGTTAGAAATCATTATTTTATGGATGGGAATTCACCCTCTACCTGACTTCATAATCTGTCTGATTTCACAATGCTGGCATATCCCCATCAGAAAATACCTCCACCTGAGCTTTGTAGTATTCTTCAGCTATACCTTCTGCATGAGGTGTCGGAAGAACAGGGTACTCCTTTGTGAAGGGCTTCTTACCAACCCATGAGAAAAAGTCTATCTGGTTTTCTTTGAAAGAGAAAGTCTTACAACAGCAACAACTGAGGTGCTGAATTACTTGATGATCAGACCACTTAATTTCTGACCTGCTTAGTGCTGTTGAAGAAGCAGGAAATTTGAAGGTGAATTTCAGAAATGATGAATACTGGAAGCCTTATAGGGATGGGAAAAGTATTCTATGCACTCTCTATGAAGAGGAAGTCTAAAATGCTTGTTCCTTTTGGTGGGTACACCTGAGTGTGGCAGAGGAGCACAAAGGAGGTTGTCTTCAAAACTCAGATGCAATCAGAACTATAGCATCTGTGTGATGCTAAGGATGCCAGGATGTGATGCCTAAGATTCAGATGGAAGGCAATACCAGGAAGATGATGGTGTGTTTGATAGAAAGGGAAGCCAAGCAACCTTCAGCCCATCATCAACCTTATGGAATCTTTAGTAATGAGAAATGCTGTTTCTTTCAACACTATTTTGATTGACAGAAAATTGCTCTGGAAACAAACAAAGCCTGTGTGTTATCTAAAATATGTACCTTAACCCTATATCTTATTCAAGTGGCCTGTGGTTGCTGCAGAACTTGAATGAGGAAATGCCATCTTAAATCTGGTTTTCTTCTCCCTCTTGATGTTATTTTGACTTTCTTATAAAACAGCAAAAGCACTTGGGATGCAAAGGTGCCATGTCAGAGGAAGAAGCTGCAAAGCCATAAATTAGATGCAGAACCAAATGGCGGGTGAGGCCAACTACCTTAACTCCTTTGTCATTGAGAAGAACCTTTGAGGACTACATGTGTAGTTAGGATTTTGTTCATAAGGCAGTATTCTCTTCAGGGATGGATATATTCAGGACCTTTCCCTTTATGTGCATTGCTTTGTTCAGTTGAGAGCTGCAGGCCTCAGCTGTGTTTAGGCAGAGGTCAGGTATATATCACACAGTGTGAAGTCCTGCTGCCAGGTTCTCTGAGCAGGGATGTAGAAGCTCCGTCCCATCTGCCTGCCTGGGCTTCCTCTTCCCCAGCCCCTCACCTTAGGGACCAGGACAGGGAGAGGAAAGTAGAGTGTGGTGCTGCTGAACATGAGATTTCAGATCATTCCTGAAATCACAGTTCAAATACACTGTTTGAAAATATGTACAACCCTTAGGTCATCTCATTGTCATCAATTTAGAAGGTGTACGAAAGTCAGGATGCATTAAAATGTCATTTTTAAAATATGCTCTCCACAAAAATTCCAGAGGCAGGTGCAACTATGACAAGCATGAAACTTTCCTCTAATTAGCAGAGTAATTAGGGATATGGGACTTATGAACCTAATATAAAATAGAAACGTACAAGAATATTAATTAATGCTAAATTAATTGAGACATTTTTGAAGGATACAAATGAGTCTTGTTGATATACCTAACAGGGATCAAGCTGTCCATTTAAAACATACAGAAATTGTCAAAAGACATGACTTTAGAGAAGATATGACCATTCTGCCTTTTCAGGTGACCCAATTTTCACAGCCTTTGGCCAAAAAAGCTGTAGGTTGCTAGCACGACCTACAGAATGAGGCAAGGGGAATTCTGACTAGTCTAAAATTAAAGAGGACAGGAAATGCATGAATAAAAATGATAGAATCTTTTTGAGCCCAATTCCTCAGGCTAAGTGTCCAGTTCTGTTTGCTCCTTACTCCGTCACATTATTATTTTGTATTTAATGCAAGTGCATTGTATTTACATACATAATGCAATGTGTAATTCTTCAGGGAAAAAAAAAAACAAACAGGAACCAATCTAAAATAGTTTGCATACTATTTGGGAATGCTTTATTTTCATTCCTTAAAAGTGTTTGCATTTTTTCCTCTTGGGCAGAACACTGTTTTGACTGCACAACTGCTAAGTGTTTATCAGTAATAAAATAAACGTCATATGTGATTATATGCATTTATCTTAGAGTAAGGGATAAAATTCTGCATTTGTGGGAAACAAGTTCCCTGGTTTATGCCTGTCTTCTGAATGTATTCTGAATTTCCAATCTGCAACTCAACAGGTGCTGTTGGTGCTATTCAACATGTAGTACTGAGGGCTCTCCTATCCAACCTGCTCCAGCTGCTGTTCACAATAACAAAACAGCCTCCCCCCCAGACACATTGCCCTGTTGTTCCTTGCCTCTCAAGCTTATGAAAAGTGTTCTTCAAAACTTGCTCATCAAATCCCACTGACTCCAACTGGCACTTTCTGTGTATACAAAGACTTTGAGGTCATGACTCAGAGCTGCAAGATCCTGAAACACTATTAGCAGAATAATTGCTGAGGGAACACATACCATTTGACTTTTTATAGAATGACAACAAATTGTCAAAACTGGCCCAAATGATTCATTTTTTAATGGGAGGATGAGGACAGGACTTCTGTAGTTTAGTGATTACAGTTATATAAATAATTAGAATTGCAAAGGTTCCCTCTCATCCTTTCAAAGCACAGTGTCATTTCAACTGTGCTCCTTTTCTGTATATTTCTTCACTTCATTGAAAGTCAACACTTTCCAGCTTCTTAGCACTGAAATGTAGAAAGGCCTTTGTTCTGCCTGATGTAGTTCAGGAGTTGAGAGTGCATCAGATGGCGCTGTCAGAAATCCAAGGCATATTGCAAAAATACAAACAGACATTGTTTGCAATATTTCCACTGACCTTTTGATCTGTATAGTAATGTAAAAATCCTACACAGCTCTGGGTTTACTCCCTGGAGAATATTTAGTCAATAGTGCCTATCAGGTAGGAACTATATAAGAATGTTTGGAAAAATTATGATTTTTTTTTCATATGACATAGGATTAATTAGAGTTCTTTCAATACCTGTAGTATTGGTTGCACTCAATGATCATAAAAGTCTTTTCAAGACAAATTACTTTATGGCTCTTTGTGATTTTGCAAAATTTTGCATGGCCTGGATAATATGGAAAAAAACCCCACTTAAACAAAACCAACCTGAGACAGAAATTCTGCTTTTTGCACATAACATATGCCAGGGAGATATACTGAGCACAAGGTATCACTGTCAGGTACTTCATAAGTAATCCTTGGAATCTCATGTGGTTGCATGCAATGTACTCACTACTGGTAAGTTTTACTCCTGAGGATATATTAAAGACAAAGAAGGTAAGGGGAATATTCTATATGGTGAATCCTTGCTAGAATAAATTCCCACAGCATACAAATGTCTATATCTGATGTAGCCATGTTATGGAACCTTGAGAAAGCAGTGTGAGGCCAAACAGCTCCAACCCAAGCAGACGCTGAGTAGCAATTCCTTTACATGGGTATAAAAGCCAGTTCACCCCTGTGCAGCCCCATGTGTGACCAAAGGGAACTTGGAAGAGGTAATAATGACTTTTCCAGCACATTTGTGTTTCTGCAGGATGAGAAACACTGCCAGGCAGGTTGGTTTTTGTGTGCCAGTGGAGTGGCAGAGTGGAGTGGGGAGATGGCACCCAGCTGGGCACTGGCAGAGACCGTGAGCTGTGCTCTTGGGCTGAAACACTCCCATATTTGCCTTGCCCACCATAACATTACCGGGGATGTAGATGGGGATTACATCCCATTGATTGGGAATTGTAATTCCCAAACATGTGGGGAATGTAGCCCAGAATCATTGTTCTGGTTCAGAGGTTTAAGCTCTGGCTCTTTCTCTAGGCTTTCCCTGCAAGAAATTTAGCAGATAACTTCAATCCAAATACTTTATTCAAATGTAAATGATCTAAATGTGTGTCTATGTGTGTGAGTGTGTGTGCAGGTGCATGCATATGTGTGCAATCAAGATTATTCACAGCTTATTAAAGGTAATGGTTTCTTGGTTTTTAAATTGTAAGATTCATCAAATCATGGGTGTGGTTTCTACAAGAACTAAGAGACCTATCACGTTAATAGTCTTTGAGGACACCTTTAGAGTACAGCATAACTGGAGAGGTATTTGTGCAGAATATTCCAGCCACGTCTGCAAATCAAAAACACATTTGCAAAATCTGAAGTGGGAGTAATTCACTATTTGAAAAACGAGCTAAATCTCTAAGATTATTTATTCGAAACTTGGAATTAAGTCTGCTGTAGATGGTATTCATTTAACATGGATGAAATTATTGATTTAAATATCAAGGAAAAAAATAATCAAGTCAGATAAACTGCTTTGTTGCTCTGGAGGAGAGGAAGGTGATTTTCTTTTTAAAGATGTGCTGTAGTCTTCACTAGGTGCTCTCTTACTTTTGTTTGTGGGTAATTACTTTACAGGTGGGACAACAAATGATAAACTGAGAAACAAAATGTATCTGAGCTAGGGAGCAGCCTGCCTCTGGCATGGGGAGATTTGGGAGATTTGGGGGGTCTCAGGCTGATGCCCACAGAGAGGGCACATATCTAGAAAAGTCTCTGCAGCTGCTCTTCTTATCCATCAGCAATCTCTGTAAGGAATACCCATGACTAAAATCTTTTACAGGTCACATGGAAAAGCACTGTGGGTCACCAGTGACATAACTGTATGGCTGCCTGCTATCCAGCACATCTATTACTTCAGTCATATTTTTATGGTCCCACTGAATTTCAAAGGGACTTTTCTCTTTTTGGGTGTTTGCTCTGTCAAAATTGAGGCACCATGAGCAAAGGGTAACACGTGAAAACCATGGTCTTAAAATCAGACAGCAGGAATTGCTTCCAGCCGCTTGTGTAAATTCCCAACCCTGCTACTCTGTTTTTCTTCCAGGCACAGGTACTTACTGACCCCAAAGGCAGTGCCAGAAATCACAAGTCCATATTCCCATGTAATTGCCAAATGTTTCCCATTGTGAACTACCTTTTCATTTCAGTGAAAATTATATGACTAAATCCTGAGCTGTTGCATTTCTATCACAATGTTTTCATATCTTTTAAATGTTGCCAGGTTGGCAAAATCTGTGGTTGGTGGGACAAGCAAATGCCTTGAAGAGACTAAACATGTTTTTGGAGAAACAGTATGGTAAGTCAGACTTCTCTACAGTGTGTTCTGCAGTACAATAGCTCACTTCATGTTTCTGTAGGAGTTCCAGGGATTTAAAACCAAATTTAATTTTAGCTTGGCACCAATGAACTCCAGTACCAGACATCATACAAGTAGTAATCATGAAAACAAATGAAGCTCTATGGTTAAATCAAGATTGAATAATAAATTTAAGAGACATAAATTCGTACAGACTGCTATTTATATGCATTTGCTCGGGTAGGTGCCTGAGATATATTAATGGGCAATTGCTAGAATCAGGGAGTCTGGAAACTTTTCTGATCTTCAAAATAAAAACAACAAAATTGATCAGAAAACAAAACAAATCAAACAAACAAAAAAGGAAAGTCATACATTGAGAAAGGGAAAGAAATAAGCAATACATTGTTTGTGAAGTTCCAGCACAAGCAGGTCAGCTTTTCTTTCTCTTCCAGCACTCCCTTCTCCCTTTCACTTCTGAGTGACTTGAAAGGCCTGTTTACGACCACTGCATTGATTTCCTTTCCTCTGACTCATTGCAATCTGGCTCCAGCCCTCCCCATTCAAACTAATTCACCAAGGTCTCAAATGACCTCTTTTTGGCTAACAAGGGGAATCTCTGTGTCCTCTTTGACCTTTCTGTCTAATCTGATACCCTTGATCACTTTTTTGCTGGCCTGGCTTTTGTGGCAGTACCCCCTTGTGGCTTTCCATCAACCTTCTTTATTGCTCTTTCAGCATCTTTTACAGCAACTCCTTCTCCCTTCTTCATGGGACTCTCTCAAAGCCACTACAGACTCTTTTCTCATTGTATACCTTTTTCTCTTGTTTTCTGCTGTAATTCCCAGGCTGAACATTTTAACCTCTCTGTCCTGTCTGTTTCTGTTCCATTCTATGAGTTGAATTGACAGTTTAGTGTATTCAGGATGATTCCCTGACAGTTGAAGCAAAAAAAGATCACAGGTAAGTCTTCAATTTGAACCTGCCACTCTTCCTCCTCTGCTCATTGCTGTTGACAACTTCACCATTCCTTTTCATCTCTGAAACTCAGGATCAGTTTTGTCATTCTCTTGCACATTCCCATGCATTTAGATAATCATGGCAGATTGCTGCAAGACCTGTGGAAATTAGGGAAATCTTTTCTGAACAGCCACAAATGTTTAGGCAAAGCTCTAAAGAGCATCTTTCCCCCTTCCATCTTTTAATGGCCCTGTCCTGCATTTTACTCCAAGATCCATACCTTGGCCACAATTGCAGCAATATTTTCTTCTCTGGATGATGCTCTTCAAATATCTAATACTTCTCAAAAGTATGTCTCTGATAGTCTCTTATCATTTCTCTTCAGGGTTGCTCAGGGTTATTCACTGCCAGCTGATGGACCAGTCGATCAATAGCTGTAGTGGCACGGACTTGACAGCTCAAATCAGTTAAGGTAAATTTCTGGTTCTTGTCATCCTTTGTAACATAAGATTCTATTTTTCTGTGCCCTTTGCCCTGTCAGATGTCTTGGGCTGGATGTCCCATCAGTATCTCTCACAGGTTGGCCTTGCATCACAGAATGCCAGTTGTTGTATTCCCTTCTGCAAAGAAACTTCCTAAATCCCCTCTGCTCTCATCAGATGAAGATTTGTTATGGAGGAAGAAAGTCTCCAAAAGAATGTTCTGCTGAGGAATTCACTATGAGCCTTTTGGGACAGACAAATTTATATAGCTGATAATCATACAAAATAATTATGTCTCTGAGCTCTGCTGGTCAGGTTTTAGCCTAGATGCAGACCTCAACAACTACACTAATTTTACTTTGAAGTACCCAAAAAGACTTTCAAGACAAATGCTTCTCAGACAGTTTTGGCTTGCACTTGCAGCAGTGGAAGGCAAAGTGAAGAGTCTGCCTTCAAACAACTGGGTGCAAATAAATCTCTGGATATTTAAAAGACCAGTCCTTAGGACTAATATAATTAGTGCCTTTTTGTAAGAGGATTCAGTTCATGGTGACTTTCCCTCTTGTCGACATGCACACACTGTTTTTGTCTGTGGTTACCCACACTTTATGAATTTTTGTTTCCAAAAGGTGCCCACTGAATTCCCATGGAGAAATTAATCAGCTGCACTATGATCTCATTTCCCTTGGCATGCCACAGCACCAGACACATCATGTTTTCATTGCTGCAACCTAATTCCCCAAAGTACAGCAGCTGAGAGATGCTGCCAGGAAAAATGTGACAACTATAGCATAATTTACCAAAAACCAGCAGTGACACATGGGCATTGAAATATGCCACCTAGGTTAACTGACACCATACAGACCTGTTCTAAGGGAAACTCCTTTTTATTTGAATGACAGGAGTTCAGTTTGTTTGTTTGGTCAGTTATTTTTTGTGGTTGCAATTTGCTCTAAGTTTTGTTACATTTTAACCTCTTCCAGAAATCTGTATGGATACACTAGAGACAGAAGAAAAAGAAATGGATGGATGAAATTGCTCACAGATCCCGAAATGCATTTTCATAGATTTTCCCAAGTTGGAGACATATCAGAGACATACACTGAAAGACCCAATATATCTCAGGAGTGCTTTGTTCAAACCAGAAATGATTTATTGTTTTGTGCTTGCCTTAAGAAAAATCAGCAATTAACAAGCAGGAGAGAAAAAATTTAGTTCAAAAGAGGAAAACTGAAAACAAATAATAATCTCATATTATAACTATACAAAACATTGAAAAAAAATGAAACATTAAAAAAAAATTAAATAATGATATTGCATACATTGAATGTTGGACTTATGCCTTTGTATTATGTGTTAGTACAGCCCCACTCTCTTAAAAATAAAATCTAGTATAAGAAATAAAAACAACAGAAAAAGAAATTAATCTGCAGATACATGCAGATATCTTGATAACAACAGGGAAAAAAATCAAGAAGTAGTCTTTAATCTTTTTTGTCATAATTCTCAATTTTACTTCTTGCCTTCTACTTTTCTAGCATAGACAGAAAATTAGATAGAACCTCTTATGAAATTCGGAATGGTATGGCATTGACATAATCCTCTCAAACACTCTTGCAGGAGATAAGCACAGTGTGGGAGCATTTTCAGGGCTGCAGTGCACAAGAGCAGTTGCTGGAATCCTGGGACATTGCTTCCCTCTTTGTGGTCAGCCTGCAAGCTGAGACTTGTGATGGGCATTTTCCTGTGCTCCAGGTTAGTAGCTGCAATCAATTCAGAGAAGGAAAAAGTAGCCAAGAATAAGAAAGAGAGACAGCTGAAAACAGCAATGGCAATTAGCTGGCACCCCATCTGCTGCCTTTTGCACACAGGACAAAAGCAGAATGGCTTCCCAGGTAATGATTTCCCAGAAAAAAATAGCAGTAGGTCACTATTGCTTCAAAAAGCGCTAACAGTGGTAAAAAGAAAAAAAAAGTACTAGAGTTACTCTCCTTTATGGTATAGTGTATTGAACACATTTCTCTTTGAATCAGTAAACCAGTCTATACCTCGTGTATTTTCTACATGGACTTCTCTAGATTTTGCTTACACAACTACTACAGCTCTTTCATGACAAATGAACAAAAATTGTTCATGACAGCATCATAACTTTCAAGACTGATTACTCTTAACAAATTTAGAAAATGCAGAAAATCACCACACTGAAAAGTTTTGTCTGGTGAAGGACATTAATATCCAGCTGATCCACAGCATGGCCTCACCTCTGCTGCACTAGCTGTCTTTGAATATCTTCTTGCACAGAAAGCTCCCGCATTTATTTTCAGAGCCCTGAATCATGGAGGGCATCCAGAGGTACTTCCAGTGCACCCAAAGGATGGGCTGATTCTGAATGACCTTGATCTTGACCCTTCATCCCTGGCAGCCTGTGGGAGTTACCAACCAGCAAAGGCAATGGGTATGAACTGAACCTCTCCTTTGCCTGTCATCACTCTGGAAAGTGGTAATGCTACACAGCAGCAGTTCCTGGGCAAGAATAGGTGAAGATGAAGGTTCAGAAATCATTATTTCAAATTCTGATTTTCCCTTCTTATGTGTTCTAGCTCTCTCTGTCCTCCTCCTGTGCATTTTATTAGCCCTTCTGTGCTGCCACAAGCTTCTAGCAAGAATAAGGAGACAAGTAAGTGAGATTCCACAGACAAAATGGTAAGTGGAAACATTTATAAAGTTGTTCAGTTTGGGAGATCATTGGGTTAACAGGAAGTGGCTGGAAGTAGTGGAGACTCCTGAAGGAGAGAATGAAGAGGAAAGGAAAAACAGTCTGAGGGATGACTTTTTAGAACTCTGCCCATCTTTCTCCTGAATCTTCATCTCCTCCACACAGGAAGAGGGTAAAGTATTATGTCTGTATGAGATGTTAAACCGAGAGTTGTTGTAAATGCAGAAATAAATTAGAAAAATGAGAAAACAGTTTTTGTTTACTGAACTTGCAGCCTTTAAGCTTCTCTATAAGTTGCAGCTCAATAATAGTTACTGTGGAACAGCCTTGCATAATAAAATCCAGCAGGAGCAAAAGCATCATGATGAATTTACCATTATTATTCATAGAGCTGTCATGAACAGTCTGCTTACTCTACACAATTCACCAAAGAAATACTGGTTTGCCACAGATTGAACAGTGCATTTTAAAACAGCAAAGTGCCATTCAGTGCACTATCCTTTCAACCATGCTGTACATACACATATAGCAGGGGACACTAAAATTATACTTTCAAAAGGTAGTCAAGAGAGTGAAAGAGACCAATAACCTAATTTTTCTCAAGACTGTACTTTTTCCTACATTAGGAAAAAATCACTAGATGTGCTTGTGTCCACTGAACATAAGCTCATTACTTTGGAATCACTTTTTGCTACTGAGTCTTGTTAGGAGGAGCCATGAGGTTCCTGGCAAACCATTTTTCATTGTAAAAAACACAGATTCACTGAAGCCATTTGCAAGAATGGACCATGTTAGATAAGACCTTTCCAGTTCCCTAGGAAAATGTGACCATGGCAGGGTTGTATGACAGAAGTCTGCCCCAGGGGATACACTCATTCCTTGTAGGGAGAATATCTGAGTCCTGATGGAGCAAAGGTGCCCTGGGAGACTAACACCCACAACATCTCCCTGCCCCAGCTGTTGAGCTGCTCAGTTGAAAATATTCCTGTTCAATTCCTCCACAGCTGAGGAAGCAGCTGGGTGTGATAACATACCCACTCTAATTCCTCTTCTGCTGCAAAAGGGATTACATTAACTCAGGAGTCAGTATGTCTCTGCACCACTGAAATGAGGAGCAGCTTCCTGTTGTAAATGATTCTGTCGGTAAGAAACCTGGCATGTTTGGAGTGACTGATCACACCGCCGTCTTCACTGGAAGCTTGGTTGGCTCAGTGTTAGCAAGTGGGGAATTAATACAAAACAATTAAGGAAATATAAAGGAAATAAGGATTGGAAACCTTTTACATTGAAGAGTTAGGTTATTAGTCAAAAATCATGGAGTCAGAAACATGAACCACTATTCATACATAAAAAACAAAAAAAATGTTGTCTACCACATCTATGTTTTCTATATGTTAATTTTGGAGAGCCTAAATACAACCATCTGGGTATCTTAAACCGACCAGCAGAGACCAAAGCCCAACCTTACCAAACCAAATGCCAGAAATTGAAGTGATGCCAGAGAAGGCTGATGAATTTCTAGTTATGCATAAATATTTCCATCTATTACAGAATTAATTTGAACACTTTGTGAAGAAATAGTCATGAATAAAATCAACTTTTCTGGAGAGCCCTTCAAGAAAAACAGGCATTACTACCCTCTCATGGTTTTTGCCTCTGTGTACCAAGTTAGGCAGAAATTGGAGTTTGGATTCAGCAGCACAGTTGCTCTTGGAAGAGAAATGAGCTCTGGGAGAAACATATTTCTGCAGGGAAATCTGTTTATTCCCAGATATCTCCAGGTGGGGTACATGCATGGTGCTCCTGCACGGCCACAGAGCTGAAGAGTAAAGCTCCCCTGTTTCCTGTGGAGAACAGCTGTCCTGAGTATTTCCTTGAGTCAGACTTTGTCTGTCTTATTTTCCATACAAATTCTCTGCTTTCTCTTCTCTACAGCAAGGTCATGTCAGTTGAACACTTGGGAATTCACCTCTCCATTGTACAAGCATTTTTTTAATATATAATGTACTTTTTTGTATGTGTTTGCAAGTTATTTTGACAGGCAATGCTTGTCATTCATATCAGTTCCTGTACACTCCTTACCTATAACCAAATATATTTATTATTCCACCTGTCCCTCTCCCCCTGGTTTTAGTATCATTGCAAGATGATTCTGTCACCGAAACTGCAGGAAAAACAAAAACTCTCCAACAGCATTTTTAATGTTAGAGAGTCAAGGCACTACTTTATTATCTGGCCAGGATGTTGTTCTGGCCAGGATGTACCACAGAAATCATCTCATCCACACATAGCCCAGGTGTGCAGAGAGAATCATTCCATGACACACAGTTTTTACTAGATTTTTCAAATGTTCTATACAGTTAAAACTCATAGAAATGCATTGGGTCAGTGTTCATTGGTCCCAAGTTGTGTAATTCTTAGTATTTGGTCTCCTATTGGATCCGTATTTCTTTGCTTCTGATGTTAATTGGGTCCTCATTTCTTCATGTTCTTTTCAGTCTTTTCTGGAGGAGATGTCTCCAGCTCTGCCAGAGGCAGAGTCTGGGGTAGATGTTCGTAGATGGCCACTGATGCCCTTCTGGGCTATTCCCAGTCTGTTGAAATGCTAAGCCCATCAGGCCTCAGCTAGTGGAACAATGTTCTGGAAAAAGCTTAAAATTCTTTTTCCTGGGGCAAAGGCAAACAAAACCCCTTGACTAAAGTTATACAAAAAATTTTAAACTGGTATGTTTTCCAACAATTCCAGTGGACATAATTATTTCCATGCCCTCAAGACAAGAGTCTCGTTACACTAATTAATTTACAGATATAACATGAAATAGTTTTCAAAATCAAGATGGGAAATATTGTGCAGAAAAATGAATTATTATGGCCATTTTATAGGTGAGCACAGCCACAGAGAGTATAGCTAGAAAGATTTTGGCAGGTTCATACCCATTTAGACTGAAATATAAATTACCTAGAGCCAGTTGTGACGGTATTGCCTGTAGGAATCAAGTTGGACTAAAAGCTACCGCACAGCTTTTTTCTTTGTCTCCTTGGAAAACCACCTGGTTCACTCCAAACTAGTCAGAATGGGAATCATCTGAAGATGTACAACTGACTGGGGATTCTGGTGTCATCTGTGGAGCTACAAGCATGACAACATGGCTGTAACTGGAGACCAATTAACTTGCAGAGATCTTTAACTGCAAAACTCAATGATATTTTGAGTCTGTGCTCAAAACACACTTGCATGGGCTTGGTAATGAATGGATCAGCTTTACTTTGCCTTAATATCCATGTAAAATGTACTGGGTTAGTCTCTTACTTTTGATGAATTCAAAAATTGTGCAGAATATGCTAAAATATTGAAACCCTTCCCTCTGAGAATTCATAAGGCATACTTTCTGAATCATATCAATGATACTTCACAGTAAATATTTATATTACTGCGCAAAGAATATATACTTATAACTGAAAGCCAGAGCAGAACTCAAATATGAGGCAAGAAAAACCAACAATAGTAACTGAGAGACTGGAGACAGTCATAGATATTGATGTTTATGAGCGCTTTCAACCAACGACGACTGGATTTGACAATGCAACTGTCCTGTAAACAGCGGAGCTAATTACAGTATGTCTCCCAAGGTCTTTCCCAAGGGACTAGATGCCCTTGAAATATATGAAGAAAGAAATTAAATACATGGGTGAGCACAGGAAAGTGACTGGCAGCACAGGGAGCTGTATATGCCATACAGTGGGTGCCAACAAAACAGTACTTCAGATTTCCACTGCAGTTGTGACAAAAGCTGGGGTAAAAAGTATTAATGCCTTGTGCCTGTGTTCCTAAGCAGGGTCTGGGGAGGAGGTGGTGAATAGTGCAACCTCTCTCTCCTCCACCCAGTGCACAGCAGGTAGAAAGGAGGGAGGGGAGCTGAGCTGTCTGCCTCTAACATCAGCCACAGACAGCAAGAGAGAATAGAAAGGATCCTCCTGCCATACCATGCATGAAAAAGTGACAGTGGATCTGGTTCTCATGTTTTAAATATTTTGTGGCTAAAGCTATGAAGTGATTCTCAACAGTTGTCCTTTCATTTTGCAGCTCCTCCACAGGCTGATTTTTAAAGGTGTTTAAATACATGATTTAACACCTAGATACCCAGACATCTTCCATGTCTTCCATTCTTCAACTATAAAGCAAAGATGTTGATAATACTGGGGTTTTTTTACCGTTTCTGCCTTTCTTATCAGTACAATTACAACACTTTGAAACGATCCCACCTCTTGTTAGATGCTTAGAGAAAAAGTAATATGATGTGTTTTTTCCCAGTCTTGTCTAGGAACTACAGGCATTGTTGTGACAGAAATAATAACAAACTTAAGGGGAAGTAAAACGGGACATTTGCAACAGAAGATTTTAATCAGAAATAAGAAAGTTTGGGGGCCTGACTCTAAAAAGTCTGACTTATAATTATGCAAAAGAAATTTCAACCTGGAATATTTAAAAAGATAGAAAGTGAGTGGACACTGTTGCCGATATAAAATTGTTTTTTCTGGTAAAAGGATGGAGGAAAATGTTAGCAAACATGTAAAACAAAGAAAAATAGGAGATGCAAAAAATGGTTGGTGTCCTACAAGGCTTTTAAAGAGAACACTATTCAAAGAATTAACACACAAGAAGAAACTTGTGCAGAAATGCATATTCAGCAGATTTTTATTTTATTCACTGTTTGGTCAGTTGAAGGCCTGGAGGCGATAAATTCCTCTTGCACAGAATTCAACAGTGATAAATAGTTTGGAAATCACTGAAGTCCTAGTTGTGCTTCAGGCACTTGCATTTCAGTGTTTCAAGTTTCCAGCACAGTTGATTTGCATGTGCTGGAAAGCAGGTGAGGACATCATGAGGACATTTTCTATGAAAGTAGGTGAAAGCTGTTTCCCTGAGAATTATGCAGCCATCAGTACATTTACTAATCCTTATTGCATTTTCCTCATTATCATATTTTTCAATTTATAACATCGTCTAGAAGAATATGATGTAAGACAAGCTGCTAATAACTTTGCTACACATCTGTCTTCATAAAACACCTATAAAAATGTGAAAGCTTTTTTTTTTGTGGGATTGATTACAAAGAGGGTTTTATGAATAAATTTATTTTCGAAACTAGGAAGTGCTTTAAATTGAGCACATTTTTTTCAGATTCAGATAGGATACTTAGAAGTTATGTACCATAGGAAATAAGTGGTATGGATAATGCAGTAAACCATAAAAATAAAGCATAAACAAATTGAACATTTACCATGTAACTGGTAATACATCATAACTTTGCATTTTATAGAGTTTTTATATTAGCTTCTGTGCCACAGCAACAGTTACAACAAGGAATAAAATGGCACATGGTAGACTGTTGGATACTCTGTTTTGTTGCAGTCAGATTTTAAAAGTATTTAATTTGGTAGGAGTCTGTCTCCTTCAAAAGAATGATTGTTGCACTAGTGGTGAACCAATAGGTGGTAGCAGGGCAGGCAGCTCTGTGAATTAAGAATGTGGAAATAAGCATGTAAGGGGAAAGTGGGAGCTGTTCCTAAGTGTAGCTAGCATCTGAAAAAGAAGTAACAATTTGGTGAGATGCTCATCTGGTAAAAGACATATGGTGAAAACGGCCCATAATACAGGCTGGTGGTGCTTGCTTTTATGGGGGGTGGCTTTTGGTTCTTGGGGTTTTTTAAGTTGAAAACATTCTATTATGTTAAAAAGCCGAGTGCTCATAAAGTATGAAATGAAAATTAATTAAATTTTAATTCTTCCTATTTATGCATATGAATTATGATCAATTCTTTAATGTGTGATTGGAAGAGGTAGTCAGCTGTTTTTCAGCTCACTTAACCAGGCTGAATATTCAGGTATTATGAAAAAGGGTGATCAGGAAGTCAGTATTATATGTAATATTCACTTAGAAATGCTGAGGAATTGTGGGAACAGCTTCCCTTTGTGTAATGAAACAAAAACTAAAAGCCAAGAAATATATAATTCAAGGACTGCAACACTTAAAGCAGTGAGAGTATTTCAAATAATTCAAAAAGAGTCAGATCAAGATAAGCAAAAGAGGCATTGATCAAATGAAAAAAAAGATGGCTGTGGGGCAATTATTATCATAAATTTAAAGGCTACAATATTATACTCAAGAAAGCTGTTGGTGAGAATCTTATTGCTGGCATTTCTTACCTTTTAACTGCTTGATTTGGCATTCTCAACAGCAGTCTTTTAACATCTTTTTTAATGAACTCTACCCATGCTTCTGGGCATGATGGTAGGCATCAATTCTATATGGTACAAAATTATTTCATCCACAGAGCCACCGGCAGAGAACAGCATATTAAAAGTGTAATTCACTTACTGAAAACTTCTCTTGGTGGTGTTTTTTTTTTTTTTTTTAATTTTTTGTTTTGTTTTGTTTTGTTTTGTTTGTTTGTTTGTTATTTGCCACATCTGGTCTCCAAATGAGCTTCTCAGCTCTGAGGCTCATGGAAGTCTAACCTGGTAGCAAACACTTAGCTTGCTGTGTCCCCTGGTGAACACAATCTTTGCGCCCTTGGGAGGCAGTGCCTGGGCCATATTGCCCAAAAGCATAGAAGGAATAAAAAAGTTGTTTAAGAGGCCATTTGGAAATCTCTCATGTCTCAAAGGAATCATGTCATGTTAAAAATCAGTCATGTCAGGACATTATGTGGGTCCATCCAGCTCACTGTCTGGTCCATAGCCTGGGCATTCCTGTTTCCATGAGCCCTGAGTGCTTGGAAGGGAGAACTCTGGAGCTGTTTTAAAGCTGCAGGGGCACAAAGATATTTTTATTCTGACTAGACTCTGCACTAGTTGTGCCCCCAGCTGGCCATCATAATAGGAACTGAGCTCAGTGTTGCTGTACGTAGCTGTTTACTACGTGTAAAGAGCTGTTTACAGCTCTGTGGAAGCATACAAAACCTACACAACTGATCAAAATTACAGCTTGACAAATGGAAATAGGCAAAAAGCTTTGGAAAAAACCAAAGAAAAACTGACTTAGGAGAATCTCTCATAACTAGCAGGGCTGTAGATGAAAAGAGTGGGTGGTAGAAACACAGCATAGCAATGCAACAAAACAATTGAAAAATAGCTTCCACTTTCACCATATATGGAGGTTTCACCAAGAACCAAAGGAGAGGAGTGCAAGGCTTGGGAAGGCACTGGGAGACCACAGGTATTTTCTCCCAATAGTGAGGGCTTCTCAGGGAACTGCCAGAAAGGAAATGACATTGTTGATGGTTTCAACTATCCTTGATCTGCTTAGAAGGTGAGATTTACATTATTGCCCTAGTTCCCATGTGCCATCACTTGTTTACCACCTTATTCCTTACTCTTGCTCTCCTTTACTATAATCTTTTAAAAATAAATAACTAAATTTAGCTACTCCAGCGTTCATCTTGTGCTGCCTTATGACCATAAGCACTTCACTGCTCATAGTAATGTTAAAAAAGCAATATTAAAAAATAGTGCACATTTGCTGTATGCTAATGTTGTCCTTGTGCTGTGAAAATCACCCTTAACTGGGGGTACAACTGTTGGAAAGCTGAGGGAAAAGCTTCAGTTTCAATCTCGCACTTGTATTTTGGTTGTACTTTCTGCAAAGAATCTGCTTCAGACCTTAAAGAGTCATAAAACTTCTAGCACATGTAATGTCATAAAAATTAATATTAAAATCTTTAATATAATTTAAGAAAAGTGTCAGAGTTTTGTCTTGCTAAAAGGAAAAGAGAAAGGAATATCTATAAATTGAAATTATCCTTGTGAAGGTTCAGATTGAAATACCAAGGACTAAACTATTTAAAGGACTTTACCACAATGACTATGACATTGTACTGAACAGGCAGATACCTCTTTGTAATGAAAACCCCACACACTGCTGAATTTTTTCACATTTGGGTGGGGAATACTAGCATTTTTGTCTGTACAGAGACTTTTGCTCTAACAAATAGAAAGAAAAATAAAAGCAAAATCCCTTCCCTGCAGAGGTGGGTGCAGAAGAGAAAACTTGTAGTATCCTGCAAGGATGCTGCCAGGTTGACCTTTTCAGAAGATGCTCTAGTTTTGTTGTTCTCTTCATATGCCCCAAAAGAAGTGCTCCCAGAACAAGGAAACACTAAAATCAAAGAACATTACATCTGACAGCTGAAAGCATTGAGAGCTGGGCTAGGGAGGTCGGAGACACAAGTCCCTGCTTCTTGTAATATCATGGCACAGTAGACCTGTAAGCTAAAATATAAAATACAATCCCAGATCTGCCATTTGCAGTTAGGTTGGTCCAAGAGGATTTAACATCAGGATCATGAGTTTGCTTCTTCATTTTTTGAATACAGGATAAGTTCAACAAAGTGTAGCTAAAGCTACTGAGGGACACGTGGGAGGGACCTCCTGTTCTCTGAAAATATGAACATGCCTTCAGGTTAATATTTTCCTTTATAAATAGTTTGCCTCACCTGAGAAGAATGATTTAGAAAACACCTGCTGTGAGATGTAATTAGAGCATGAATATGTGCAAAACTATGAGTCTGCTGAGACCTCATGAGGAGCAGGAGGTGCTCAGTTCCTTTCCATGCCTGCAGAGGTTTAGGGTTCAAAAACATTCCCTATGACTCAGATACTGCAGGTGATTATATTCACTAGGACTGTAAATCATTTACCAAAAAAAGTGGGTGGCAATGTGATTAGCACACACTGAATAGGGAGAGAGACATAAATTACTTAGAATCTCTTTTTTGTCTGAGTCATGTATGCTTAAAGCTACAACTGCAGCAAGGTTGAATGTGATCAAACAGAAGTTCCATTGTAAGGGCTTTGTGAAAAGTGTTTTAAAAAGTGAGAAAATTTTCTGAGAGAAAATACTCTATTTGGCTACCTACCTGAAGATGTAAAATAAGTTATTTAATAAAGAGTTTAATTTACAAGTTTTTACCTAGAGAGTCTCAGTTGAGCAACAAAAAAAAAAAGAAATCTGTGAATATCACATTAATTGCATTAGCATCTCATTAAGACAGGCCTGAAGCTTCATAAGCAGTAAACCTAGGCTTTTAGTGGGTAGCAAATACATCAGTTCTTTAGTTGGAAAGGAATGTTATGCTTCTATTTCGTCAGGAAAGCTGCAAAGAGCTCAGATGTCTAGGACTCTCCTACAAGGCAATTGTTCCTAAATGCTAAAATAATATTAAATTTGAGGGAGTTCCCCAGTCTTCAACAGAGTCTATGAAAAGAGTACTATTTGAAGTAGGTTTTGGATCAGGTGAGGACAAGCCGTGATATTTTAAATGAAACTAATTTTAGCAGGAACCTAAGTGTTTATAGTTCTAAATAAGCGATATTCATCTTCCAGCTGCATAATTTCTGCAAGACATAAAATAAGAGATAACTGGATTACTGGAGAGATAACAACTAAACTAAATCTTTTCTTAGATAAATGGTTGTTCAACATAATCAGTGTCAACTAAAGCTGACCTGAAGGAACAAAACTAGTAGGATCTCTCTAGTACAGAGCTGCATTCAGTACTTCATAATAAGGGACCAGATGAATGTTTCAATTTTCTAAATGAGCTATTTAATTTTAATCAGCCATGGGGGAAAATGTTTCAAAAATTAGAGCAAGAATAGGATACCTACCCAGGCTTCAGGCACCTCACCCTAGCTGTTCAGGAGCAGCTCTCTCTTTCACACCCTTACTTCCAGACCAGCTAATTAAGTGCAGGTTCAAGCTCAGATGTTTCTCCATCTTTTAACTATTGTAATGCATTCTAGCAGGCAGAAGCACAGTGAGCCCTTGTAGTTATCCCTGGGACAATTGACAGAGATCAGAAACGCTTAAGCTCTCAAGCTGTGCAAAACCTTTTTTTTTTTTTTTTTAGTAAAGATACAGTCTAGGGACTATGGTTTTCTTTCCTCATATAGTAAGGAGACTTCCTTCTTTTTCTGCCACTCTTTTTCTGTCTTAACTGGTATTTTCAGAAAAGCATTCAATTAGGATGAATCATTCCCACAGAAGGCCAGATTCTCAGTTGCTCTGAATCAGTGCAGCTCCAGTGAGGTTACCCTGGCTGCAGTGCAGACAGACCAGGTGAAGGGGCAGCTTCACTCTTCTGCCCTTCAGAGATCTCAGGCAGGTTCAACATCTGGCAGAAACACTCTAATATCTGAAATAAAGCCAGGCCTCCACAACTAATATTTTGGTCTTCCTGCCACTGAAATTGCCTCCATGTGGTATTTCACATATGACAGACTGAAAATGATTTACAAATTGCCTAATTTCTTGACCATTTGCAATCACAGATACAGGAACTATTTAATTTCAGTTTTATTCCTTCTACTCTTATCTCTGTCTAACACCTGCTGAGAAAATATATAGTATCACTTTTAATTCCTTTGCTTTCAGGGTCTTTCACTGCTTTATCTTGTCTATTTGTTGCAAATATTTTCCTATTGGGGTCTCAACTCTTGAAATGAAATCTGATTGTGAGACAGTTTCTAAAAGAATTTATCTCATATTTTCTCTCTGGTTTGAAAAGAAGCACAAAAAGAAAACAAAATGCTTCCTATAATTTTTGTGCTTTTTTCTTATTTTCTTCTACTCAGCAGGTGAATCAAGAAATTTTTCAGCAAATTAGATATGGGTTGGCTCAGGAGATACAAATATTTTGCAGCTTGTCCTTACTTTTTTACTACAATGACTAACTCCAGTTAGTATGGCAAAGGCACTCTCAGAACTACATTAGCAGGTAGCTGAAAGCATCTGAGTACTCCCAGCCCAGAATCATAGACTATCCTGAGTTGGAAGGGACCCATAAGGATCATTGAAATCCAACTCCTGGCCCTGCACAGGGGCCCAAGAGTCACACCATGTGCCTGAGAGCATTGTCCAAGCACTTCTTGAACTCTGTCAGGCTGGTGCTGTGACCGCTTCCCTGGGGAGCTGTTCCAGTGCCCAAACACCCTCTGGGTGAAGAACCTTTTCCTGATATCCAACCTAAACCTCTCTAATACATCTTCAGGACATTCCCACAGGTCCTGTCACTGAGCACTGTTATGAATTGATGGGGGAGGTTTAGATAAGTCCTTGCCTTTTGCCCAGGCCTCTGACAGCAGGCAGTAACTTTATTAAGGTTGCCAGCACCTCAATACCCACTCTCTTTCCCAAGTTCTTTAATAATGGCTGATTCAGTCTATTATAGAATGAGTTATTTATGTAATAGACACAAAACTAACAGAAATAAGGTTGAACACAGACTATATATTACACAGGAATAAGGACAAAGATAATAAAAAAAAGGACTACTAGTGGGTTAACATACAGTGCAGGATAAGGTACCCTTTTCAGTTACAGCTAGTGAAGAAACAGTATGAGCTTAGGATTCAATGTATCTTACTAACTATCCAATTGATGGTGTAGGCACATCAAAATCCTTTTCCCCAATTCCCAGGACAGTAACCAAACCCTCACGCCTTCAGGGTGTGCATGTAGAGGCTTCTGCCTTTGTGAAAACTGTGTGTGCTTTTATAATTTGTAAAAAAATGTCTCTTAGTCAAGATATTTCCTTTGTCTCTTCCCACATCTGCTCTCCAGACTAATATGTTGATTCTTAGCTGAAGCCTGAGCCCTTTTGGTGTCAGAGATGACCCCATGCTGGGCNCTGACTCTGGTTCAGCTCTCTGTCAGCCAGAACCCTCGAGGGCCTTTCCGTGGCACTGCTTTCCAGCATCTCATTCCCCAGCCCATGTGTATCCTGGGTTGTCCTGTCCCAGATGCAGAATACAGCCCTCGTCTTTGTTAAATTTCACACATTTGATGATTGCCTGTCTCTCTAATTTGTTGAGGTCTCTCTTCAGAAGCTCTGTCAGCAAACCTAGTGTTATACCTAAGAAAGCATGAGTCAGTCAATATGGGAAATGCATGGCCTTTTCTTCTTCCACAACAGCCACGTGTGTTATCTAGCATAGTTTGAATGAAATAAATGTAGAAATTACTGAAGGAAGGTCCTGCAATTTTACACTTACCTTGTCCATTCAGTGCTTCTTCTTTGTGATCTAAATAAATCTGTTTTTAATTGCAGCTTTCCTCCCAGTTAGTCCAATGCTGTTCTGGACATGACTGGGCTTAAGGAAACTTCTGTGTTGCACGGTAAAAGTCTGAGATAAACCCCAACAAATAATCCTGCTGTGAACAGTGACATTGGAGAAGGTGACCTACACTGTTGTTTATGACTCTGTGAGCCTAAGTTCTCTTCCCTTTGTAGCCCTAACTTCTCCCTTTTCTGCAGCTATTGCAGCATTGGGATTCCCATTAACATGAGGATATTCTGCATGACCTGTCAGTTGACCAAAATCTTTATAGTCATATTATGTATGAATCACTGATTGCAAGATAATGTTCTTTGTTACAGACAGCACAGCAAAGGTGGGGCCTGTCTGAAAGAAACATGTATCCTTAGAATGCCTGTCTTGGTTCTTAAATGTGTAAGATGCTTAAGGCATAAATAGACGTATAAATGACATTGGTGTTAAAGGGAACAAAAGTAGGGTAGGTCCAGAAGTGTAGCTATTGGGAAAAGCTCCTGGCTGTAGTGATTACAAATTTTGTGCTAGCAAAATATCCTCCTGGATAATTTATAGCCCATGACAGTGAAAAATGTCTGAGTTAAAACAGCAAGTGTATGATCCAAAAATTATTGAAGTCGGTGGGCATCTTTCCATTGGCTTCCACAGACTTTGTCAATGATGTAAAAGTGTTTAAAGAGACTTAGCTCAAATGTTCCAATAGTTACCCTCTGGACTCAAAAGTGGAGGGAACATTTTAGCCTAGAAAAAGGATTTAAAAAAAGCAGTTGAAAAGAAAGTATGAAAAAAATGATCTGCAGTAGAAATCTTCATGATTGAACAGATATACCAAGAGGAGGAGGAGGTGCTAGCTCTCTCAAAAAGGCTCACTTCAAGCTAATATGACTGTGCCAGTGTAACCCAAAGACAAACAATGAAAATCACTCATGCCTTGATTACACAAAGATCTGTATGGTGGGTAGGGAAGGGTTAAGGACAATTAGCTTCAAAGATGCTAGAAGCTGATATTATTTCTTCTATTTGGTTGCTAAATTTTAGCATATATTTCTACCCTTGGTAGCTGGAGGCTGCATCTTCTGCTATTGTCCTTGTAGACTTTAAATCAGTTTCCTGATTGAATTTAACACAATTTGGATTAGACTCTAAGTTAATTATCCCTATGTTTGTTCTTATGTGAAGAAGGTAGATATTTTACTTTTGGACAATGACCATAAACATTCCTTATTAATGTGTATACTTTAGGAGAGTTTTAAATTTACTCTAAGGAACCAATCAACAATGAAACGGAAAATACTACAGTGAACCTTTTGCAGATAATATAAAAACTGATTGATATGCCTTTCAAAAATATGGGGAGGGTTTAATTAAGATCACAAAAATATTTTCCAACAAGCCACATGATACTCATGGTTAAGGCATGGCCTTTAATGATGGTTTTACCATACACACAAAAGCTATTGATTCAGCAAAATGTGGTTCAATTTGAAAGCACTTATAAAATCATTCTCTGATTTCAAATAGGAGAAAAAAATATTTGCCTCTCTTTCTTTTTTTTTCTTTAATTACATCTTGCTCTTTCTTTTTCTTTCTTAAAATCTTGCATTCTCTTCCTCTCTCCACCTGCCTCCCCCCATTCTGCCTTCCTCTCTCACTGCAGTTTAATTTCTCTCACTGCAGCTTAATTTCCTCTCATCTGTTCTTTCTTTCTTTCTTTCTTTTTCTTTCTTTCTTTCTTTCTTTCTTTCTTTCTTTCTTTCTTTCTTTCTTTCTTTCTTTCTTTCTTTCTTTCTTTCTTTCTTTCTTTCTTTCTTTCTTTCTTTCTTTCTTTCTTTCTTTCTTTCTTTCTTTCTTTCTTTCTTTCTTTCTTTCTTTCTTTCTTTCTTTCTTTCTTTCTTTCTTTCTTTCTTTCTTTCTTTCTTTCTTTCTTTCTTTCTTTCTTTCTTTCTTTCTTTCTTTCTTTCTTTCTTTCTTTCTTTCTTTCTTTCTTTCTTTCTTTCTTTCTTTCTTTCTTTCTTTCTTTCTTTCTTTCTTTCTTTCTTTCTTTCTTTCTTTCTTTCTTTCTTTCTTTCTTTCTTTCTTTCTTTCTTTCTTTCTTTCTTTCTTTCTTTCTTTCTTTCTTTCTTTCTTTCTTTCTTTCTTTCTTTCTTTCTTTCTTTCTTTCTTTCTTTCTTTCTTTCTTTCTTTCTTTCTTTCTTTCTTTCTTTCTTTCTTTCTTTCTTTCTTTCTTTCTTTCTTTCTTTCTTTCTTTCTTTCTTTCTTTCTTTCTTTCTTTCTTTCTTTCTTTCTTTCTTTCTTTCTTTCTTTCTTTCTTTCTTTCTTTCTTTCTTTCTTTCTTTCTTTCTTTCTTTCTTTCTTTCTTTCTTTCTTTCTTTCTTTCTTTCTTTCTTTCTTTCTTTCTTTCTTTCTTTCTTTCTTTCTTTCTTTCTTTCTTTCTTTCTTTCTTTCTTTCTTTCTTTCTTTCTTTCTTTCTTTCTTTCTTTCTTTCTTTCTTTCTTTCTTTCTTTCTTTCTTTCTTTCTTTCTTTCTTTCTTTCTTTCTTTCTTTCTTTCTTTCTTTCTTTCTTTCTTTCTTTCTTTCTTTCTTTCTTTCTTTCTTTCTTTCTTTCTTTCTTTCTTTCTTTCTTTCTTTCTTTCTTTCTTTCTTTCTTTCTTTCNAATGCTCATGCAAGAAAAAATATGTACAGTATCATATAATGTTTTAATCTCTCCTTGGATTACTGAAAGTGATACCAATACCTCATGTCTTCACTAGCAGGGAGAAAACCCCACCTTGTATGTACATTTAATGGGGGAGTGAGGAGAGAAAAATCAGAACAGTAATCCAGAACAGCAAACAAAACCCCTCCTTTGAGGGAGCAGTGGGAAATGACAACATACTTTCATTTTCCTACCTTTGGGGAAAGACTTTCAAAACAGTTCTGGGCACGATGTCCAAAAACTACATTTGAAGTAAAAGTATATAAGCCACTACATTCAAAGAGAATTAAGCATCTGTCTCAAACTCACCAAGGTAAGGAAATTCAGAATTAAGACTGTAACTCCATACTTAACTCACACCTTTGTAGTCAGTCCATATGGAATGACAGATCACCCACTGCTGAGAAACCACTGTGATTCCAGCTTTAATGTTGAATGTCTTTGCTCTGTAAGTTCTGAACTACATCTGGAATGTTAACCTATTTGTTAGTTTTCCTTTTTCTTTTTTACATCAGTGGGGATAAAAGCAAATAAAAACATATGTAAGTTTATGTTTTGAAATAGCTTTTATTTTAATTTTTTGTAGTTTCAGGTTTTTTTCCAATGATCAAATTTGAAGAAAAACTAATTATGGGAAAAAACATGCTTTTTTACTATGATCTTATGCCAAGTTTCAATCCAGTGCAAAATTTTACAGTCATGTGAGTCTCTAAAAGGAGAGGTTTATAATGGAAGCATTCACAAACTCAAGCAGAGCAAGGCAAGTAGGTGTCTCTATAATATTGCTCAATAAGAACCTTGTAATTACATCTCTCAATAGAAGGTGGGAGTATAGGGGGAATGAAGGATTTTCCTCCATGTGATATTTCTGGCATAATTTGTGCTGAGGTTTGTTGAGCCATAACCACAACTCACTTCTCCACTAACAAAATATTAATGATACAACAGTTTTTCACTAGATTGTAGAAAGAAAATTCTTGTTTTCCTACCAAAGCTATATTTTATTGCTTACCTTTCAATTGAAGCTAAGAATATGGTTTTGAAATTTCTCTAATTTGTGAAAATTGTCCTTTTCTTGTGAGAGGAAAATGTGACATTTCAGCAAAAACCACACTTTATGCCAAGGAAATGGATTTTGTGGGCTTTTATTTTGTGAGTTTAAAATCTCCACTGTCAAGTCCTTTGAAACTATTCCTCTTTATCAAAATTTAAACAGGCATAAAAACTTTTCAGTGATTCATTCAGTCAGGTTATTCAACTGCAGCTTCATCTTTAAAACTTTATGGCTATGATCTTCCATCTGTACTTCTTTCCATGTTGCATTAAAGATCACCCTTGTCTGCTTGGATGCATCACTTTTTCTCCAACATCAACACACTGCTCCTGTAACATCCTCCAGAGAAGAATAACCACAGAAAAGGCCTTGCAAATAACTTTTCAGGATTGGACCACATGGAAGAATACTGTAACTGTGATCTCATGTAGCATATCTATCTCTAGGACAGGTAAGATGGAGGGGGAATAAAAAGGAGACAGATTATCTAGTAATTTCATATACAGAGAGACATGGAAATATTAGCAACAGTGTGGAAATGGACAGAAACATAAATCAAGGCATTCTGGTGAGATTAAAGACTGAGTGTAAAAGGTGTAGGCTTTTGGCAAGTATTCTTGAATATGAATGTCCTTTCATTACACACTAATGGTCACTGTTCTCGGCCCCTACTTGGGTCACATTCCCATTAACCTGTCTTTGAGCTGTTATTTTTCCATATAGTCTTTGATTTACAGCACATTAAATAAACTGAGATTAGCTTCCCTGAAACCAAGAGAGTTTTATGCCAGCATAAATCTGATGTAGCTGAAAAGACAGTTTAACTTTGAGGACATTAGGATTTGGCTTTAAATTGCAGTGTTAAAAACCTCAAAAAATGGAGTCTCTTCTATCAAATCTTGCTGGAAAGATATATAATAACATGTTAGATTTTGTTGTCCAGGTTCACTGTACATGTCCATTGCTAAGCCCCATTGTACTCCTTTTTCCATGCTGCTGAAAGACCAATTTCTCCTCCCATTCCTCTTTGGTGGCTGAAAGGATGGCAGTGGTGTAAAGTGAAGGCTAAATGCTTTTAATCCAATCAGACAAAACCCCCTTAGCACAGATGCTGACGAAGACAGCACCTTACCCTCCAGCCACAGCCCATGAAAGGCACAGCAGAAGCTGTGCACGGCTGGCCTCTGGGCAGCATTACTGTTGCCTTCAAAACTGATAAGGTTTTGCTTGACAAAAGTGTATGCCCAGGGCACCAGAACTGAGACTGTCCCTTGATGATTTAACATCCCCTTCACCTCCCAGCCTCATTGTGGAGAGTATTGTGACCTCCATCTCACAAAACAGGTGCATCACTCTCATGCCAGATGGGACTGACGATACAGACCCAACTCCTTTGACTGCTTTTGACTGCTTTGACCTTGAGGCCAGAGATTTTCCCAGGGCTGCCTCATGTTGTTGTTCCAGGATTATATGTCCTACAAAATTGTTGCTGAACTACAAAATATATTTTACTGTCCATATGTTCATTTTTTTTACAATAATTTAAGAGCATATAAAAATTTATATATGAATCACACACATGCAGGTGTATGTGGAAACTTCCCAGCTATATTATGCTCAAAAGACCCAAACCAACCATGCTGTCTTCCATTGCCTGGGATTAATGGCTCATCCATCTTTGTCAGTTACTATTCCACATAGCTACATTTATTTCCATTTCTAACAGTACATGGAATTTCTTCTTTAAAGTCAAAAAATTTTAGTACACTCTGTCCTGTAGCCACAAATTGGGTAAGCAACCATGTAGCTGTGCCCCAGCATCTATTACATGTTTTAATTTGGATCCAGTTAAATCTTCCAGTGAACAGTAATAGCCTGTCATAGCATCAAAAGCATTAACAAAATTAGGAAAATAGTTCTACTACAATAAGATACCTGAGAATCCATCCATATGCTCACAGACGTGCTTAAATTTGGGGCCTGGTGCTCATTTCGCTCTAGGATGGCTAATACTGTTTTAGAGCAGAGAGGTTAGGCAGTCCCATGACAAACCAGGCTGGGTCCTGTGAGTTTAAAACATCAGGTAATAGAAAAAGAAAATGGTTAACTCCTGAAAATTATTTCAACTTAAACAGAATATACACCCTGTACATGGTTGACTTTCATGCCACAATAGAAATATCTATGTATTTACCACAGTGGAACAGCAAACACAATGTGTATGTAATTTTGTCTTGAAAAGTTATATTGGTGATGAAGGAATAATTTTTTGGGAGCAGAGGATTTAAGTTTGGAAACCTAATAAAATTTAGAGTTACAGTTCTAAAGCTTTAATTTTTGCTGCGTGTTTAAAGAAAGAAGAGAAGGAAAAAGGTGAAGAAAATTCATAGTAGCACTGGTAAGCACATGTCATGGCTCTCTATCCACAGGACACAGTGGTGGCTATTGTGCTGCATGGCCAAACTCAGACTCTGGCTTTGCCTGAAAAAAAACAAGGGCTGCAGAAGGCTGAGCTGGCACTTGGTCTGTCAGCACGTGTGTGTAATGTTAATGTTGCATGGTGCCTCTCCCTCACCAAGGATGGGTGAGGAACAGCGGGCCAGTAGGGAATGACCCACATTCCCTACTGGCCCCTCTCTTCCTCACCCATCCTTGAGAGGCTCAAGGCAGTGTGTGTGTGTGTCTGTAGGGGACATGTGCTTTTACCGGCTTTTACTGCAGCAATGTGGGCAGAGCTGCAAGTGACAGGCCCCAAAAAGCATAAGAGCCCTGGTAGCTCTGTTTTGGTGGCCTTGAGGGGAAAAATGCAGGACAAACCTGCCTTCAGAAATGCTGCTTGCACTTTTGAAGCAATAGTTGTGTTTATATAAAGCACGGATACATATAAATGTTTCATATTAATATTTCCCAAGAGACCCATTTTACTGTGCATTGGGACAACAGCCTTTGATGGCCTATTTCTTTTTTGTGTGCAAGGTAATTTTGGATCTTGTGCTCAGATTGTGACAAAATTCCCATTTACTAAAATTACTCAGACCATGCCTCCCTTGGTCATACTCTCTGGGACAGCACCCCATCCTCCTGGAAAACTGTCTGGTTGATTGTGATTCTTATGCCATGTTTTGCATATTAACCTAATTGCCTTGGAAATTGTTGCAAAACTCCCAGCTCACTGTACAAATCTCTTCCATTTCCATTCTGGGTTTGTGGTGCTTAGGGACATGGTTTAGTGCTGGAGTTGGCAGGGCTGGGTTAGTTTGACTTGATGATCTTAAGGGTCTTTTCAAACTTAAATAATTCTATGATTTTATGATTTTTTAGGGGAGAAAAATAGGCAGCCAGAAGCACCTGAAAAGGCTAGAGAGTATTACATCTCTTTGTGCCTGAATATTATGCGCAGCTCTGTTTTTCCACATCAAAAATGTAAAACTAGTAGAGGGAAAAGTAACAAGGATATGGACAAATGTGTGGACAAAAAAAAAAAAGGATAAACTTCTGCAGGAAGCAAGGAAGGAGGTGTGCAACCTAAAAAAGAGACACAGCACATACATTATTAGTGCATATACTGAGATTCTAAGAAGGCATAAACAGTTCAGAGAATATGATTAAGAAAAGATTATTTATACTATCTCCATAAAACACCTGGGTAGATATCAAATAAAAGGATCACTTGTCAGAGTGAAAGCCTACAAATGGCAACATTTACTCATCCATAAGAAATCTTTGTGGAAATCATTGCAGACATTATGTACCCCAACAAATTTTTGTGATTGATGAAACTCTTGGAAATACAATCCAACAAAGGCTGTTAAAACAAATCTTCTATCTCTGTCTCAGAAATCATAGGCCACTTAGATAGGGTGAAAAATCTTGATGAAATATTTATCACAGACACTTGGATGAAAGAGGGAGAAGCCAGGGTTAACTTTCTTAAAGATTTATGAGTGATTTCTAACCTCTCTGTATATTTCTACGATTCATAAAAAGACCATTCTGACCAGCCTTAGCTCAGGAGTAATGTTAACCAAATTTCAAATTTCATCAGGAGAAGATAAAACAATAGTGAACTAAAACACCTCATGGAAACAACAACATAAAAAATAAAATTAATAATCCATACAACTCTGAGAATTTACCTTTGCATTTCCATCAGGAGAAGAAAGGAAAATAACTTGGAATCTCTGTTGATGTTTTTTTCTATAGAAAAGTTATAAACCATACTAAATTTAGATGATTATTGAAAGAAATAAACTGGAAAAGCCCATGGATACCCAATGCCAAAATCCACAGTAATTCCAGCTCCCTAGCTGCAAGGTTTTGAATATCTCAGCAAAACACTTTATTTCCTAAAAAAACAGTAGAGAAGCCAAATCAATGAACAACCAATGATGCAGAGAGGATGAAATGTAAGAAATTTTATATCTGTAACCAAAGGAGGGACAGATAAGAAAAACTGCCTTATATGACATCCCTCTTTCCACAGGAGGAGAAAAAAGCCCCATGAGTAACCACAGCACTCTGTTGCCTCTCATATTAATTATTAGAGCAGGAACCATCACAAGGAAATGTGAAGAGCCAGAAGCAGCAGAGGCATTCTTCAAAAAGCTGAAAATTAAATTGCATTGCAAGTTGGATTTCAACAAAATGAACTCACAGAATTTGGAGAAATACCTTAAGATTGCTACCTAGTAATGCAAAAAGCTAATTGGAAAATAGATTTAAAGGAAAAAAGAACCTCTGGAGGAAGAGAGAGGAAATAAGAAGAGAAAAATCAGCATAATATGCAATAGAAAAAGAAAAGGATGCTAGGTGAAAGAGAGCTTCTACAGTCAGTGTAATGCATGGTATTATTATCATTATAGTGATATACTGAAACCTTGAAATACATGTTCCTTGCATGTGACTATAAAAGATTTCTATTGAGCTATCTAAGATGTAGGTATTTTTGATTTGTTTCTAGAGCTAGGGAAGATAAATGCCATGGTCTTCAGCACTCTTAAAAAATTTATGACCACTGGATTTCAGTCAGATTCAGCAGCCTTGGGATTTCTTTACTTCTTACACTTTACTTTCTGCTGGGGGAAAAACAATTCCAAAAAGATTAGCTGAATAGCACTGTACTAGGTGTTAGTATTCTTCTGTAAGGGTCATACATTATTTTATGATACAGAAGAGTTGAGATCAAATCTTTAGTCTTAATCAGAGGATGGATTCAATCATATTCTTCTACAGCCAGAGTCTGTACCCTCACTACTGGCATGTCTTTGAAATTACTCAGTTTCCTCTCTCATTATGGCTAGGACCATTTTCCTGGAGATTTAAAAAAACCTCACTATCTGAATAATTTTTTGTTAAAGTTTTATCAAAACTAGCACAAACTCACAAAAAAAAAAATCCTTCCAGGAAAAAACAACATCACACAGGAAAAACTCCCAACTTTACTGAAAAATCCTTTCTTAGGCCTATGATGACATTTGTGAGACAGATAATGGAAAGATATGTAAGAGGAAACATAAAGAGGGGAGATGGAACTGCTTAAGTTAGCAAATTTGTGTGAATATTCTAATGCAATTTGGCCTACCAAGTTTAAGTGTGGAGCCCCTTGTGTTCCCAGCAATGGATTCTGTGGTGCTGTGACATCAAATAGCAGCTTCATTAGCACCTCCCTCCTATAATAGAAAGGGAGCTAACCATTTAGAACCTTAAATCTCACTAAAAATTGTGTGACTTGACTTTCTGTGTGACATGAGAGAAATAAAGTTTGGCTCCCAGGCTGGAGAAACCTGCATTGTTAATAGTGAGACTGGACAGATTGCTGTGATCTCAGTGACACATGGACACGTTGGAAGGACACTGGTACAGCAAGTGCTTCCTGATCCACACTTTCTCTGAAGTAATCTGGTATTTACCAGTGTGAACAGCTGCTCTGCAGTTAGCGGCATGAATCCCTTGTTAGCGATGTTGTGATTAAAATGTGCTTTTCTGGGAGTATGCATATTTTTTCCTTTGGCTTCATGACCTCTCTCTTCCTCTCTACAGAAAGGGTTTAATTTCTCCTACAATTAACCTCATTTTGTAGAACAAGTGTGTTTCATTAAAATTCAATGCTTTACTGAGGAGAGATGAATCACCAAATCACAAAATATTCTGAGTTGGAAGGGACCCACCAAGTGAATGGCTCATGTGGAAGATAAAACTAATCAGGATTTATATGTCCTGCTGGTTTTATGGGGAGATGCTTCCAGTCTCAGAGATTTCTTTAGCTCTCCGAATCAAACAAATATCAACAGCACCTCATGTTGTCTTCCAAAGCAAATCCTTAGTACTTGAAGGAGAGGTGGCCCTAAAAAGATTCAGTGCTCACCTCTCTCTTGTTCTCGGAGTTGTTGTTACAGCAAAGCAGCAATTATGTGAAGAAAGAGAAAATTATGGGATGGAGGCCAGTCAAGGTAACAGCTGAAACAGAAGCAGGAATGTGAGCCATGGTAGTAGCTCTTCAGTCTGCTGGAAGGGATTGTAATTATATGTCTAAAACCCTGTGACTTTGCAGCACAAATAAAAATTTCAGGTAGGCGCAGCATTAACATGGAAATGCTATTAGATGTTGAGTAACAGAGTTTGACCCAGTGCCTTTTACCACTGTTAGAAAGATCATATTCTATTTTGTTTTCATTTAACCAAGGTAGTATTTTGTCCTTTATTTCAATAGCTATTAGAAAATTCTATGTATTTAGAGGGTGGCAGTGTTTTGGGTTTTTTTCTCTATTTTTGTTTTGCATCTGTTGTCTATGTGCCGTCTATGTGCCATCTCTTTGAAACATTGTAGTAATTACACTTAGCTACAAATTTACAGAAGAACGTCTTTATAGCCTCTCAATTGCTGTGAAAGCAGGCAAATAAGTGTGTGGTAATTAAGCTGTTAAAAATAGAGCTTTGCTTGCTTATAGGTCTTCTGGCTTTTGGTTTGAAGAAGTACTGAGTAAAAAGTATATGAGTTCCAGGTTTTTAATAAGATGACTTTTCTAACAATGGGACAAAACCTGTAACAGATAAATAAAGAATTGAAAAACTGTGATTTCCAAATGGGGTGTTACAACATACCTGTAATAAGAGACCAGAGAAAAATTATTTAAAAAACACTTGTGTTGCATTTGAGAATATGAATGTAGCATCTACTTCTGAATGCTAATTTTCTCTGACTCCTTGCAGCCATGATGGAAAGACAACATGAGAAGTAATTGTCATGCTTTTCCTAAAAGGAAAGAAAAGGTATACTTGACATGTGGGAACAACAATGGCAGACTGGAATCATTCAGTTAGCTGTCAGTTCATATCAGCTGAAGGATTTCATACACTTTATTTTTTTATTTTTCTGCTTAGCTAATCCTCTTCTATGTTAACATACTTAGTGTTATCAAGCAATATTCTTCCTGATACCACTGTTTTCCTGTACAATAATAAACCCATAGTGGAAGTAGCTTTCAGTGAACGGTGATATTTTCCACAGCAGTGAAGTTAATTTGTTAAGGGTGGCTAAGCATGTGCTAAGTCCTCTGCTGCAGTCCCCTACCACTGTAGCAGATCATGCTGGCTAGACCAATCCAAGTTATTCAATGCTCTTTTACAGCCACAGTGTGTTTTGCATGAATCAGTTCTCACAGCTCAGCTTATGCCTGAGGTTGTGGACTCCAGCTCTCACTAGCGATCATGCCAGTGCTCAGTTAGCTGTCTGGGTAGCTGTCCAAACAAAACTGAGGGCAACACCGTGACACAATAAAGGCACTCAAGATCATAGAATCACAGAATATCCTGAGTTAGAACAGACACACTAGAATCATCAAACTCCAACTCCTGAACAGGACCACCCTAAGAATAACCCCATATGCCGGAGGACTTTCTCCAAATACTTCTTGAACTCTGTCAGATCACACAGTGCGGTGATCACTTCCCTGGGGAGCTCGTTCCAGTGCCCAGCCATCCTCTGGGGGAAGAACCTTTTCCTAAAGTCCAACTTAAACCTCCCCTGAGACAGCTTCATGACATTCCCTCAGGTTTTCTCACTCAGGTCATCAGAGAGAGGAGATCAGTGTCTGCCCCTCCTCTTTCCATTGTGAGGAAGTTGTTGATTGCAGTGAGGTCTCCTTTCAGTCTCCTCCAGGCTGAACAAGACAAGTGATGTCAGCCTCTCCTCATACGGCTGCTCCTCAAGGCCCTTCACCATCCTCATGGCCCTCCCTTTGCACACTCTCTAAGAGCTTTATGTCTTATATTGTTGCACCCAAAGCTGCCCCCAGCATGTCCCCAGCACTCGAGGTGAGGCTGCCCTGGTGTAAAGCAGAGCAGGACAATCCCCTCTCTTGCCTGGCTGGTAATGCTGTGCCTGATGCACCCAGGACACACCTGGCTGTCCTGACTGCCAGGGCACAGCTGGCTCATATAGATGTGTGGAGGAAAACAATGTGTTTTATGGGAGACTTCACTAAGTAGATATTTACTATAAGTAGATGGACTGTACACTTGTCTGACATCACCTCACTGAGGCATTGCGTTTGGTTCTCTCCACACACACCTCTGTGGTTGACATCCACTACATTGGACAGACAGAATTTGTAACCAAAATCCAGGATCTGACTGGAGCACTGCAACAGCAGGGGATGTAACAGATCTACCAGCAGGTCTTGCCTGAGTTGAGAGGGAAGCTCTGCTTGGGAGGAGACTTGTCTGCAAGAGCTAGTGTAGGTAGAGAGACATTAACACCTTGGTGCTCTGCTATCAGATATCTGACATTTTAGGTTATGCTTCTTTGCTTCTTTTTATCTTCTCGACTTTCTTTACCTTGTTTCTTAAAGCACAGGCTGCATGCAGGAAAGTGCTAGTAGGAAAGTGCTTAGTGTATGTGAGACATTCATGTGCTCTCTATTGCCTCAAACTGAGACGAAGCAAACCCTTTTATCTGCATATTCCTTTGATGTTATCTGCCATATATCCAGGAGCTGTACTAAAGCCTCCTAGTTCTTTTCTTTGCATTGCTACATCCATACCCCATATCAATGTCCCCTGCTCTCCCTTTGACTACTGCTCCCCACACTTTGCCTTTTATCTTCTATGTCCTTCCTCTACCTACAGAACCCCGAAATTATCCTCAACCAAAATGGTGATACTGTGGGGATTAAGTATTACATTTAAAGGAAGCACCCTTTTCACTGTTGCACTAGTTACAGAGGGTGAAAAAAAGTGTTCTGATCTTTTAACCAACATGAAGCACAATATGGTAAACCAATCAAGTCACACAACAAAAATGTTTCCAGCAGAGAAAGATATTTTGGTTACTGCAAAATTCTACCTATTTTGCAGCATCCATTATGTTGATCTATGAGTGTCTTCATTTTAGAAAAAATAGCGCCCAAAAATGCTTGATGTTTGGATTGCATGGCAAAGCAGTTCACTTGGCACTATCCATAGAGCCCATTATTCTCCTTCACCCTGTTCCAAGATCTGAAAACACCATTCTGGCAAATCAGATCACTACATAATTTCTCAGCTGGACCAGTATCCAATATTTTCATTTATAGAGGACACACCTAATGAGTTTCAGTCTCTAAAGCAAGGGCTGTCTACTGGAGCATCCCTGCAGTGACCAACCCCTTTCAGTAGCACTGCCTTGAGATCAAAATGCTATATGCACTCTAAGGGAGCAGTGAAGAAGTAAGAAGGGAATGAAGAAAAGAGAGATGAAAAAAAAGAGAAAGACAAAACCACAGTAGAGTTGGCATAGACACAGCTGAGGAAGATAATGAAAGGGTAAAAAGGCTCTCTGGAAAACATGATGGAACACTGTAAAACAGCCTATATAAACCTCTTCTATTTTATTTGAGTGTAAGGTTTTAACTGGCAAATTATCATCTCTGTTTAATAATACTTTTTACTGGTCACAGTTGTGTGTTTAATCCTTCTCTTTTCTACCGTTCACAGAATTTAATTTGAGATCCTCATTGTTATTTATTAAAAATTCATTGAAAATATCTTTGCATTCATGGGTTCCAGTCTTGAGTGATTCATTAAAATGGCTGCCTTCACTAATTCATTAAACAATTAATTAAAATGCCTGCATTCACTGAACATTCAGATGCTTTATTTTAATCTCCAAATGTGCAGAATTTAAAAATCTCCCAACAGAGTACGCTAAAATCCCCACATGAAGCATGATAAAAGTTTCATAACATTGTACCCACCCCTTAATGCATGCTAATCACAAATCTTATATGGAAAGTTGTGCACATTTCTTACAGGTGGTCTGTGTGGAATACAGTCCTTATTTTATTCCTAGTATTAAGTGTAGTATCTCAGAATAAACTCTTCACTGTGTTAGGGAAACTTCCCTGTCCAATCACCCAGGAGCCACTCTGGCAGTCACTCTTGCACCAGCTGAGCTGGGACTGAAGCCCTTTCACAGCTACACACTCCACACTCACACAGCCAGACCAGGTTTCCTTACAGGTCTGACCCCAGGTTTCTCATTGCAGAGCCTCAGATGTCCAGACCCTTACAGTAATTGAATCATAGTGCAATAAATAAGTATTTAAATAACAAAATAACAACAGAGCTGGGTGCCTCTGAGGAGGGACCCTTAACAGAAGAAACCCTGCACATTTATACTCTTACAGTCTAAGCATGTTAAACTCTGGGAGTCATCAGCTCCTGCTGTGTCTGTCAGTGTCCAGTCACCTGTGACAGGTACCTGAGCCCTTTGTTCTGCAAAAGCTTGGCAGTTCCTGCCCTCTTTCTTCAGGCTTGGACTGGGACTCCTGCCCTCCCTCCCCCCAGAGCTCAACCTGCAGCTTGCACACTGAATTACCTGCACTGAATGTATTCCTTGACAACTGGGCTACCAGTCCAGCCATCTGCACACTTCCATCTTTAATTTCACAAAAGCAGAGCCAGTATCAGCAAAGACCTGCTGTAAGAGCCTGGGTTCTGTTAACAACCTTTTCCTTTCCATGTCATATCTCCTTCCTTCTTATGGTCTGAAGTTACTGCATCACCAAAAACGTNATGTGCTCTCTATTGCCTCAAACTGAGACGAAGCAAACCCTTTTATCTGCATATTCCTTTGATGTTATCTGCCATATATCCAGGAGCTGTACTAAAGCCTCCTAGTTCTTTTCTTTGCATTGCTACATCCATACCCCATATCAATGTCCCCTGCTCTCCCTTTGACTACTGCTCCCCACACTTTGCCTTTTATCTTCTATGTCCTTCCTCTACCTACAGAACCCCGAAATTATCCTCAACCAAAATGGTGATACTGTGGGGATTAAGTATTACATTTAAAGGAAGCACCCTTTTCACTGTTGCACTAGTTACAGAGGGTGAAAAAAAGTGTTCTGATCTTTTAACCAACATGAAGCACAATATGGTAAACCAATCAAGTCACACAACAAAAATGTTTCCAGCAGAGAAAGATATTTTGGTTACTGCAAAATTCTACCTATTTTGCAGCATCCATTATGTTGATCTATGAGTGTCTTCATTTTAGAAAAAATAGCGCCCAAAAATGCTTGATGTTTGGATTGCATGGCAAAGCAGTTCACTTGGCACTATCCATAGAGCCCATTATTCTCCTTCACCCTGTTCCAAGATCTGAAAACACCATTCTGGCAAATCAGATCACTACATAATTTCTCAGCTGGACCAGTATCCAATATTTTCATTTATAGAGGACACACCTAATGAGTTTCAGTCTCTAAAGCAAGGGCTGTCTACTGGAGCATCCCTGCAGTGACCAACCCCTTTCAGTAGCACTGCCTTGAGATCAAAATGCTATATGCACTCTAAGGGAGCAGTGAAGAAGTAAGAAGGGAATGAAGAAAAGAGAGATGAAAAAAAAGAGAAAGACAAAACCACAGTAGAGTTGGCATAGACACAGCTGAGGAAGATAATGAAAGGGTAAAAAGGCTCTCTGGAAAACATGATGGAACACTGTAAAACAGCCTATATAAACCTCTTCTATTTTATTTGAGTGTAAGGTTTTAACTGGCAAATTATCATCTCTGTTTAATAATACTTTTTACTGGTCACAGTTGTGTGTTTAATCCTTCTCTTTTCTACCGTTCACAGAATTTAATTTGAGATCCTCATTGTTATTTATTAAAAATTCATTGAAAATATCTTTGCATTCATGGGTTCCAGTCTTGAGTGATTCATTAAAATGGCTGCCTTCACTAATTCATTAAACAATTAATTAAAATGCCTGCATTCACTGAACATTCAGATGCTTTATTTTAATCTCCAAATGTGCAGAATTTAAAAATCTCCCAACAGAGTACGCTAAAATCCCCACATGAAGCATGATAAAAGTTTCATAACATTGTACCCACCCCTTAATGCATGCTAATCACAAATCTTATATGGAAAGTTGTGCACATTTCTTACAGGTGGTCTGTGTGGAATACAGTCCTTATTTTATTCCTAGTATTAAGTGTAGTATCTCAGAATAAACTCTTCACTGTGTTAGGGAAACTTCCCTGTCCAATCACCCAGGAGCCACTCTGGCAGTCACTCTTGCACCAGCTGAGCTGGGACTGAAGCCCTTTCACAGCTACACACTCCACACTCACACAGCCAGACCAGGTTTCCTTACAGGTCTGACCCCAGGTTTCTCATTGCAGAGCCTCAGATGTCCAGACCCTTACAGTAATTGAATCATAGTGCAATAAATAAGTATTTAAATAACAAAATAACAACAGAGCTGGGTGCCTCTGAGGAGGGACCCTTAACAGAAGAAACCCTGCACATTTATACTCTTACAGTCTAAGCATGTTAAACTCTGGGAGTCATCAGCTCCTGCTGTGTCTGTCAGTGTCCAGTCACCTGTGACAGGTACCTGAGCCCTTTGTTCTGCAAAAGCTTGGCAGTTCCTGCCCTCTTTCTTCAGGCTTGGACTGGGACTCCTGCCCTCCCTCCCCCCAGAGCTCAACCTGCAGCTTGCACACTGAATTACCTGCACTGAATGTATTCCTTGACAACTGGGCTACCAGTCCAGCCATCTGCACACTTCCATCTTTAATTTCACAAAAGCAGAGCCAGTATCAGCAAAGACCTGCTGTAAGAGCCTGGGTTCTGTTAACAACCTTTTCCTTTCCATGTCATATCTCCTTCCTTCTTATGGTCTGAAGTTACTGCATCACCAAAAACGTGTTTGCATCAAACACTAGAAAGTTGCCCACCAGAGGTTTTTACATACTACCTCTAAGGGCCAGTAGAGCAGATGTGCTGAGACATGAGACATGCACTGCTTGGCCTCTGAATTGCTTTGTCTTCAGGTCAGCTTCCCAGGACATGTAATATGTAAAATGCCAGATATAAATTCGTGATGGGAACAGCACAATGGCAGAGCAAGAGGGCTTTGAAGGCTTGACTGGATAAGGGGGAGCTGATTTCAAAATGTCCCAGTTCTGTGTGGATGCAAATGACTTCAAGTGACAGAATGTTAGTTCTGGGACAATGTGGCATGCACCACACATGGAACTGTTCTTGTGACTCACTCAGAGGTTTGGAAAAGCTGGACCATGTTTCAATTATAAACATGTGCTAAGAATGGAGATGTCTTCTCCAGTTGAGTGCCTGTATAAATTACAGTTGTTGTCTCAATGAGACTCCTCTGTAATATCTTGTATAAATATTAGTTTTTGCAAACATAGGGTCGACTCTAAATTTCATTGCTTAGCAGTGATAGTAATGGAACACATCATCTGAAGGGCAGTGCCTCTTGTAGTAAGAAATACAGGTGTGAGGTGTGAAGATTTGGCTTTCAATGCCCATTTCTTCTTTTGTCTTAATTTGTTATCTACTGGGAGATGCTATGAAGATTTCAAAAGGTTAAGCCCTACAGTATGATGACCAAAATATTTCAGCTAGAAAGTTTGATTTGAAGGAATGTAAAAGGTTAGATTCACAGGAGAAAGAAATAGACAGGATTAGAAAAGTCTGTGTTCTGAGAAATGATGAGAGTTAACACAGGTCTGTGGTGTGTGAAGGAACATCTGATTGTATTTCATTCCTTAGCAGTAAAATAAGAACAGTTCTGCATTTTTGAGGAAAGAATCTTCCATGTTATCAAATAGACATAAGTCACAGAAATAAGGAATATCATTTGATTCAGGCCACAAGAGCACAAATCAAAGTGTAAAAAACATGTTTGTTTTTTTTTCTGGGTTTTTTTTGGCAAAAATATGTAAAACTTTAGTGCTTACTTTGCATATTTATGTACTCTGATTTTCCATGACAACTGCAGAAATCATTACTTTAAGTGGTTAATGCTCATTGTTCTCATTCACCACTGAAAAATATGTGCAGTGATCTATAATTATTTTTCAAAAATATGAAGTCTATAACTGTTTAGAAAACCTTTCAAGGTACTATTCCTGGTGTGTGTTTCCATAGAGAATAAAATTCTTCCCAGTTGTAGTCTTAAAAATCCATCAGCCTCTCAGCATTGGGAGAAAAGTGTCATTTTCTGACTTCTCCAAGCTTCTCCAAGTGAGTATGAAGCCATGTCCTTTCTGGGAAGCCTGGCGACAAATTAATCCCACTGGGTAGAATTGAGCAATATTTGTGAATAGTCAGTTCATCAGAAAAGTGATTTGGAGAATACTGAAACGATTTGTGACAAATCAAGCCATAATTTCAGGAAAAAAAAAAAAGAAAAAAGTGGAGGGAGACAGGAAAGAAGAACTGGAAAAATTGAAAAATAAACTGCAAATTTTAGTTCTGAGACTGATCAATAGGTCAGGAAAAAAAAGAAACATCACAAGCAATAATTAAGAAGCCTAAATGCAATTTCTTGTTGTTGCTCAGCCAACAAACAGAAAATTCAGACATTCCTGTAGTTCTGCTCCCAAGGGCCTGGAAGCAAGCAGAACCTTGAGGCAGGCTATTCCCTTGCAGAGCCAGTCTGTCCCATGTGCTGAGTAAAAATAGTAGAGCTGTAGTAACAGCTTCAAACACCACTTTTAGCTTCACCTCAGTTGCCCCAGGATTACACCTGTGACTTTTCTTTGCAGCAGAAAAACAGCAGTGCTCCCACTCCTCTTTCCCAAAAGCTGCTCCAGAGGTTGTCAAAACCTTTGTCTTCAGGGTCAGAGGGCTGATCTAATCAGTGCTACCACCTCTATGGACCTGGACCTATGGGAAGTCACACACCAAGCACTGTAATCCAGACCCTGGAAATATATTTTGTTACAGATTAAAAAAAGGATGCTGCCCTATGCCACAAAACAACTGAAACAACTCATTGTGCAAACTTGGCAAGTGAGTAGTTATTTTGGTAAATGTGTGATTTTGAAGATTTCTCTACATAGTTAACTGTTGTCTGTTCAGCAGTCTGACATGTGCTTGCATAATTGACTATAGAAACTACTTTTAACATTTTGGTGGCTGCTCTCTTTGGTGTTTTGAAGCATGCAAATAGACTCATTCATCCAACCCTCTTCTGTGACAGATTTGGCAGAAACTAGTTCTCACTTCCCCCATCTTTTTATGGGCAGTATCTTCTTTATGCTAAAAATAAAGTCACATTTATAATATACTTTCATTTTTATAAGGTGGCCTATTTGCAGCATGAATAATTCCCTGTTCTGCAGCTCAGCAGCATTTTATAGTTTCACATTCAGTTCCCCACAACTGCCCATGTTGAATGCGATGGTATGGGATGTCCTGGGTTCAGACTCTTCTCTCTCTGCAATTTGTCTATTTAATTTGACAAACCATTGCATATATTGTACTTGGCAGTACTATGAATAATTTCCTGGCAGTTAAATTCTCTTCTGACGATATTTTGCAATTCAACCAAAATTTATGCCCACCAGAAGGCTGATATAAAAAAATATCTTGCTGATGACCACATGCTATTAAGGGTTCCTGCTTTTGCAGGTTATCTGCTGCAGGTTATTGTTTATTTTGTGTCTGCCTGGAAGCTTATTTGTGAAAAACAGCCCATTCAGTTTTTTTATATAAGGTTCAGGTTTACTTTAGAAAATAGTTGATTTCAGAACTAAACAGAGCTAATGAGAGTTAAAAAGTCCCCTAATAAATTACATTTTTACCAACATTTCAGATCCTGAATTTGAATGTGAGGTTGCTTGTGTATAGTGATATATTGCATACTAATTTCCACCAGATATGCCCTTAGAGGGATAATAAATCTAGTTTTTCAGTCCATCCAGAACTTTACTTTAAGTGCCTGCAATTTTTCATCTTGATGGCAGTGGGTATAATCTAAAACCCAGTGAAGTCAACAGAAGTCTTTTCATCAAGTGTTTGGAATATGGGCCAAGGATTCATCTTGCTATTTTTTTTAAGGGAATCTATTAATGTGACAGCTAAGCAAGTCCACCACGAGCATTTTGGTCAAGTTCCTCACTGAAAACCATATTGCTGTTATGACAGCATAATGGTTAGTTTTTGTTTAAGGAGGACAATACAATATATACAGTGTGCCTTTGGAGGGAACTCAAGGTGGCATTTCTGTAAACAAATTTCTCTACAACTTCTTGAGTTTTTTGTGAGTGTATGAAATGGATGTCAAGCAGTAGGTGAGAAATCGCACCTCTAGCTGCCCATCTTGCAGTCTCATGAGCTTTTTCTGCTGTGAAAATCATTGGTCTTTATAAGGAATATCTTCATTGCATATACAGAAGATATGTTGAAAGGACAGGGAATATTTATTGAAAATTTTCTTTAGAAAAATCTTCCTAGCATGTTACTGAAATACAGTGGTTCCCAAAACCAGTTTTTTGGATGCTGTATAAAAGGGTTGGCCTTAATACAGTTGCCATTTGACAGAAATTCTTTGTTTGTTAGTTGTTAGCTGCTCTGGGCAAAGAGTGTATGGTATTTCACAAACTTCCAAAGTGAAATGCTGGATGAACAGTGTCAAACTGAGACAGGACAATCACATAAAAACTGTGGCAGAACTCCATAGAAAAAAAATTTACTAATTCACCTACTCCATGTTTATATCACTCTCTGTAGGGACTGTTAGACATCATGCAATCTTATTTTAAGTGCCTAAAGCAACAGATTTAACAGCTTCTGCAACTTCACAAAGTTCCTTCATTTATCAGTTTAATTTAATCCTGTTGTGTCTAGCTAATTCTTGGTGTAGCATCCAGCATCTTCTTGCTTCCCTGGCTACCTCTTTGTTCCAGCACATGCATTTGCCAGGTTTTGATCTGCAGCTGATATTTATTTAGCAAGGAAAACAGCTTTGAGATTTTGACCCTTTAGACTATCCACACTCTTATTCTTTTAACAGCTGGATTTTATCACTTGCTCCCATATTCTTTCCCTCTTTCTGCCCTTGTCCTTGTCCTTTCTCTGCCTTATCAAATTGCTTGTGGCTTGTGTTATAACTAAGCAAGAGAAAGCTGTTCTCCATGATCTGATGCCTTCACATCTGGATCTTCCTAAAATCAGTGCTATCCAGGTAGCACTATGTTATACAGCCTGATTTTTAGATTTGATGAAGAAATTTCTGTGTAAGTTTTGTTTCTTATTAGAGAAAAAGCAGAATAATCATGGTTCCTTGGGCAAACATCAACCCTTAGTACAAATATTAAAATTATCAAATGAGTACAGTAACTTGGGTTCTAGAAAGGCCTTCAAGAGCTTGATGCTGTTACTACTCATGCTCTCCTAAAACAAAGAACTCCATTGCTTTTCCAAACTTCGTACTGAGCTTTATTCCCTCCACAAGAGTTCAGACTCTGTCATGTAACCATTTTCATTGTCCAAATTTATTTGTCATAAGTGATCACGAGATAGAAGAGACATTATCTAGGTTTGAAAATATTTTTCTTTGACATTGTAACCACTAAGAGTTTCAGAGTGAATTGTCAAAAAAGGGCTGATCATATCTCAGCTTCCCTGGCTTCCCAGCTGCCATCAGGGGGTTTTTGTGCCAGTTGGCTTTGAGACTTGTTCTATCATAAGTTAGCATGAGCACATTTATTTTTCCACTGAGACATGTTGATGCTGTAAAGTTTTGTGAGGACAACAGCAGCCACCTCTGCTTCCCTGCCAGACAACACATGCCCAGCAGGTTCCCAGACCCTGAAACATATAGGATGGCTAGAGAGTAGTTCAGAAACTTTTACATGTCAGGGAAGAGTAGTACTGGGTGAGTTAGCCATTTCAGATACTTTTTAGAGGAGTCTTTTCATGATTACTGGCTTATGTGACTTTTCTCGCCTGAAGAAAATGGACTCCACATTCTTTTGTTACCTCAAAACGCTTTAATTCCTTTCATCCCAAAGTATACTCTGATATGCAGAGCACTTTACATATAAATTACTTATCTATAATTACATATTACTCTGTGGTTTTATTGATTTGGATTTCTGTCTGGCATCCTGCAGCACTTTTGGCTGCTGGTTTCCTTGACCTAACACTCACTGTTGCCCTTTTTATTATCAAGGACCATTGGATTTCACTGACTTTCAGGATATTTTACAGTAACTGTTAGCTTTGTTATCCTCAAAATACAGGTCATCTGTATTTTGTGTGACTTCTTCCTTTTGCTGACTGTATGTTTTGTTAAAGCTTTTGTATTCCTTTAGACTTTTGAGGTTCTTTCTGCACATTACTTCCCGTTGCCTCTCTAGTTTACTGCCGTAGGAATTGTAACATCATTGCAATCACTGAGCAGGATTTACATTTTATGTCTATTCTCTTTTCCTCTTGTCTATTCATTTTGGAGGGAAAGAGTTAAATATTCATTTCCGTTTTACCTTTGGCAAGGGCCACATCTTTTCAACATTGATTCTGCAGATGACATTTTGCACGTTGCATATCCAATCACCCTCTTCATGAACCAAGCCTTTATCTTTGGAATGCTAGAAGAGAAGCAGCCATGCCAGTCTGCTAATTAAGTTAAGGGCAAGTGTCTGTAATAGCTGGCTTATCTACCATGTTGCGCTGCATCTTATTGTGCTCTGGGGATATTTTTTATTCAGACAGTCAAAGTATGTGAATCAATAAGGACTCTACCTTTTAAAATATATACTATACAAGAAAACATTTTGTGTAGTTGTAGGTAGATTAAAAAGCAGCATGATACAAGTGGAGCAAAAAAGATTCTGTAGGACCTAATGTGATTTCGCAGCTACCTAACTAATCATTTGGAATAAAAATATGTCATGCACAGTTTAGGTATTTTGCCAAGTTTTCAGCCTGGTACAACATCTTTGAATCCAAGGAATGTGACATAGGACAGGGTGAGATTTTCTAGAATGCCAGGGCCTTTCATGGTAGCAACCAGTGTTGTTGTTTAGACCTTGTGGCAGCTTGTTCCTAGACCCAGTTTTCTGAGATATTCCATGTACCCTGTAGCAGCACAGTAGCAGCTGAGTAGCACCTGAGAGAGGCAATGAGGTGCTCATTTCTAGGATAAGGTGCAGAATTCTAGTACAGCACCACTGTCCCCCCTTGCTCCTTCTTTACAGGTTTTTCTCAAGCTTTTACCACTCCTGTTTACTCAGAGAAGCACTCTTGCTGTCCAACTGATTTGGAAAAAAGAAATACAGAGAGAGGAATGTGATTACAGTAAATATAGCTCATCAGGATTGATGGGGTGAGAACTGACCACCCAGTAAAAAGGCCACTGCCTTTTCTTAGTTATACAATATCCTATGATAACTAGAAGTGTTTCCTGAGTATCTCAGGGTCTGAAATATCCTGTCTTTTAGAATTCTTTTTTTCATTTGTTTTACAATTTTCCTTTCCTCTACCTCTGAGCAAAAAATAAAGTAAGTTAGAGAGATCTTTGCTTTTCATGGGGGTTGGAACTGGGATATATTAGCATGCTTTTTACCCACTCCCAGCATTTCTTTCATTCTTTCCACAAGTCCAGCACTTTCTTCGTTTTTTAGAATCATTCAAACTGAAGCTACTTGATGGTAGATGTTTTCATACTTAAGGGCTTAAAAATAGAAGCTACTTTAATGAATCCAATATGCTCAAAAAGCAAGCATTATATTTTCTGATGCCTCTAAGGACAGTTTACTAACTCTAGGTTAGAATACCACTTGTAAACAGCCACACCCTTTGCTTAGCACAGAGTAGTTCACTTTTTGGTCAAAAAATATTCATGTAGTTGTAAAGGAATGTCTATTTACTCTCAAGCCCCTTTTGAAAGACTATACTATTGCCAGTTTATGCCCGTGTCCTATTCATGCTAAAAAGTTAGTCACAGGAGTCACAACAACCATGTCACCAAGTATAAAGAGCTGCCTGATAAGGTGTTGTGTCTGACATCTGTCTGAGCCTGAAAAAGCAAGGTGACCCATACTGCTGAGAAAAGGAAACATGAAAAGGAGTCCAATAGGAACTGTGTTTGCTGAATTAAGGGCTTTGGAAATAAGGTGCTGCCAGACATCACCATATGCTCGGGAGTCAGAGCTCAGAAGAAGTAAGTGTAATTTAAACATTTAAGAGCTGATGTTAAACTAAATCCAGCTGTGTGTTGAAGTCAATTTGAAATTAAGGTCTACAAATTTTCAGTTCCAAAAGTTCCAAAAGGGAAGTTGATGTAGTAAAAACATTGAAACGAGATGGAAACTTTAAGATCTACTGTTCAAAATGAAAACTTTTGCTTGATGCAGAATGTGTAGAAATGATTACTGTATTTTCAGCTTAACAGCAAAGTGAGGTTGGATAAATCCTTTTCAGTGTTATCTGGGATGTTTTCAAAGCATAGCAAACAGCATATTTGCCCAAAGTAAAAATATATCATTTTCAGCAGATTACACTGAAAATCAGTTGCTTATTGCTCTCATAATAAGATTTGTGTCCTTGGCTCCAACACTCTGCTCAGAGAAGTGTTGACAGCAGTACTCTCTGGTACAAATGCTCAAGAAGTTAATAGCACAGAGTCTGTTTTTTTCTGCAATTACTCTGATGCAGAAGACCCAAGACAAGTCACTGTCATTTTCACATTTCCTTGAAAAGATAGCTTAAAAATAAGAAAACCAATCAAAGGGTTTCTTTAGCAAATTAATGTAACAAACTGCTGTATAAAGGGTATGTACAAACAGGATGTGAGGTCAGCCAGGCTTGAAGCCTGCATGGAGATGTTTCTGTATGTGTAGGAGCCCCAAAGTGTCTTGTAAACATATGCTGTGTTTATAGGCTTATCCAGTGACTTACCACTCAGCTAGACTGGAACTTACTGGGAAGATAGTTAGTTGTCCGTATCATAATCAAAATAAACAAAACTAGTAGCTGTCAGTGACTAGATAATTACAAAGCTAAGCTTGTAATGTCCTGTCTAAAATCCTTATACGCATATCTTCCCTATAATTTCTGAAATATGGAAATCTAAGCAGGTAATAAAAACTCTCACTTTTTTTTTTCAAAATTTGGGGGAAAATACCTGTTTATGGTAAATTGAGCCTATTACTCTGAAAAGCAAAAGATAATAGCAATGTGAAAATTAAACAACCATTCCATTTATCAAAGAAGTATGCATTAAAACAAAACTATCATAATAATTAATCCTGAATATATTTATCCCAATTAAATTTTGATTATATGCTACATTCAGTATGCATTACTTTTTGAATTTGAAATAGCATTTATATCATAAATCAAAACATAGCATTAGAATCTTTCATTCAGATATAAGATGTTGCTAACAATCCATCTAAACCTGGCCTACTTAAATGCTGTAAGTTTATTAGACAAAGTGTGTTCACCCATAGGAGTACTGGCAAAGAGGTTTTCTATTTAAAATATCTTTGGTTTTTAATTTTTCATCTCTATTTGTGCCTTAGTCAGATTAATAAAGCTGTATACATAGTCAGCTGCAGTTTTAGCCACTAATTTCTTTGTGTGGTGGACAGTTTTCTTGTAATTAAAAAATCCTGTGATGACACCCCACATATCTCACCCAGAGTTACATGATGCTGAACCGCAGGCATGTGAAGAAGGAATAGGTGCTCAGCTCTTTAATCTGCACTGATATAACCTCAGACCGAGTATCTCCATGATCATGGGCACCACTGATCTTTAGAAAAAATTAGTTTGGTGATAAGATAATTATAAACCAAAGACAGTTCCCCTGATGCACTTTTCTAACTGTGGATGAAGACCAGTCCTAGCCATAAGTTGCATCCAGATGATCATGCTTAATAGACAGCTGTTAACCAACCTATTTTCTGTGAACATGTCAAATCTTCTGAGTTCCCAGTGGCACTGAATTCTTGAAAATTTATCTTACTTGAAAAGGGATTTTCTTTTGTTGGCTTTATATTTGCTGCCTAAAAATTTTGTTGTGTAACCTCAATGCTCAGAAAAATTCTAAATTATTCTTGTTTCTTTTCCTACCACCCTACCATGTTTAATTTCCAATTATTATCTTTGTCAATAATTTGTTTCTTGTGGGAAAAGCTGCCCCATAGTCAGCAACATTATTATGATTGCTTACTTCACCTTTCTGATTACATAACTGCAATCAGTGAACAAGATATGAGTACATGACAGTGTTTTACAGTGCAACATTGATGCTTTCTCTTTTATTTTTCCATGTATTTTCTATAATTTCAGCTACAGCTTTCCTTATACCTTTTGCTTTAATTTCATGTTATTCCTGCTTTTAATTTAAAAATATTCCAAAATTAATATACTGGTCTCTCTCACCAGGGAGCAGCCTGTTGTTGGAGTTACTGGCTAGGAGTGATTGTTGACCCAGTTCATGACACTGGGAATAAAATGAAGTATGTGGAGAAGGGAGTGGTTTGTAATCCTACCAGAGGTGAAATGCAGCTGGAACACACCATTGTTTGCAAACAACACGTGTTAAGCAAAACGAAGTAACAGCCAGGAAGTGGCTTTAGTTATGACAAACTTAATGTTTTAAGTGCCTTGTAGCAGTAAAAGAAGCCAATTGAAACACTGAACTCTGATGTTCTTCATAAATTCTTGAAATCAGAATGACACATGTTCAAAGAGTCAACCAAAGATGAAGATTTGAAGAGGTTTTGATGGATCTGAGGTGGAAAATCAGTTTTTTCTTACACTGCTAGAGGGCCCTGAAATAAAAGGTCAGATCATGGCTATGACCATGGTCAAAACCACAAAAAGCATTTGTGGAAACTAAGGACTGTTCATTTCTTACAAAACCACTCATAGATACTGGAAAAAGGCAAATCACTATCCAGAGTGATTCTTATGGAGTATGGATGATGATCTTGCACAGAAGTTAAAATATTTTGGTGAAAGAACCGGTAACAGGAAGTTGGCAGCCTCAAAAGGCAGCACATGAACATGTACATCCTGTAGCAAACAAGACCCATCACTGTAATTGATAGTTTTTGGAAGACAGAAGTGTAGTGGATTTTATCATGTTGCCAGGAGTTGCAAGTACCAGCAGAATATGAATAGATACCAAGGACAAAGAGGATGACTGCAGAGCCATTAGCTCAGAGCTGTTCCTCATTGCAGTAATGGCCAAGGTAGCAGCAGAAGATGAATGAACTGCCAGCCTGAAAACAAATAGGACACTTTTCAATTTTAAGTTGGACACAGGTGCTCAAGCCAAGGTGGTACCTGGAACACAGATATTAGCTCTGCAAAAAACCAAAAAAAAACCCCAAAAAAACCCAAACAAACAAACAAAAATCCTCTAGACAACCCAAAGGCAAAATAAAAGTGGGTAAAGCTTGGCCTTATGGCACTAAATGGGTAACTGCTGAGGGCACTTGAGTATTAAACACTGAGAATGATTGGAAAGGTACATGGACCACAATAATACCTCAGAANTATATTTAAATTTGTGACCCCCCGTATTCTCAAAAGGGAGGGTGCAAACATTCGGACAGTAAAAGATGTCTTTGCAGGGGGTGGTGGACTAGATGGTCTTTAAAGGTTACTTCTGATCCACTCTGTGATTCTATGATTCTGTGATTGTATGTCAAAAGACCAATGCAACTGCATTCTATCCATCTTCTAGAAGTGTGAAAGACAGAGCTAGGTTGCAAAAGTCTCATCACTCTGTAGCCTTGGTGAAAGTTTCTGCCACCCCAAGTCAAATACTCAAAGATTGAAATGCACATACTTAGAGTNACCCAAACAAACAAACAAAAATCCTCTAGACAACCCAAAGGCAAAATAAAAGTGGGTAAAGCTTGGCCTTATGGCACTAAATGGGTAACTGCTGAGGGCACTTGAGTATTAAACACTGAGAATGATTGGAAAGGTACATGGACCACAATAATACCTCAGANAAAAAAAGGGAAAAAAAAAAGGATTACTGACTACAAGATAAGATATTGAGGGGAAAAATGTATTAAACATTATTTCTACAACTGGATTCTACAACTGTTCTCATGTGGAGAAGATGACTATAGCATGGTGAGTTCATCACCAAAATAAAGCAGTACTAACAAAAATGGATAGGCTGTATAAAATTTGCTAGATTATCAACATGGTGGCAGAATTGGGTTAATTCCTCCTCTACTTGTCTACATTAACATATAGGAAGGGACTGCTACTGTCACACTGGGAAACTGGAGACACAGGTACTGCTGCCTATTCGTTTATAAAACATGTGGTCAAACAGGAAAGACATTTGATTACCTAGTAAACAGGTTTGTGCTGCATTTATGAAGATCAGTATTTTTGAAGACTAAACAACCAGTATTGTCCAAGACTGACCCTGATGCAGTGCATAGGGGCAGGCTGCAGAGTGTAGCACTAAGTAAGCAAGAGGGAGTCCAGGGATGCTGTCAGGGTGGTGTTTACAAGAGACTAATAAGTTTTTACTAATTACATGAATTCAATAATCAGCAATAAGTGTGAGTAGACTCTGGGCAAATATCAATCTCTTGAAGATTAATCTAATAGCAAAGATATGTGTATAAAGATCTTACACATACAGAGTTTGTATTTGTTATTTACCTTAACAAAAAGAAATATGCTTCAGGTTGACAAATATACTTAAATATACTTGTTTAAATGTGATGCTATAACAAGACTATATGAGCATGGTGGGGATAACACCAAAGTTGTGTGTTTAGCCCCCTGTGTGAGCAATTCACTTAGAACCTAGACTCGATGACCCTTGTGGGTCCCTTTCAGATTGGAATATTCTGTGATTCTGAGTGTAATATATATTTATCTAAATAACATTTATGACTTTTATATTGCTTAACATTATTGCTAAATATTTATCTATATCTATATCTTTATCTAGCTATATATCTATATATATATATTTGGGATTCAGCTGTAGATTTCTTTGAAGAGATTTATAAAGGAACAAAGAACTAAAGAAATGAAAATGTTTAGTATGGGGAAGAAACATTTTTTGGGAAAGAAAGGGGCATCAGTACCATGTAAAAGCTCAATTAATATGTTCTCTGAGAGCTTAAAACCAGGCTCCCCAGTTTTTTCAACTAGATCCCAAGCCAGCATTCTCAGAGGTTTCCTGTTGCTGCAGCAATAAGAAAAGGGTACAAAAAGATACCATATTTAAAAATGCAAGTGATTTAGGAAAAACAGTGATTCTCCAAACCTGCCAACAACATATGCTAACAGACATGTATTAAGGCATTAATTGATCTCAGTCACTGTTGAAGTTGTGATAATGCCCACTTGCAAGTACTTCATACTTACTTTATGCACTCTATAATAGTAATTATTCTTCAAGCTTTCTGTCTGAATCTAGAGGTAAAGGAGCATGAGGCCCTGTTTCTAGTATTTACATAAGTATGGTTTCTGCCCTTCTGAAATTTTCTTCACTGCACACTGCATGTTGAGAGCAGATGTCTAAAGGTGATAATCAGATGAGCCCAGGTGATAATGATGAATATATAAAGAAGCTCATGGTCCCCTGTTTAGTCACTTAATGAGACAGTGCTACACATTTCTTGGTAGAGACAGAAAAATAAATCATGTTGACAGATAATTATTTCCACAATTTTTTTCTTTGGCTGCTGTGCCTATTAAGGCACTGCTAATATGTAGGATTATAATTCAAGTTTGCAGATGAATTCATTACCAACCATTTAATCTTTAGAATTAGCTATATGATAATTACCTAACAAATGTTGCATAGCATAAATGGATAGACTTTTAAAAAACTATTTGGTTATTTATTTATTTTATTCACTAGACTAATTGTTTCATAAAATCTTAACCTGGACAAAAAGGTAGAAATTTGGGCTAAAGTTAGGAAAGATAACAAACAATTTCAGATGTATAACTCCAACTGTGAAGATAACTAGATTTGCATAACTGACTGGCTTGGAAGTCACACTGTGGAGCACATAAAGGGTCAATGTTCAGTACACAAATATGCATTATAATATACCTGGGCCAGTGTGAAATTATGGAAAAGGAGTAAGAAAAGTTATATTAAATATGGGTATTTTTTGTACCTATGAACAAAAGATGTGTGTCATCCTAAGAGTGGAATATTTTAATAAATTTAAAATTTATCTATATATATTTTAGGATTCATAACAAATAAATTATAGGTAAATATATTAAAAGTACCAGCAGCCACTGAGGATATGCAGGATTTTTTTTCTGAAATGGCAGTGACAAATAAAGCAGGCAGAGAAAAAAATTAAGTGCAGCAATAAGCAGAAGCTTTACAGCAGAACAGAGTCAGTCAGTGATTGCAAGTATAACATTGTTTTCTTTATCATAATATGCTTTGTTTCATGTTATTATAATAAAATGACTCTTCACCATTGCCCTAATTCAGAGTTCATTCCCAGAATCTGTAAGCAAGTTTTGCCATTAGTCTTTTTAAAGCATATATATGAGCGGTTTCAAAGTCAAGGAAAATAGAAACTATAAAATTTCTTCACATGAAATCAAAGTGTGAGCAAGATTTAAATATTGGCATTGGTCCAAACATGCTTTCATTTTAGAGAAGGAAGACACTTCTTTCTGCCTATAACTCTGTAGATAGCTTATTTGTTAGAAGACTTATGCATTAGTATTGAAATGTACTTGGTCCAGTCAGTGCTATAAATCATTCCCAGACAACTTTTAAACACATTTTTAAATGCCCATGAAAAATAAGTTTTTCCATCAAAAAGAGTGCTGAGTTCTGCAGCCCTTGCTGAGAAAGGTCATTTCAGCAAAGTCACAATAAAGTGCTGAAGGATCCAGTTCAATAGACTAATTGACACAGTCTCAATTCTCACAAGGTCTGTGAAGTAGGAGTAAATAAAATTTCTTGCAGCAGACTTGTCTGGAGACAGAAAGATAAACTCCTTTGACCTTAATGAAGAGTAACTCTGGGATCTGTGAAACTGTGTCTTTGTCTTCTGCTGCTGCAAAGGACTGGGAGGCTGGAGCACCTGGGAGCCAGCACTTGACTGCTGTTCTTCCTCATCTGGTGGCAGAACAAGTCACATCTACTGCTTCTAAGGCTCCATGTCTGAATTTTTCGCTTCATGAGTTTTGTAAATGAGTTTCCAGATAAGATGCATACTGAGCCACACTTGCCAATTGTCAGGGCAGAAGCCATCTGCAGGTATAGAAGAGTCATCTCTGTACTGGTGTATTATTTCTCCAAGTCTCAGGAAAGCGGGGGAAAGGGTTCATCCTAAACTATTACTTTTATTGGACTTGTAATATCTCAAGGTGCTCTTCAAATACAGAGACCACTCTGTGCAGAGCAGGTGTAGGCAAGTAAGATGGGGCAGATTCACTGTGAGGTGTCCTGTAATCACACTCAAATGCTGAGGCAAAGCCTGTTTTATAGCAGCGTTGCTCTATCACCATCAGAGCATGCTCCAGGCCTTCCTGGATATAGAGCATCCCAACAGAAGTCCCATAACACCAACAGCCTCAACTACGAGGGACATTTTTGACTATGCACTGTGAGGAAACTGTTGTCATTATTCAGTTATTATTATTCATAAAATAGGTAGCAGGTAATCCAGCAGAAATTGGGGAAGGGACAAAAAATGAATTTAAGAGTTTAATCTGTTTAGTGTCCCATTTTACCTCAAATAACTAATGAAACTGTAGTGCAACTGCCTTTTAGCATTTAAAACTGAGTTTTCCAATGAAAGCAGAAAACAAAGAACAAGATCTATTAAAAAAACTGTTACCCCATTTCTGTCTTTTTGCATGTTTTCCAAAGCCTCTTAGTAATGACACTGAAAAAATGATCAAGACTGGTCAAAATAAAATGACTGCAGACTCATATTACATTGGTTTGTTTTTTTTTTTTTTTAGGTCTGAAGAATGTAACATGTTTGTGAAACTAGATATTTTTGAAAAGTGCTTCAGGAATAGAAGTAAAAACTCTGACAGGCCATCTAACTACAGTGCTTTCACAAGAAAAAAAATCAAATTAATCTTTGAATTAGATTTTAGATGGAAATGTTTATTTTATATTTCTTTATAGTACAGCATGAAAACTTCAAAGTTTTGACAAAGTGACACCTAAACATTTGCACTGTTGTGGATATTTTTCACTTTTTTTTTCTTTTAATCTATTGGCAACAAGGTATCTAGCTTCCGTACATTTCCATTTTAACCATTACATTTGAAGGAGCAGTCAGTAGACACTGTCCTAAGCAAAGTGTCTCTTGTAATGCTTCTTTCCCAGTTTCTTTCCCACTTTCATATTCTGTTTTCTCTTAGCAAGACAGTAGACAACCAGTTGAACCTTTGATGAGATCCAGGGTTGTCAGTCTTGGTGCATATGCAGAGGGACAGATCATATGACCACATCTTAAAGACCAAATTTCCATGTACCATTGTGCTGACACAGTTCTCAAGACACAAATATATTACTGTGATCTATTAGCTCTGCTAAAAGTACTGAAGGAACAAATATTCCTGCCTGAAATGATGCTTTACAGGAGGTGAAGGAAAGAAAAAGTAAAAGCTAGAAACTAAATGTGAGGCAATGGAAGTAAAAATACAATAGATTGTGGGAAAGCACTGCCATCAAAACATGAAAAATACATGAACATGAACAATGTGGATCTTTTAAAAACTTCTCAGGTAGGAGATGGAGATCAAATTACTTAATCAAACCATGGCCAAGAAACAGATTTTGGTTGAATTCCACAAGACTTCCCAACAGTGTGAAAGTAAAGGATGACTAGACTACAATGCAATTCTTCATTTCTCAGTATAAGAATCTTCTGGAGTATGAGCTCAGGCAAAATTTGCTTTCATGAACTAAATCAACCAATTGTTTTTTCATTATAAATGGAGGAATTCATCACACTGTCTGTGTTAGAGACACCCTTTGTACAGTGTACAAATTCTGCAACTTGCTTTGGTCTGTTCACACAGAAGTGCTAGTTTTCTTTTTTTTTTAGAAAAATGTCAAGGCACAGACTCTATAGGCTCCCTTCAATGTAGACTACTGTTGGTCTAAGGAAGATATTCCTTCTTTCCACAACTAGAAATTTCTTCTCATGTTAAATGTGCCCACCAGCTTTCTGGGTTTTTAATTCATTGCTCGGAAACTACTGACACTTGAAGCCAAGAGATAGACCACTTTTGTGTGAATTCCAAAAACCCTTCAGTTTAATGGAGGCAGGATAGGAACTGCGGAAGTCTATTCAAGATCATAAATGTCAGCACACATTTCTTCTCCTCTATATCCTCAATTTCATTTGAAATTAAGTCAGACACTTCCAAGAGGTCAAGAATTTTTCCAGGTGGCCTTTTCAATAAAGCTCACTTTTTCTCTTTCCTTTCTCAGTGGATTCCTTCATTGCTGACTGGTGCCCCGATTAGGCCTCAGGCAGAAAAAAGTATGTGCTTGCTGTTTTGACTCACCCAAGCTTCTCATGTTTCTGAAAGATCTTCCTGGTTCATAGAGTATCTTATAAATGAGATATACAGTGTTCCTTAAACCCAGCACTAGTACCTGGTGTCTTGGTTTACACTTTCTCAGTTTTCTTCTACCCTCTTGCTAGTCTGCTATAATACAAGTGAACTAGCTATCTGAAGGATGAATCCGAGGGATAAGGCATCTTGGATCTGAGGTAATTGCATTTCAATGGCAGCCATCAAAGAGTTTTCCCACTGTCCTTGCTTGGGGTTACAAAAATTAATGCTGACCCTACACTGACCACACCTACAGTGTTGTAAATGCAGCCCTTTGGTATTCACATAAAACAGGTGAAGATGCAAAGGTGACTGCTTCTAGACTCACCCATCCCCTCTTCCTCAGTCATCTCATCATAGCAGACTGTCAGGTTGGTCAGGCATGGTTTACCCTTTGTAAATCCATTCTAATCATGCCCCACCATTCTTGTCCTTAATATGTGTGGAAATATTTTTCTGAATCTTTTTTCTTTCACCTTCCATATACCTGGATGAGGCTGGCTAGCCTGCAATTCCCTGGTTCCTCCTTCTTTCTCTTTTTGAAGATACTAGTGATATTTACTCCTTTCTGTCCTAGGAAGCATCTCCTGACTGCTAGGATCTTTCAAAGATACTCATGAGTAGCCTTGCCTTGATGTGCACCAACTCTGTATGTATTACCCCAGGTTCCCAGGTTCCAATTCGTTTAAGTGCTCTCTTATGATCCTCCCACACCAAAAGTAAGCCTTTCTTGCTCCAAACATTTTGCTGGTTTCAGGGATCTGGAATTCCTGATGGCAGATCTCACCAGTACAGACTAAACCTTTCCAAAACCCATCCCTGCACACTCAGACAATGTCTATATATTCCCCTTAGATGACCTGATCCTGCAGAACATCTTTTGTGTGCTTTCTTTCATGCAGCAGTTTAGCCAGGAGCTCCTTCCTCATTCATTCAGGGCTTTGATTTTTGCTCATTAGGATGGACCATCATTGAGCTTAAAGGAGGCAATTCTTGGTGAACCCCTTCTCCTCCAGGACTGTCTCCCACAGGAGTCTTCCAAGCAGGTCCCTGAGTGGAATAGGTCTGCTTACCCTGTTAGTGTTTTTTTTTGCTATTTTCCTTGTACTCTTCTCTCAGGATCCTGATTTCCACCATCACATGATCACTACAGGCACTGTGGCCCCCAAGCCTTCATATTAGCAAATGATTTTTCCTTGTTTATAGGCACTAGGTCTAGCAGAGCACAGTGCTCACCTCTGTTAAGATGCTGTTTACCAATGTGCTCAGGAACCTAGCAGCAGTCAATAAGGTGGCCACAGTTCCCCATGAAGATGAAGGCCCAAGAGCATGAAGCGTTCAGTTGTCTGTAAAAGGCTTCATCTATTTCTTCCTGATCAGGGTGTCTTTAGGAGAAACCCACAGCCATGTCACTCTTGTTGTCTTCCTTCTAATTCCAGCTCATGATCTACCACCAGGCTGTCTGTTCTTAAGCAGAGCTCCAGGCAGTTCTGCTGCTCTCTCCTGCAAAGGGCAAACCTCCCTCCTGCCTTCCAATTATGTCCTTCCTAATTCTCTTTGATCAGTTCACACTGACATCAAGTCAAATCTGCTAGATAATGAGGTCACTTAGACTGCTTACACTGCTAGGAGAAGGCCAGGTATAATATAAAATACACGGTTTGAACACAGATGTTCTGTCTTTGGGGAAAATTGCTTACTTTTTACTGCTGAAGAAATCATCTAATTTTTACTAGGGAACAATTCCAGAGACTTTCAAGAATGATGTTTAGTACTATATCAGGATTTAGATTATGTAGCATAAGGAGGCATTAAAAAGCCAAGCAAATATCTAAACATGTCTGGATGAGAAAGCTCATATTACACGAGTTAAAGAGGGCAACAATGCAAATTAAAGCAATCCTAAATCAATATTTCTTCACTGTGGAATTCATTATCAAGTTAAAACATATGGCTGGAATTTAAACGAAGGCCTTCAAAATGTTATCAGTGATAGCAGAAGATGTTCTTGGCAAGTGTAACACTAATTATACACAGAAACCTATTTAACTGATCTTTGCAATGATAATGATTAGTATGTAAGCCATTTTCAAATACAAACCATTTCCAAGATCAGGTTGTTGGCCATGATCCCTGCCATCAGCTTAGGATATTTAGCTTTGGATTTAGTTTCTTTCCCTGCCAATTAGCTCTGTTTGTGACATTGAGTAAATCACCTAATTTCTTTTCTGCTGTAATGAAAAGCCCTCATTCTTCCTCTGCTTTGGTCACAGGCTATTGACAGTAGGGACAATGTCTTATTAGGTGAAAGAACCCTGTGCAGATCAGTGCAGTCATGGTCAGATCAGAGGACTTTTACTCTGGAGTAACACACCTGCTATTTTGATTGTCCATCAAAATAGTGAATCTATACGAGCACATTGAAACAACAATATTTTTTCCAAATTGGCTAATATAAAAATTTGTGATAAAATGGTGATTTGGAAAAATAATTAGTATTCCAAATAACAATCTGACCCAACACCTTAATGAGTCATTATATATATTATATATAAGTTTTTTTCTATTATTTAAATCATTTGGAGATATCTGACTGTAGCAGGTTTTGTTCATCCTTCTCCTTTCAATGAAGTGCTCCGCACTGCAAACTGCATAACGTGCCTGTCAGTTATCTGATGCATGAGGAACCCTGGGTTCCTACAAAATCATGTTCTACAATTTATGTACACATTTATTATTAGAACTAGACAATAATTACCTTTTCTGGATGACCCCCTAGCACTAAGTAAAAAAGGGGAAAAAATTACCTATGAAAAAGTAAAGCATTTCCCTTTTTAAAAGATGGTCTGCTTTTGATCTCTTCGTTCTCCAACCAGTATAAACAGAGATGGACCCAGTTACATCCCAATTATAAAATTTTCTTCTAGTTTTCTACACAAGAACTCTAAGGGAAAGCTAATCTGAATTCTGCAATACATATTTTAAATTAAAGTGTGTCTGCTCAGAGCTTTAAAGTGTTTTAACTTAAATTAGCTTTAAATTCAAAGAAAATTATCCAAATTAACTAAAGCTATGAAGTCAATCTATGTGTAAATAAACCTTAAGTAAATTACTCTGCCAAATCCCAGCTGGCCACTTCTAAATGGGCAATCTGAACACACAAAACCAGAGACAAAGACCAAAAGAGCCTCCAGCATATAAACGATCAGTATGGTATTTTGGAAGCTCAAAGAAGACTGTATCAGAGGAGAGTCCTCAACGCACAGTTTCCATTGGGAGAAACTGGATTTGAGCAGAGTTGACATATGACTTTCAGTAGGAAACAAAGGGCACTTTTCCAAGTCTATGATTATTCTGAATTAGATCTGTAAAGAGCCTAGGGAATAAAGAGGACATTTCTATTCAGATATACAGATGTGCTAATTAACGTTTTAGATCATTAAAGCCTTTAGACTTTCAAGTCCAACATTCAGATCTCAGAAACTCAGCTGCTGTATAACTTCAAAATACCTCAGGCACCTTTTAGGATGTTTTTCTGCAAAGTTCATCTAGTTCTGGGAATTCTTGGAAGTTTCTTATCCTCACTAGTGCAGAGTGGCTCCATAGCTCCTCCATGTGACTACTCTGTTTGGATCACCAGTTTGGTGGGTTATTTACCTGCCTTTGTCTCTTATAGTCCAAGGCAGGAAACATTCTTGGAAGATATCTTATGGAGAGAGTCAACACAAAACATTTGGTGGTGGATTATAGTTTCCCTATCTCCACCAGTCACAGAACACCATTCTCTCAAACATTAAAGATCCAGTTCCACCCCTTGTCATATTCATTTGAGATGAAAAATATCAATTGGCAGTGTCTGAGCCTCAGGTCTCCCCTTCATTCTGGTCAATATTGTTAATATTGGTCAATATTACTCAGCTTCCATGCAAGTAGAGGTTGTCCCTCCCTCTCTTTTTTTCCATTTCCTTTCTGCTGTCTGAATGAATAATTAACTGTATCAAGTAAACTGGAACAACGTTAACATGAGGGACTGGAAGCATGCCCTACTTACTCCTTATACCCTGAAGCAGTCTTAAGGCTCCCCACACATTGTGATGAGACAGCTGGAAAGGAACCTGCATGTCCTGCAAGAGCTCCATGACTGCTCTGCTGACAAGCTGGGCGGAAGGAGAGAGGGGAATCCCACAGCTCACTTTTTATTTTGGCATAGGGACCTGGCTCCAACAGAGATCTGGGGCTGTGAATCCCAAGTTGGGTCATTCTTGAGGTGTGATTCCTCACTTTGCTGTTGTCCCTCTCTGTCACAGCTTTACCGAGGGACCTGCTGTAGCAAATAACTCTTCTGCAATGCATGGGTACTGTAAGAGCATTTTGCCAGATGCCAAAGCACAGGAGAGCTAAGTGCCTAAGGGTGAAGGCTGCCAGTCTTATCACAAAGTCTTATTCCTGGATGGTATCAGAGGGGCCTAAAGCATTTCCTCTTTTGACCTACGCACAGATTGACAGGGAAACTGGCAGGCAGAACAGTCCCCAGGGATGGGGTGAACACTCCTTTACAAGGACAGCCTGCCTAATCATGTGTGAAATGGCTACATCCTAACCCCTGGCTCATTAACTGATTTTGCAGATATGTTGACATGGAATCCCTCATTCCCAGAACATCACCAGCCACTTAATGCAGTGCGTGCTAACCAGGCCCATCTCCCAACTTTTTCAGATCACTTGAGGTGGGTGTTTTAATTCTCATTTGCAATCTGTTTCTCTAGTTTTATTTAAGGCAGGGAATAAAGCAATCTGCAGACTGCCCCATGACAGGCTTGCTATATGTTTTGCTGAAGCTACAAGGCTAGCCTATAATTTGCTGCTGCCTTTTGTACTAATGCCCAGATTCCTTGGATCATTCCTTGGATACAACAAATCATCTACAAATACATACGTCAACAGAATGACATTCTAGGGGTAATTCAGAGTGAGAACTGTAACATACTCATTGTATCAAGACTTGCACCATTTGCAACAACATGGATTAGATCTGTCTGTCAATGGAACAAAAGCAGGAACAAATATAACATAGAAACAAAATATTTTTTTCTCAGCTTTCCATTTTGAATGGGCAAGATAATATTAAAAATGGAGAGGAGAAAAGGGAAAAAGGAAGGGATGAAGAACAGAGCACTTTTTTTTTGTTTTCCTTCCTTGATCTTTCTTTCTTCCTAACAGGATTAAAAACTGATCTGTTCTGCAAAGAAAAACCTATCACTTGTGGATAGCATGTGGCAGGCTTGTCTAGCATGACAGCAAGTTTTCATATTTTCAGCACCTGTGTAAAGCTATTAATGATTCATGGTTTAAATGATTCACTGTAAAAATATGGTACAATCTGTCAGCTTATTTTGTGATGAGTTGATATCACAGCAGAGTTGGTTTTATGAATTGGCAGTGAACTGACAACTCAATTTGAAAATAAATAACTCTGAAATTCATCCACTGCTTCATTTCAGAAAATCAGTTGGTTAGTAACTTTATGCATATCTGAACTCTGACATTACTGAATTGGAGATTAGCATCAATTTCTTATTTCCATAAAGAAGTCACTTGCTTGGTGTGTCTGTGAAAAGAAATGGTTAATTTCTACCATTACCTACTATTTTTAGATTTAAATAAGTTATGTGAACTTTCCAAATATCCCTTTACCTCGTTCCAATGCTTCAGGCTACACAGATGGACCATTTCAGAATTCAAGAAGCAACAGCTTGTATCAATCGCTTTTTCCGCCTCTCCTTGTGGGATTTCTTGAATTCACTACTACTTTGCCCTTCTCATGCTTTTCCTCCATGTGACATGCAGCTCAGTGACAAGCATACTACATGACTTTCACCATATTTTGGTAGATTTCAAAAATTTGGTAGATTTAAAAAAAAAAAAAACCCAAACCTAAACAACTGAATAAATTAATTTTCAAGCAATAAAAACACCCCTCAAAATTAGAAAGGCTGATAAAGATTATTGCAGAGAGATTTGAGTATTAACTTTTAAGGATCAAGAAATGAATAAGTTTAATTATCTAAGTTTGTCTTGAAAACATTAGAGATACACACCTCAGTTCTCTAAAAAACAAACAAACAAAAAATTTTTTTTATACATATGAGTACTTACACAATGCAAGAAGCTCCACTAAAATTAGAGGAACCAATTTCCTGCATCAGCATTTGAAATCCTCAGGCCCAGGTATGCCTGTGATCACAAAATAGACAGAGACAATAATTTGTGGCAGGGGAATCAGGGTGGCCAAATGCCAGGGCAAAAATGAAGAAAACACTTAATAATATATAACAGAGTTTATAATAAAATCCTTTTTACTCTGTAGTCTTTGTTTTTTTAAAATTAATCTCTTGGAATAATTGTTATTTTGTAAAAAATATAAGAGGTACTGTAATGAAGTGAGTATGCAATGGTAAAACTACAGTGGTCAGTGCCTTTTATTCTGGGTGCAGTGAAGGCAGGGAACTACGCATTGGGTAAAGAAGTTCAGTTATCAGAACATTTTCTTAACTCAGCTGACGTTGCACAAAAGAGGTGAATCCCCTATTCCCTCCAAATCATTGGGGGCTTTTTAATTGAACTTATTAAAGCTGAGATCTCACACCAAGAGTAGGAATGTGCTGGATAGTGTTTCTTCCAAAACTGAAAACCATGATTTTGGTTTAACTATGAGTGCTGTCTCATGGACCCCAAACTGGGCAAACCACCTTCCAAAGTGGTGAATCAAACCGGGGAGCCCAGTTTGATTCACCCAGACGAATAATCTGGGGGCTAGAAGTGAGCTCAGGTTTTTAAAACTACTTCATAAATGGTATAAGAAAGGAAAAATCCTGAAGAAAACTTCCAAATATTTGTTAGGGAACAACATTCCATTGACAGGCAAAGTCAGTAGAAAGAGCTTACACTACTTTTCCATACCCAGATTCTAAGGGTCATGTATAGTTGTTCTCTGCATTGCACCGTGATAATTTACTATAAATTTGAACTGCATCAAAAGGCACAATCAATGAAGACAAATTGTTATACAGTACTGTAGCATCAGGTAAAATGACTAGAACATGAAATAATGCAATTGAAAACCTCTGTCCTAAAAAGCCTGCATTACATAAAAAGCAACTTCTATTATCAAAATTCTAAGTGAATCAAAATTCTAGGCTCAATTTCTTTGTGCATTGAAAAATGCTCTGTTTACATCCTTGGACTGTTGCAAAAATGTTGTTATAAAAATATTAATAAACTCCATATTTAAAATGCTCATCACCCTGCTAAACTAAAACAAATTTTCCCTAAGAATCTATAAGGCATCTTTCATTTCCTAAATTCTATGTTCCTGACAAACCTTAACTTTTTACTACAGTTTGCTAAGGATGTGCACAGACTGGGTCAGTGTTTCCTTGGTTTTGTTTATTTGTTTGTTTTGTAAATGAAGGGAGGAATAGATTTTTCCTTAAGAGTAATCTTAAAAATCAACACGTTAAAGAATTCATCTTTGTCTAGTAACATTTTTGTCCTCTTTGGACAAATGGACTTTCAGCTTGACAGATGAAAGTTTTGGGAAGTTTAAAGTGGGAGGATGCACACAATTTTAGGTATAGCTGTTTAAAATACATTTCTCACTTTCAAATATTTTGCATGCAATACAAGCTATCCAAGTTTTACTGTAATTCAGACACATGTATTTTATATTTCAGATTCTCTTGTCTGTGTATCTTGCTGAGGTAATGTGAAAACTCTGCTATCTGGTGTTTGATGTCATGTTTTCTGTGTGGTGATTCTTTGACATTTTGCAGCAAATAACAGTGAGACAACAGTTAGGCTTTAAAGTGAGCTAAAATCTCTTCTGCCAGAGTTTGAGAAGCATTGTTCTCTGTTGTGACACATTTTTATTCTGACTTGGTGAACAAATGAACTCTGACCTTCATATAATTGTGCTAGAAATGCTGAGTATATAAAATCAAACATAATTTTTTGTCCTTATTGAAAAACAAAGCCTGGAATATGTTCCATAATTTCTGAATTGTTGTGTTCTCTCAGCTTCATGCACAATGCCCTTAATTCATGCCATTTACACCATGGTAGTCATTAACTTTTAACCATAATGAGGCAACTCTTACACCTTCTTCCCACCAATTAAAAAACAGTATAATTATTTTTTTCTCCTAAGACAATTATTCCCTCCACGTTTCACATAAAAATTGGGCCGTAAATTGTATTTATAATGCATGGGCAGAAGGTATGACTTTGGAATCACTTTAAAATAAAATGGGCAGCAATAATTTCCACTATTTGGATGTTCAAGTTTTACAAGAACATTAAAATAAGGTGGAGTTTTTTATTAAAATTGCTTGAAGTCTGATAAGAAGTGCCTGGAAACCATACTCTGCTGGGTGAAATGTCTTTGGACCCTATGGTCCATAAACATCTACATTGCAGTATTGATTATTTACCTATCAAAGCCACAATTTTATAGATAGAGTGATGTTGGTAGCGTGAATTCATCAGCGTCCTAATGTCCTCATTTATTTTTCTCATATAAACCTGACTGGTTGCCAGTGTAGCCTTCATGATTTCTCTCTTTTGCTGCCTCCTCTCCTTCAAACTCCTCTCATTAAGTGTCTCTCTGCTCACCCTGCCCTGTGTTTTGTGCCAGGGCTGCGGGGGCTGGACACTGCCCTGCTGTGACATGGCTGGGACACGCACTGATGGGGGGCTGGCAGGAGGGGCACTGGGCCAGGGGCAGGGTGGGGACGGGCTCTGGTGGTGCTCTGTTCCTGCTCTCGCCAGCACTTTATCACACACTCACCTCATTGTACTGAGAGGTTACAAAAGCAGCCGCTCAAAACACGCAAATGTATTCTGCTTTTCTCGCCTGTCCTGTGACATTTGAGTCTTCTCCTTGGATCTCATTGAAAACTTGTTTGCACAAACTAGCACTGGCCTGAAAATGGGATTTCTGTCCAACCACACTGAGGTTACCAACACCTTAATATTTCCAGGGACAGTAAATAAATTATTTGAAAGCACCAGTGTGCTTGCTGTTGACAACAGTAAAGACATTCTCATATAGATGATATTTTAAAAAAGACTAAAAATTGAAATTAAGATTAAATTTTAAAACAAAAACTGTAACCTTATTTATGAAAAGATCAAATTGAGTCTTAAATTCAAAAGAAATAACATTTTTGTCATCTGAAATCAAGATAGCTGAAGCATTCTCAGAACTGGAGAACTTTTTTCAGGTAAAAAATTCCAAGTGTTTAACACATTTTGATGAAACTGCATTCTCTGATGCAAAAATACTGGTATCCTGATAATGGAAAGGTGAGTAATATGACACCTGGGTACAATCACAAAGTATAGGTGATGAAATTTAACCATCTCAAAGCAGGTGTTTAAGGACTGAAGAAAATCCTGGATCCACAGGAGCTCCAGAGAGTTTTGCCACTGATTTTAAAAGCAGGAGGGTTTCATCTCTTTAGCAAAGCTTCAGCTTCTCTCCACACATTATGGGTTGGAAATAAACAGAAAGTTTCCTCATTTATTTTTCTGGACTTTGAGCAAGACTCACAATTTGCAAAGTCACCTAATGAAGGCACACGAGCATGATATCCCAACTGGGGGACACATACATTTGAGGCACAATGTTGTGAATAATAAATAACTGAGTCACAATTTGGAGCAAAAATTTCATGCCTAAATCCTTGATTCTGTATTTGCAAATAGTCACAAACCTTCTACTTGTTATTGAAATGTCACAAATAATGATATTTTAGATGAAAGAGCAGCTCCCACACCTTATTTTACCAAAGGAGTAGAAAAGCTGTCTTCTAACCTCAAGGGAATGAACAAGGAGTAAAAAGCAAATGCTCACAAAGACAGAAGTGAACAAGAGAAAGACAAGACCGTCTGCTTTTGTACAGTTTTTTGACCACGATTTGATGCAATGGTAACAGAGGATTCTTCCCCTCAGCAATGCCAGAATCTCCTGGTACCTAAAGTTAATGAAAACACAATTCAAGAGACAGTCCTGAGGTCAAAATTTGTTATATGCTTTTTCTCTCTTTAGCACTGCCAGTTGCTGCGCAAAGGTTTCCCAGAAGCCATTAGTATTTCAACATTCAATTTTTACAAGACAAAATAGAGTAAAAGTTCACAGTCAGATTCTGCCTGTAGCTTATGATCAGTTCAAATAAAGCTTTTATTACCATAAAATTGATCAAGTTTAGTTACTACTACCTAGGGCCAGGAAAAATACTTTTGACAATTAATTTATTAAAAAATGTGATTAGGTTAATCCAATTATTTACAAATCCAATGTTTTCCTAAAAAAGGGGAAATATTAAAATAAAAAAACCCTAAATAATACTAGTAAACCTGATTGGCAAACAAGTGATAGAGGGACTTTTGATGAAAGGTGCGAGTACCTTGGATTTTATTAATGTATCAAGAGGTGAAGGTGACTTTGTGATTGCTACCTTGGAGTTCTTAACCATGCAAACTTGATCCTTTTTTTCCTCTTTTAAATGCTTCATAAATTGTGTAAGCAAATTATTCAAAGACAATCTTTCTGTACCAGGGAAATTTAAAGGAAGATGATGTTAAAATTATATTTGTATCAAATATGTGATGACCCTCCTTAAATCTTCCAACAGAAAAATTCAGAACTCCCAGGACAGGCAACTGGGAACAGAACACAGAGCTATATACTAAATGTATTAAAGAATAAAAACAAACAAAATACTCCAAACCCGTATCCTCTTTTTAATTCACAGTCTGCAGAATATGATTCCTTTTAACTGCTTAAAAGCAGCTGTTATTGTAAGATTTTCTTTCAGGTTAAGGAGCAGATATCCTAAAAGTGACTGTGCTTAATTTTTTAGTTTTTATTTCAGCCAGACAAACAAAGAATAATCAATATTCATGTGGGTCAAGCCCATTTCACTCCCCCCTTCTTCTCACCCCCTGCAAATATATTTTTATCACTATTGAAGTGTTTTTCACACAATTTTATGTGGTCTACAAAGTGTTCAGTTTGATTTGCCTTGTGAGTTAATTTACCTGAATTTGAGTAAGAAGTTCAAAGGATGAACCTTGACTAAGCAATTCAAAGCAGATAAGAATATTTATTTACGAGTCACTTCTGTTCATAGAGAGAGATGAATGTCTTGAAGGAGAGCTGGTTTTAAACTCTCAATTACAGCATCTTCTACAGTGGAAGAAGAGGATATTTGCTGCATTTTTTCCCACTGTCTCTTCAAGTGATATTTCCAATATTACAGAAGCATTAAGCCTATGGCCAGCTCCCTGGCAGGGTTAATGGGAGCAGCAGCATTGATCCCGAGTGGCCAAGCAAAGGCAGCAGGACACTTTCTGTGCACAACCAGTTGAAAAACTGTTCACCACGGATGGCACAACCATTAGCTCTGGCCTTCAACACTCTTGCCTCTCTCCCCTTTTAACGAGCACATCCTGTTCAGCTGTTTAAATGCTGTGTACCTTTGAAGATTTCTTTCTGCAAAGCCACTAGTACACCTGACCAAAGCCTGACTCTTGCAGGATGAGTTCTGATTCCCAGTGGTTCCAGACACAGCCTTTCCATCATCAGCTTTTTATCAGGCTCTTTTACCTGGATAAAAGCTTCCAGAAACTGCACCATTTTATTATTCTCTCATCATTTCAGGAAACAAGGAACTTAGTTTTATTTTTGTTAAAGAAATGCACTGTATTAATTTCAAGATACATCAAAAGATGGCTATGGAATGGAAAATGCAACTGTGGCTTTTCAAATTTTGTATTCTGGTCACCAGTTGTTGGTGATTCCATATGTCTATGACAAAGTTAGTAAATATGTATTTGAGAAGGTTAAAAACCTTTTACTTTTGAGCTTCATTCTACTCAACCCATGTGAAAAAAGGCAAATGTGGCAAAGCTGTCAAGAATAGAGATTTGATTCACAAAGATTGAATTTAGAATTTTATATTAGAGTAAGCAGTAAAAGACAATTTTTTTTGTCTTGTGCCTTATTACCCTTCCTTTGTAGCAGTGGTATTGAAAAAAAAATTAAGAAAGCTATTTAACTGTTTAAAACAAGACCTCATATAGGAAGCGTCATTTTTCTTCTATACATCATTACCCTTGTAAAGGTGCTGAATTTTATATTTAGTTTTAACTAATAAAGTTTTAGTGTTTGGTACACAAAACTGAAATAAAGCTGTAGTATTGTACTGTAAAACAGTGTGTAATAGAATGGGGATTTATTCTTCCAATGAAGTAGAAGAGGTGGTACTTCCAAAAGCTGTAGCATGAGCTGTAAATTGTTAGAGGCTGTGGTCAGTTTAGTGGTAGAAAAAGCTCCATTGATCGGAGTAATGAAATAATTTAGGTTAAAAGAGCCTTCTGGAGGTTGCTTCTGCCAGCTTCTCAAAGCAAGTTCAGCTGCAGAGTCAGACCAAGTTTTGCAGGGCAATAGTTAAACAATTTTTGAATGCTGCATGTGTCAGCCTTCCCTCATCTCTATTTTTGGATACAGTTGGGTGCTGAATTAAGTGAAGGTTTGGTTTGACCCAGTGCATCTGTCCTTGCATTCTTACTCAAAGAGGTGCCATTTTCTTGTTCTTAGTGCAGCAGTGGGTTTCTAGGACTCAAGGAATGGTACCTGGCTTTGCTGGCAAGCACCTTTTCATTTTTAAAACCAGCAGAGCAAGGAGGCTGTGCAGATTGCTTGCTCTCAGAGGGACCCCTATCTGCAAGTCATCTTTACACACACACTTTGTGACAGGAAGCTAGGAAGCTGAAGCACGAGCTTGATTATTGTGGGTGAAGTGCCAGTAAGTGGGCAGTGGATCTTCAGAGCCTGTAGTGTGTGAGGAAATTACCCCTGTTCACCTAATGCTAATCTGATATTCCTGCTTAAAAGGATTATTGTTCCTACTCCCTTTTTTGGGAGACTGTGCTTCAAAACAGTCCCTTGACAAGTTGTGCTACTTGTTAGAACCCTCTGACTGATGACTCTGCGATCAGGTAGCTGCTGGGCATAAGGAGAATGTGGCAAACGGAGGGGTAGAATTAAAAAAAAAACATTATTTGTTCAAAGTCATAGTGGTTTTCCTTCATTTCCAAGGGGTATGCAGAATATATGTACATTCAGGATAAACTGTTGCTGTTTTCTGTCTGAGTTGTAACATTGTGACTCAAGATTATACATTCATTAGGATGTTCAGTATCATCTTTACACATCAAACTACCTCTCATAGTCATACTGCACGTAGGTAGCAGAATGAGAAATTATTTTTCCTGTTTTATTGCAGGTGTCAGAATTACATTTTCCTGAATACAGCTCCTGTGTGTCAGTGTATGCTAACATTTTCCAATCTCTGCAGCTCATCCCCTCACTTATTCACAAAATAATCAGGTCAGTAAGATTTCCCTAGTTAATTTGTGCAGGGTAAAAGTCACAGTAGGGTGCTTCCTACTGATAGGAAATATCTAGTTACAGCACAGATCACAGAGTGATCAATGTCATATTCACCACAGCTGGATGCCAGCTAAGAAAGTCCTTACACCTTTGCTCAATAGATATTAATATGATATGCCCTGATGAAGTTCTAGGTAGAATGATCTTTAGAACCTAAAATATCCAGTAAGTTGGGTCAGTGGGTGAAATGGAACAGGACTACAGAAAGCAAAACATCTCAGGATGAATCTCCCCTCCTTCCCCATGGCTGTAGTTATGCCTTGGAAAAGATGGTACATAAATGATGGCACATAAATGATGGCAATGTGAAACTCACATGGGATGTAGCACAGAGCCTCCAGCAGACCTTCTTCCAAAGTAGACCTCAGGGCTGAAAGACCAGATACAAGAAGAATGGCTCTGGTTCCATTGCTTTCCTCTTTTGAAGAACGTGTCCAGACTAACAGAGGTTGTTCTAACCTATTAAATGGAGCTTTGACAAAGACATTGAAGTAGAACTTGGCAGAATCTGGACAGTGGAAATAGGTGCAGGATCCCATGTAACTTGTGGCTCACAGTCCCAAGCCTGTTATCTCAAACTCAGGGTGTACTTAAAACTCAATTTTAGCTATCCCTTGATTGCTCCAGTCAATATGGCTACAAATGCCATCTGCTATAGCAGTAAAGATTTCAAGGCTTTTCCTGACAAAACCCCTGAGCATATTTCTGTTCTGTTTCCATCCCATTTTACTGCATTGAGGGAAGGCTTGCAGGCAGGCCTTGGGGCTGGGATAAGGTATCCCTATGAATTGGGAAGCACATACTCTTCTGTGGAGGCTATAATTAATATAATTTTAGTTTCGTTTTTTAGTTTAGCTTTTGTTTTAGTTTTCAAATAATTTTGAACATGGGAAAGAAAGAGAAGTCGTGTGAAAAGAAATCATTTAAAATCATATGTTCCTACACACTTTACAGAAATAAGGCAGTTCAGCCACAGCTACTCAGGATTTCAGATCCAGCATTAATTGTAATAATCAGTTGTTGCTTCTGAGACTGCATGAGAAGACCTCCAGACATGGGAATAACACTGCCAATCAAATATAAATGCTTAAACAGGTATCAATGATAGCTCAGCAGCTGATACAGGATACAGATAGATACAGGAATGTGATATATCTGTCATGAGACCTGATATATGATGAGACCCCCATGAAGAGAAAGCTGACAGACTCCTGTATGTTCTCACACGCAGGTGTCTTTGAATGCAGGAACTGCTCATCAGGCAGTGCACATCAAGAACACTCTGGGAAGATTGGGTAATTCTTTCTAGAAGGAAGACATAGAGGCTGAGAGACAGTAGAGGATGACATGAGAACTAATATAAACATTGTATTGAAACTTTTTTTAAATTCAAAATCTCATATACAGAACTCATACGCTTGAGTCCTTTTCAATTCTGATTCAGAAATGAGCTGCATGAAGTAAGAAGAGGGAACGAGGTATATTAAACTTTGATGTATGACACTGTAATTCTATCAGTCTTAAACTCATGGTTGTGCAGTGTCTGTAGCTGGAGTTCCTCATCCTTGTTTGGGAATATACCTTTTCATCAGGAACTGGAATGTTAACATCTGTACCTCTGCAGGCTTTTTATGATTGGATGAGAGTGGATTCTCCTCTATAAAAAAGAAAGATATTAAGTTGTATCTGGAGTGGTTTGAAAGATGTAACATTTTGATAGATAGATTTCAATATGAGAGAAGTGCTTCCTAGTAGTTGAAGGGTACAAGTATGAAGAGATAAGATTTTTATTTTTAACAGTAAAAGAGCTTCAACCTGTGTACATTCTGAAGCTGATGGGGTAAATACTAGGTGGGATGGTCTGGGAAGAATTCCTACCAAATGAATTTTACAGAATGTGGTGTCCAGAGATTGGATCCTCAATACTTGAGTTATCTAAAATCAAACTCAGCCTCCCCCCTAAATCTGAAAACCTCTAGGAAGCAGTCTGGCAGACTTTCCATTTCTAATTGCCTTGAGTTATGTACACACAAAGTCCATCTTCCAGAGCCACAGAGCCCAAAAGCAAGCAGAGGCTCTTTCATGCTTACCTTGACTCTGCACAACACAAAAGGCCTTTTGTAGGAAGACACTGTACAGAACTATATATCCTAAGGCACCCAGGAGCTGCTAAAGTAGTAAAAAAGTCAACTTTTAAAATTAAAGAGGAGATTTCTCGCCAGGCCACCCCTATCTCCATAGTAACAGTAATTCAGCAAAACACATTTTCATAAACTAAAGAATATCTTGTGGCAGAATTCTTTACTTTCAAGCTCCAACTGCATTTTTTAAGGGATCAGAAGAATCAAAGTGAGTACTTTCAGCATTCCTTAAAATCACAGGCATTTTCCTCAACTGAAAAGGACATAGTGAGGACATGGCTAAGGGAATGATGTGTTCCTCTACTCGTTCAAAACATACTTTGTGTTTGACACAGCTGTATTTATTTTAGGCAAAGATGTGGCAGTCTTGATGGCTTTTCCTCTTCTTCATCCCAGAGATAAAGGTTCTTTAACTGAAAAGTTTACCAGCAGAAGCACACTGATACCAGACAGCATTACCAGAATCTAAAACAGAGGTCCACGTTTAAGCTGTAACCACTTAGCTGAGAACAATTTATTTTGGATTTAGCACTGTAGAGTAAGTATTTTAAGCTTTCAGCTGACCTAGGACATCTTTGCATGTATAAAGTGGCCTATAAGTGCATTACTGAGTCTGTTCTGAAAGAACCAAAATAAATTACTTGTTTAGAAGTCAATCTGACATAGTGTGAAAAGTGAATCACACACTGTTCAGGTTCTGTGATTTATTGTTATGCAAGGATACATATATATATTTTTTAATGTCCATATTTATCTAATGGTAATTATACAGAAAAAAATATTCTTAGTTTTGCCTTTACATCATCCTGAACATGGCATCTCCCTTTATACATAACAGCAGGAAAAAAATGCCATAGTATGCTGGTATCTTTATTTCCTGCTGGAAACAGTGACAGAAACTGTCCCATTGTTTTTTTGTGTTTAACAAAATTAAAGAAGAAATAAAAAAGGTAAGTTTCCAAAAATGTCATATCTACTTGAAAAGCAAAAAAAGGAGAAAGGACCATCTCTTCTACTAATTACTAAATTCAGCCAAAGTAGTGTCTTATGTAGCACAAGTGAAGAAACTGGAAAAATTCCAGATGTTTATACAGTGTTTAATTACCTGGTAACTCCAGTAGCTTCATTAACACAGCTGTGTCAGTACTAGAGGGAAAGTTAGGGGAAGTATCTTTTGGCAATGATAGTCTTTTGGGAAACTCTGAGAATCTTTTAATAGTTAGATGGAAATCACATGCTAGGTTTAAAGAAGGTGAAGCGATATTTAAAAAATAATTCCTCTTTAAATATACAAACCACCTTGAAAACACTGCAACATTATATATCAAGTTATGAAAAGTGGTTATTTAGATTTCTGAATGAACTGTGGCATCAATTTATCAATAGTTAAAATTGTTATGTTTTAATGCATTTTTAATTTCTGGGATTGAATTTGATATCAGAGATGGTAAAATGAGACAAAATCTTAGCTTTGGAAGTATGCAAGCACATTCATTCCTCTTAAATATAATCTGTAAAGCCACTCCTCTCTTCCCCTCCAAAATAAAATATGTGTCAGAAATGGTACCAAATTCTGTCTGCCTGAAAATTTTTCTGTGTGTCTGATTTAGTCACTACATGCTGCTGCCATGGGCAAAAAGCAAAACGTAAATAAGAAAGTTTTCCTATAAATAAAACCCATCAATGTTGTGGTTAATCCTACTTAAGAGAGCATGAACACCCATTCTGTGCTCTATGCCCTTTATGAGAGCATATATCATAAAAGCAAGGGGAATCTGTGTCAGACTGGTTTCCAATGGATGTGCTGCCCAGCACAGTAGAGAGGCAACATCCAGGGCTTTTGGCTTCTTTTCAACAAGTCTCTCAGGAATTAACTCGATTGCAAGCCCAAAGCCAGAGCACTCTAGGAAGAATCCTGCAAGTTTCCTGAGTCCTCTTCCCTCTCCATGTGGATTTTATCAGAGATGAAAATGTCACAGTTCTTTGAAAATCTTTTCCCAAATATCCTAAGTGACTGTAAACCGCAAGTTTACAGATGTATTACATTCCTCATCAATAGGAACAATATCATTCTTTTGGCACAGGCCTTTCTCCATACTCATTTGGACTAAGTGGGTAAAGGTAGTCAGCTGCATTGAACTCAGCATTCAGAGTTCATGTTTTTTATGATTACCTGAGTTTCAAGTGTTAGAAAGGCCTGGACAGAATATATCTAACTTGAGAAAAACTTATTAGAGTCCAGGAAGGTCAGATTTGTTTAAAGCATCTCTTTCTTCTTTCTTTCAGGTCTGAGAAAATGTAAATGAGATATATCAAAGGGAAAAGGAACCACAACAAAACACACCAGCAAAGCCCATATGTACAAGATTCTGAAATGCCATGGAAGGACAAGATTGGCTTGGATATCTAAGAGATACATCTTAATACCATTACTACTCTGTCATCGTGGAAATTATCTCAAGGACAGTAAAGGCTTGAGATGACTCAAGGGATAACATCTTTAAATGGAGAGATGGCAGGTTTAGATTAGATACGAGGAGAAAATAATTTACTGTGATGGTGGTAGACACTGGAACAGGTTGCTCAGAGAGGCTCCCCTGCAAGTGTTCACAGCCAGGCTGGATGGGGCTTTGAGCAATCTGGTCTAGCTAGAAATTGTCTCTGACCATGGCAGGGGGGGTTGGGACTAAATCATCTTTAATATTCCTTCCAACCCAAACCATTCTATGATTCTGTGATTTTGCAACTGACTTGTTGTTCTTGGGGCCATGGTAACCCTGTTTTTCTGACCAAAATGAATCATCTGTTACCTGATGCTCAACGAACTTGTGCTCCCAGATATTGATGGTGGATGGGCAGAGCAGGGGTGTGCACACTGCAACTAGTTCTCTTCCTTTTCTGCCTGCAGGCTTCAACCCTGACAGCCTTAAGGGCTGCATATGAAAGTCAGCATACACTATTTACAGAGTGGTCATTTTTACTTAGAGTCTCCCACTGTCTTCACTTGTATTTAGCTAAGAGATTGCACCTGCAAACAAAACATTTCTTTGGACCTTCATTTTTTACCTTGTCCTTTCAAAGCACAGAGGGGAAATAAAACCTCTGATTTTAATAGTCAGCAATGGTCCAGACTGAAAAGAAACATCAAAAATTAAAAAATAAAATTTAAACCTATTACAATAATTATTCCAGATATAAACATCACTTTATTAATTTTTAACTCTCAGTTGTTTTTCACTTCCAATGTTGATCACTAGAAACACTCAAATGAGGCTTTCCAAATGCATTGGTGGCAAATAATGGCACTGCAATTAAATACTTCCAACATATTAAACAACTATTAAAGTGACTTATATAACTATTTTATCTATTAATAGATGACAGTAAGTCATGTCATAACATTTCATTCAAAAGCAGAAAGCATTTTTAATGCATAAGAATACTATGTTAGGAACAATAGTAATTATTTTAACTATCTTAATTATAAAATTTGAAATCTCAGAGTTATTCCTTTGAAAATTTCTCTTTGTTTATATTGTGCAATGCTTTCAGAATAGCCAGCATTTGCAGTACAAATTGATCTAAAAAATAAAAAGAATTGTAATTGTATAACATATTTCAACACCATCCAACTTTTAAGGGGAATAAAAAAATCTTCTTTGTTCAGGATCACTTGAGAATGCAATTTCATTTTAAGTTATTACCATTCATTCCCTCCTCCTAGGAGTAGAAAAGTAGACCATCTCACTAGAGAATAAAGAAATTAGTGCCTAAGATAAAAACAAGGCAAAACCTAGGCCTTTCATTTCCTATATTGAAATTGTGCTTTAAGAAATAAGGAAATAGTATACTGAGAACAAGAATATTTCATTTTCCAGCAAGATGTGTGACATAAACCTGAAGCTTTTTTTGTGTGACAGACATTAATGACCTCTATGAAAGCAAATAGAGATTCAGGGTGGTGTTTTAAGAAGATAAAAGGGAAAGGCATTGGTCAAAGAGATAACAGAGTAATTAACTAGTCATAGTTATATACTAAAATACTTTACAGGAGCTTAAAATGCATAAAACAGGGACTCATCAGATTTAAGTAGGTTGTTTGTTTTAAGGCAATAATTAATTAGCCTTCACTAGAAAGATATTTGAAGTGCTTGTAACCCCAAATCATGCTTTGTTCAGAATGTAAACTACAAGTATTCCTGATTTCAGCTGCAGCCTATTTCTCAAATGCTTGTCTCTCTTTGAAGTACCTGCAGCTGGAGATGAAGCAGCTCTCAAAAGAGAGAAACAGGATGTTTGAAAACAAATAGTCTTTAAGTTTATTTGCAGTTTATTTAGCATCTCAGGCAGAAGAAGTTACCTAGTTGTAAGCAGATATAAAAGGCATTTTTAAAAACTAATAAAATTAGGCATTTATGGTAATTCAAAGGCAAAAAGTGCTATGAGAAATGTGAAAATTCCAAAGTGATTTTCACCCTTCTGTTTGTCTTTTTTGGCGTCATTCTCGCTGCAAGTTTCCTAGCTGGTAGGTGTTAATATACACCCTTTCCTAAAATCAGTATTTGCAACCCAAATTACACTTACTTATTTTCAAAGGAGGATGAGAAGAGGAAATGAACATAGCATTCTTGGGTTTAGTAAGTCTTAATCAGAAATAAGAAGTCATAGGCTTAACAATTAGAAGGGGAAAAAAGCTACTATTCTTTTTTTTTTCCCCAAATTACTCAAATGCTTAGGACCCAAAGTTTTCACTGTATCACGTTTTGTCTATAAAACTATCTGCTTGCTTTCTAGTAAGACCACTAAAGAACAGATTCCTCAATATTGTGAGGAAAACTGATACCTGAACTGGAATGACTGCTTATTTTGCTTTGTGTTACCTTTTCTACACATTTCCCCATTAACTGTGATGGGATGTCACAGGTGTGGCAGATGTGTAATGGGATGTGGAGGGATGTCCCCACATGATGTTTCTGCAGTTCCAGAAGTGAGACCTGAACACAGACTGTGCAGCTTACCAGTACCTTCCCTGTGGGCAACTGTGAACCATTTTTCCAGTGTTAGATTGCTAATGCACATGTGAGCAGAGCTCATCAAGCAGCATTCAGTCCACTGTTCTGAGCTGTATTCAGATCAAGATGGGAGTTATCCTTCTCTCTTTCTATGTGTCCTACATACATGCAACTATGCCAAATACCTTTTTATTCATCCATTCATCTCACTTTTACTAGCAGTGGTTTAATTCCAGCACTGCTCCCGTGTACAGTTGAGACAAAGTTAGACTCAGAAGTACAGAAACCCTTTTATTAACAGAACTGCAGAGGCTACAGCATGCAAGCCCCCTATGGCTTTTAAAGCTGGCCCCACTACCAGAGTTGGACTCCAGGATTCCAGATTACACCATTATGGTGATTTTAAAGGAATATTTTCTCACTATAGAGGGCAGCCTAAAGCTGGGGAGCAGTGACAAAACACCTTGTCAGCAGCACTTAAGTGTAGCTTGCAAGGGTTTCATTTGAGAATGAACTCAATGAGAATGGACTCGATTTTCAAAGTCATCTTATTGTTAATGGAAGTAAAAGTCTTGAGAATAAGCAGAGAAGTAATGGGAGGCATGAAGTGCTGACTCTTCAATATCAGCATTTGCAATGTGACATGTAGCTTGTTCTAAAACACAGCTTTTAAAATCGCCAGGACAGTGCAGAGAAGAGTTCTGCATAAGCAGTCTGTCTCATTTCTGAATATAAGTGATGACTTTGGGAGAGAATAAAGTCAGAAATGATCCACAAGAGTTTGGCTTGAGACATATCAGGCTGAATTGTCAATTTTGGACTAAGTGTGGAAATTGTCATAAAATCTTGCAGGTGAACATTGGGTGGACTAAAAATAAGCAGTAAACCTCACAGAAATTAGTGATGGGTAATATCTGGTTGCATGAAGTACTGTAAGTTTATTCATATACTCTTTTAGCAGACAAAGAGCTGGACTATGCTACATGCCTTCTATTTCCAGCATATATATATTTATTTGTACCTGGAGAAAGGGCCTGGACTCTCTGTTGCGTGCCATATGTATTTGGATGGCTGCTTCATAGTTTTCCCAAGCTTCAGATCTGAAGTCCAGGTTTAAGACAGGCTGTCCATACTGGTGTTCTTAGGGGACTATTTTAAAAATGAGCCTTCCAAGACCAAATCAATTTATAGTACTCTCCCCAAACAAGCCACCTCTTTGCCACACTGAGTGACACCCTGGGGTAGATGGGCCAAGTCCAGTGTAAGCCTGTGATCCTGACTACCCTCTCCAGTGAAATCAGGATGCCCCTCCAGGAACTCTCTGCCTCTTGCATGACAGTGGGATTTCACCTGGGTCCTGGGTCTAGACTTGTTCTTCAGCTCTCGACAGAACTTTCCAGATTGACACAGGACCAGCCTTCAATTGAGGATGGCCCAGCCTTTCTGCTGCAGGATGGTAGCTATCCATGAGGAAGTTTCTATGGCCTATGTTGCAGCCAGCCTAAACCCCTAGACTCGATCCCTACCTAGGGTTGCCCCAGGGACATATGTCAGCTCCTCTGAAATTATGGTACTTCCTCTACCACAAAAGCATCCATTCCCTACCAAAATAAACTGCAGCAACTGCTTGTTTCCTTCAATGAGTGTGTTGTGGTTTAAAACCATCTGGAAATTAAGCTCCAAGCAACCACTTCCCTTTCCCCCACCCTCTCAAGGGAGAAAGGGTGAGATTATGGCAGAGATTATGAGTTGAGAAAAAAATTTACCAGCAATAAAATAAGGAAAACAAGCAATAACAGCACAATACTAATAAAAAGTGTATGAAAGAGAGTGATGATATGTCAAAATTGCTCATGGAGGTCTGACCGACCTGATGTTACCATGGCCAGTGACATGTGTCTTCCTGAGACAAAGGACAAAATGGTGGCTGTCACTGCAGACAGTGCTTTTTGCCCTGCACCTGAGACAACGATGGACAAACCCTCTGAGATGGAGTGCTCTGCCCACACGGCCTGCACTGCACCGACCACTCCTCCTTACCCCACCAGCTCTGTTCACCCCTTTGCTTCCTTGGAAAAAGGAACAAAATGGCTGTGGTCCTGTGTTGTGTCCATTTTCCTTCCACCCAAAGCCACAGCTCCTAGGGATGATGTGTGTGGTACAGAATAATAAACCTGGATGCACACACATGGCTCCAGGCTCTGCTCACGGCAACTGTGAGAAAATGAACTTTGTCCTGCCCAAAACCAGGACATGGTGACATTGAATGAATCAGTCCTAGCATTGCTTACCATGCATCCACAGCTGCTCCCCAGTGCTGCAATGGGCTGAATGTGCAGAAGCCCTTTGTTAGTAGTCAAGACAATGTCAGGAAACAATGAGGTCACTCATGAGTCTCAATAACAGCACATCATTTCTCTCACGTCGCTTTTTCCTCACTTCTTCTCAAATAATAATTGTACTAGCTATTTTTGAGTGTCTGTATCTAGTCTCCTAAGGTCAAGGGCCTTGGGAATGGTTGACATGAAGGCAGTTATAAATTTTTAAACAAAAATCTTAAATATTTTTAAATTACAACCAGTTTTCTGAGCTGGCTGAACAGTTTCCACAGCACAAGAGAATACGTGCTGTTCATATATAGTCATTTAAAATGGATTTATGGTATGTTATCCTTGTCACAATGGCTTCCATATATTCACCACTGCTCATGCTACTCACCAAAACATTTATGTAATAGATCATTGTCTTCCATTCAAGGACTTTGTATTTGAAACAGAAAATAAAAATAGTTATAAATAATTGGGCTTGTGGAGATGACTTACAGCTCCACATAATGTATTGTGGCAACTCACTTTGTTTTGAGAACAAAAAAAAAAAATCAAGGTTTGCTTTTCAGAGACATTTGGCAGAAACAAACCCTTCATTCCCAAAACAATGGAGAACTATGATTTTAATTTAGTTCTGGTTTACTTCTGTTTCAAAGCAGATCTCCAGGAAATAGGATATTCCTAAAATATATTGAATATTTTCAATTGAAAATCTGTGCTGGAATATTGGAAAAGTCTACATCCTATATATGCAGACTAGGTTCTCACACCTGCACATCTCAGAAACCTCAGCCAAGTTGAATTCCAACCTCAGAAGCTGAATTCCACTTTGATCAAAATGGCCAAAATAAAATCTCACATCTCCCTTAGACACCTCATACAGCACCGCACTTGCTAACCCTCCTCAAGTGTTGTTTGCTGGCTTCCCATCAGCATTGTGTAATGCTCTTACAGTGTCTACTGCTTTGCATATTTTTCTGACAGCTTCCTTCTAAAGTTTTTTCTTTCTATTCTCAACCTCTCTTTATAAACCCAGTCCTCAAAGTAAAACATCCTTCTCACATGCTTTCTTACTCTGTCCTTACATCCTCCTACAGACTCAGTGTAAATCAATGTCCAGGTAATATCAGGCCTCCCATAGCAAGAAGGGCAATATCTTAACCTAGTGGTCTGTGGGATTTTGTTGTTGTTGTTGTTTTTAAATGCTGTACAGCAATACAGTAAGCCAGAGAGCTGACTTAAAATCTGGGGAGAGGTTGGGATGGTGCTATCTTTGAGGAAGCAATTGAAAGAGAGAGACTGTCCCTTTAAATGAGCTGACACTTTATATAACCTAATAAACACCTGTAGACTTGAAAGAGCTATGCTGATATAGACTGTATGAATTTGGTCTAAAAAGAATAATTTTTTTGTACATTTTTCAAAAGGCAAAATCCTTCAGGGGTTCTTTGTTCACACTGTACTTGCAGTAGCAGATAAACAGACCTTCTTTCAGTATTTCTATCTTTCTACATGCTTCTCCAGTGAATTTGTCCCAACTGAAAACACTCTTGGTGGTTCAGCAACATGAAATACATTCCTTCTGGCAGAGGAAGCTCTTGCAATACTTTGCTGCAGCCCAGGTAATTACCCAGGAGATGCAGGCAGGGGCTTCTCTGTCTCCTTGCTGAATTCATTGTTTCATCATCTACACATCTCACATTTAATTATTTCCATTTTACTACCAAAGAATTGAGAAACAGTTTTTGAGGAGTTGCTGGTTAATCAGCATGCAAGGATTGTCTGCCTCCTGCATTTTATTAGTTTTGCAGACTGAGTTTATAGCAGGATCATTAGTACAATACTGGATTACATAAAATCTAGATACTTAAGGACTTTTGAGGTGCTTCACCTGTGGAAAAAAGCTTTCTTAATTATTTCATCAAGCTTTAGTTATCTGTATAGCCCTGAAAAATTTGTGCCAATATGCCCCCTAAAATGGGCAGTTAGAGCAACGTATTTGTTGAACGCTTTATGACAAGTATTTCTTAACAAAGTGTAAGCACATTTCTACTGCCTGCCAATGCCACAGTAAGATGCTGTTGTGAGGGCAGTACAGATAAGTTCTGATTTTTTTCTTTAAAGTGGGATCTTATGATTATTTTATTTTTAGATTGTAATTCATGTTTTGTTTGAAATTAGGTGTTAATTGAGGTTAGATTTTTCAATACTGAAAATTACTTAAAATGATAAGTAGTTAACTTTTTGCATGTGGTAAATGTGTAAGATGGTTAAAAGGTGTCCAGGTTTCACTGATCCTTTGTCTAAGAATCTTACAAGTACAGTCAGCATTGTATAAGGAACTAAGCAGGATGTCTTAGTGATTGGCTAACTAAAACCCTTTTATCTCAGAGGAGTCCCCAAAAAGTGACTTTTAAAGTTCTCTGTTATCAATTATAGTTCTAGCACTGACATTCTTTCTCTCACCTCAGTGATACTGTGATCTTAAAGGTTAATTTGAAATTCTTTTCTTAAACATAGCCTACATTCCTAAGGTGGAATCAAAGCTGTATTAAATCAACTTGTTTGCTTGAACCTGGTACATACCACAAAGTACACTATGAAACACTGGCTTGTTGCAGAATGTTTAATCCAAACATGTTGATCCAACTGGGGAAACCACATTAAAGAACATAGTTTACCACATTTCTGCTCTTCTAGCTTTGGTAGTTAGTGCATTGATTTCAGCAGCTTTTTACTTTGAATGACATCAGTCATTCAAAAAAAAAAAAAAAAGGCAAGTTTTTATTTGTCCTGATTCCTGATTAAAATCAGGGTCAATCAGAAATGATCTTGGAGTACCTGTATCATACTAGGGGAAAATAAAGTTAATTATCCTTAAGTATACCTTGCATAAGGACTTGATTGATTGATTGAAACTTCCTGCTCACCCCTTGAAAAGTGAAGGTTTTCAGAATCCTGAAGAGAGAGGAAAGTAAAAGAGCTGTCTGCAACACGGTTACAAATATGATTATCAGTATGTATGATAAACTTATTTTCCTGATACTTTAACAAGAATTTATTATCAAGTTTGAATCATTTAAAACCAGTATAAAAAGCTAAAACCCAAAACTCACAACCCACACACTTATGAATTTGATTATTTGAGGAAATTTGATATACAGTCCTAATAAAAGCAGAATTTCAGTTTATAATACAAAATGTTCATGTTTTCTTATCAACAAGAGAGAATGACATCTTAATATTGTCAAACATCAAATGTACTGAAAGTCTTTCAATTTTTGTTCAAAAGTAAAGAAAGAAACAAAACTGTAGTGGTGCATCCTCTCCACCTCAAGCTGCACTATGACCTCAGAAATGCTCATTAGGCTTCAGCCTTGATGAACAGCACCTGGGCTGAGCTCCTCTTGAGCATATCAGAAACACTGTCTGTCCCCAGGAGCTGGTTCTGTCTAACAAGCTCCTGCTTTTTTTTTTTTCCTCTTTTTTTTTTTTTAAATGAGCAGCCTTGGAGACTATTATTTTTTGCCTGAATAATTAACCCAAGCGGGATAATGTTTTTTTTCAAACTTTCAAAAGAAGTTTCTGGCCTGAAGTGTGTCCAGGATGAAACATTGTTATGACTGAAGCCCAGACTCTTGAGATCCTGTTAGCAGGGGTCCAAAGTGAGACCTTCGAGTTCTCCTGGAGGGCAGTGGCAGAACCAGTGGGGCCCTTCAAAGGCAGCAGCTCTCAGGTTTGCTGGATTTGGAGACTGCCAAACAACCACAGATCTTGGTCTGACACCCCCATTCCTCAAGGCTCTACCTTTGCCTGCTGAGAAGTTGCAAAGACATCTGAAATGAGTATTTCACTACCTTCGAGGGGAACTTTTCACAAGTTGCTTGTGCAGACTCTTTTATATTTGTGCGCATGCAAGTGTGCATATGCCATGGTGAATGTACTAGGAATGCTGCTCTCCTAGATTCCTAATTGCTGCAGACTCGTAAGTAAATTAGGCCTGCAAGTAAGTCTTGTGGTGGTGTAAATCCTGTATGAATCCTTTGCTAAATCGTTAAACATAAGTTATAAATTGAGTAAATTAAATGCTGGTAAGTTAAGGTGCTGATAAGTTGAAGTTAAGCGCTGTTGGGCCTTTATTTTGGTTTGGATGGACTGACTCTAGATTTTTGTTTGCTTTTCCTCAGTGTGCCTTAACCATCTAGTAAGTAGCAGAGTAAACCTTGCCAATAAACTTTCTTGTGCTCTTGCCCTTGCCAGACCTGTTTTTACTGATACCTTTGCTGATGATTCTTTAAGAGATCTTAAAACACTCATTCACGACAGAAACAAATCTTCCTTAGCCTTTGAAAAGCTAAAAGCAAAGCTGAGAGAAGTTCTTCAGACAGCTTTTTCATGTAGTAATATTGGATATGTCTGGCTTTAGAATTACTCTTCTTTCTTGGTATGTTACTGGGTACTGCAGATTGAAGCACTATATTGCCTCCAAGGAGAGGAAAAAAAAAAAAGGCACAAATTCCATAATGACTTCTCTCATGTTCAAGAAACTATTCACAACAGAATGAGGTTGTACTCCACAATACATTTTTGGGACCTTTTTCCTCTTCCATGAAAATTTTTACAGACTTTTCTACACCAACAGATTTAAACTTTTCAAAATTGGAGCCTGGGACTTACACAAAGCAATTACAAAAAGTGTAGAACGCAAACTGGCTGATAGACCTTCTTCAAGCAGAGACACCAGGAGATCAGAGAGAACTCCTTTTTCCCTACATTGAAATGACCACAGGAAGAAGTTCCATAAAATCACTAGAGGCAGGAACCATCACCTGACACAAGGTTTCCAGACTTATTAGGTGTACACCTTGAATTGTGATACAGCAGAAAAGTCAATAATCTTCTGTCTGACCTCTGATTAAATTGAAGCTGTAGAGGTTGGATTGTAGATTTGTGATGTAATCTGTAGAGAAAAGGAGAAAAATGCTGAAAATAGTAAGAAAGGTGAGAAAGGAAACAGGGCAATAGGAGAATATAGGAAGTAAGTGCTATTGCTTTAGAACATCACTAAAATATTAAATCTGCCATCCATAGAATAAAAAAAAAAAACGCTCATAGTAACTGGGCTAGACAGTACACACTTTTAATCTGCCTCTCCAGTCACATCCCTCCTATCTTTTCAGAAGTGAAAAAAAGGCAAAGCATGCTTCAGGGTTTGTGAAGGCATATTAATAACACTCACTACTCAGTAACTAAATAATGCTTTCTGTGCAGATGTGATTTTAGACCTAATTTTCACATTTAAATGTGAAGACAAATGTTGCCTTCAATTGCTAGACAAGATCCCATAGAAGACAAATATTTGACTTTGTCTAAAACTCTTTGAGGAAAACAGACTCTGCCACAGCACAATGCTGTAAATGTAAGAATTACACCTCTAATACAGTCATAAAGGATATTTTATTATTTGCTGAAAACAAGTTTTCGTTTTATTATTTGCAAAATAAGCCAGAGGAGAATGTATTTACTGGTAAGAGCCAAGAAGACATAACAAGGCCTAAGTAAGGTCTCCTTTAAGGTCTCTGATGTTCCTTCTGGAGAAACATCTCTCATTGGCCCCTCAGAGAATTTGATCATTCTAAATTATGTTTTGTTTGGATGCTTTAGGGTTGCTAATATGCAACCTCCTTATGCAAATAACCTCCTCACCAAGTTTCCCAGTACATTACTTTCTTGGCTTTACCACTGAGCTTCAGCTTTACAATTGTCTCATTCCCCTTAATGCTTCACCTTCAGCACTAAGATTGTAATATTTGTAGATCACATTTGTGGCAGCTTCTGTTCCAACTATTTTTTATTACAATTTTTCTATACTTTGGATTTTTTAAAAATTTATTACACAGAAACCTAATGCATTCCCTATTTCTCTAGTTAAACTGCTCCATATAATGGCCTACCAAAGCAAAGTCATGCAGAGCTCTTAGAAAATTGTTGGCCTAACCAGTGGAAGTTGTACTAATGTCTGCTCCATGGCCATAAAATGAGAATTCATTTTAACTTGAGTGGTGAGGAAAGTATTAGCAGAGGGTCTTCCTGGATGCAGCATCTGTCCTGTCTGAACTGGGATACAGCTTGATATAGAAGGGTGGAAGGTTCTCTGCCAGATTTGTGTTGATTTGCTGCACTTGTAATTTAGAGAAATTTCAGGACTCTTGCAAACCAATGTTTAGCTTACTTCTGCCAGGTGGATAGTCTATGAATTTGAGAGTTGTGCAGAAGAACAGAATTAGGTGGCATTAAAGTGCACAGCTGTAAGCCATGAAAGGCTGCTTGCTGTGCTGGTAGGATCTTTCTGCTAAAATAGAGACAAATAGAAGCTTTATCCCTTTGGAAATCCAGGCCTTCTGTGTGTATAATGCTGCTATACATCTTTCATACTCCACTCTTTATTTAGTGTAGATCCAGCTGTTTTATTTCACAAAAAATGTTCTTATTATGTGGTCAGCCTCTGTATTACTTCTAAATCTAACTTGATATCTGACACAGCTTTATTGATAAAACTAATAAAGCCTTTTCTATTGGCAAAGACACACACTCCTAAACATTTCCCCGAAAATTCTGTTTTAAACTAATAAAAAATCTCTTTTACTATTCATCAATGGACAATAATATGTTATATACATACATATATATATATATATATATAAAAGGGGTTTTTTTAGAATTATGAATTAACATTAGTCAAATGACGTCTTCTGCTACTTAGGAATGTGTAAGATGGGAAATGGCAGAATTAAATTTGGCTGACAGGCCTTGGTGCATGCATTCTCATATGCTTTGTAATTACATGCATAGCTGGTACTTTTCCCACAGTATCTCTGCTTTAGCCAGTGGCACAGGTGGTTACACCTGTGCTAGGGGATGCAAGGTCCAATGTCAGTCTCATCCTTCCAAACTCCTCGTTTCTGCCTGTTCTCTGGTTCTTCTTAAAACTGACTCGCTCATCCTCTGTGGTTCCAGCTATTCTCCCTCCCTTCCCATCTTCTTTCAGCTTGATATCTCCTTCCTGCATTACAGAATTATTGCCAGGTTGTTGGCATGTGTTCCTGACCCATTTCAGTCTACAGCTGTCAGAACTGCCTGTTTCTTATCAGCTGCAGATGCTACAATCAATTTAGACTTTACATTATGCATTATAAATGTGTAGATATATGAAAATCTACATCTTTCAGTACAGAAATCTTTCCAATGCTTATAATTTACTTATGATTTTCTGCTTATGAACACCAAGAGAAATAGAAAACAAATACTGTTTCTTCATAAAATATTAAGCCCTTGAAGAAAAGCCTCTAGAACTATGTATTGGAACACAACAGTTATCAAATTTTGCTTGATTTTACTTAAAATTGACCAAATAACAAGTTGTTCCTGTAATGTTATTCTCAGAAACAACTGAATAGTTTTATCTCTAGTATTTCTTAAAAAGTACAATAACTCAGCTTGAAGTGACAGGGTGAGAGTTTGACAAAATCAAGAGTATCTGATAGTGGAAAAAATAGCCTCATAACAAGTTGTACCAACACTGCAACTTGTGTTATATTTTCTTATAATCACATATATGCTGAGTGCACCCCACATGTTCTGAAAACATGGAAGGATAACAAAAACATCCAAAATTTAGCAGCAGTAGTTGAAAAGTAGTAAAATAACAATAAAAAGAAACTGGAAGCCACTCTCAGAACTGTTTAAAATTCTCTCTGCCATTCAATTATTTATCAATGTTCATTTTGTTATTGTTGTTATGAACATGCTGGGAAAAAAATCCAAACTAATCTTGCCCTGGAGTGATTACTGCTTTATACTCATAACATTTGGAAAGCCTGTCATGCAAAGTATTGAATGCATATGGGAATGATGATAGTTTTTGCAGGTTTTTTCCCCAGCATGAATGAGTGTGGCCAGACATATATTTATGCCATGCACATTTTTTAATTGTATGAAAAATAAGTGTAACTTAAATCATAAGGTAGTGTTAGTGATTCACTTCAGCTGATAGACACAGCTCTAACAACACTGCAGCAGTAACAATTTAAATGCATATTGCTCTGCTCATGAGTATGCTCCAAAAGCAGTAGGCAGTGGAAAAGAAGAACTGAATAAATGAACACTGAGAAAAGAAACAATTTACATTTTTTTTTAAACTGAACTGTAGCTGCGAGCTCCCCAGGCAGCATATTTGACAGTATGCACTGCGATGTAAAAGAATTTACAACAGCTCAGGCCTGAGCACCTAATCAATAAGACAGCAAACAAGTCCAAGGTAGCTGACTGCAGTACATACCACCTACCTGTGTGTACGATATATGATCTAAATTTAGTACAGCATATTGCAGTCAGTTGGCTACCACTCTTTTGTCCTACATAATCACTCAACTCTTGCTGTGTGTTCTCTGTTTATTGGTATAGTCTACTTTAATTGGACTTGTTTTCAGTTTTTGTACATGCTGCCGAGAGAATATATTTCCAGCAGTGGAAAAGGAGAATTAGTCGTACACCTTTGTACTCCCCCTTGCACTCCCCCTTGCAGATGTCCCCAAGGACAGATGTGGACTGGGGATCATCTGGGGTCCTGCAAGAAAAGTTCATCTGATTTCCTCTGGAGTGGCATGAGTGGTATGGTGGTATGAAGGAAACCAACTAGCTTCAGATCTTCAAGATAAGGCACCTCAGGGAACTGGAGAAATACCATTTCTGTGCCTTGTTTGGAAGATATAATGAACAAATACTCCTTGCTTTTTTCCATCCTAAACTTTTCTGTAGATTTAGGATGCATCAGTACATTCTTTTACAAGACAATCCTGAGTAAAGCTGAGGTGAGATGATGTGCATAATCCTGCAGCTATCACTGGAGTTAAGTGTGAGTCTAAGTGCCACACCAAGCTGAATAAAGTTTCTTGGCTCTGCTGCTGGAAAGAGGCAGTCATCTGTATGACCAGAGATTGTTTCAAAGATCAAAATGGTAACATTTTTATCATCTCCCAAAAACCACTGTCAGTTTATCAAGATAAGGAACACTTCTGGTTCTGACACTTCTGGTTCTACTTGCAGGTCCTTTGCCTGGCTTTTGTGATAGAGCTGTGATAGAGCTGTGTCTCCCACTAGGATGCCACCACGTTTGTCACCATGCTTTACTTCACCTAAACAGCAAGTCCAATCTTCCCGCACCCACGATATTCAGCTTCTGAGCTGGTACTGCTCATCTATTGCTCCCAACCTCCCTGTTGTTTAGGACAGCCCTGATGATGCAGCAGCTATTCCAAAGCCCAGTCTACTAAATGGGCAGTTTGAATCTGGTCACAGTGCCATTTCACTTTAATCTTTAGCCCTGAAAATGTAACTCAATTTCACGTCTTTGGTGGGAACAAAATCAGACCTCATTCCCTTTTTCTAAAGTCTTAGTATTAGACCTAATATTTTAATGTCTTAAACTTATGGTCTTAGATTTAATGCCTTTATAGCTAAATATTCCCAAAACCACTTATTTCCAGCTGTGTGAGAAATTAATATCCAAAGCATAAGCAGCAATATAGATGAGCCAATCTCTTAGTTACAATGGAGAAAAGTTAATCACAACAAATGACTAAAGTATTTACAGTAAAAAGTGCATCTAAGAAAAAGAATTGAGAGTGTATATGTTAACAAACAATAATAAAATACAAGTCAGAAGTACCACAGAAGACCCAGTGTATTAAAACAGCTAATTTACAGTCCCCCCACCTCCACTCCAATTAAGATAAGTAATCACTAAATAACTCCATAACAAATATTTTCTAAAATTAATGTTTGGGATGGCTAACAGAAGTTTGGATAAAGTTTTTTGGACAATTCTAAAATTTAGCAGATGTAGTTGAAATAAAAGAACTCTCTGTACAGCAATAATGTGCTTTAACTTTAGAAAGTAGCTGCTTTTTTGTTAATGATTTCTAATAAACAGTTCTCAGAGCCTCTTACCTTAACTGTGGTCTTGAAGGCATTTTTTCTGTTGCATCATTTTTTTCATAAGCAATTTAAATTACTTAAAAATATTAATTTCTTATGAGGAAAACAAAGTCATAAATTTATTTACTGATCTCTTCTAACTAAACAGGCATTTGTATAACACAATCCAACACAGCTGTCAAATTATAACTGTTTACTATTATACAACAAGTATTCAAACAAGATCAGATAGAAAATGATTCTGTTGAAAGTTATTCATTGATCCTGCCTGTAAGGCATAAACACATGCACGTGTGGACTGTGCATGTCTTTATGCCTTACAGGCAGGATCAGTGCTGCTCGGCCTGAGCAAGAAGCTGCCACAACAACAGGATCACCTGGAAAGGTAGAGAAAGTGTCTCCTGTACAAAGTTTTTGTCCAGATTTAGGAAAAAAAGCCTGACAATTCTTAGGATACAATGATTCATCTGCTAGCTTGGAGGTGGGCTACAAATACCCATGACCTCTGACACCCTGCAGAGATTTTCTAAATAGTGGGAGTGCATATGGCTTTTTGGAGGTACTGTTTAGGATTTTTATCTCAAATAGCTGTTTTGTTGCTCTTCCCCCTTCAAAGAGAAAACCAGGAGACTTTTCACATGGCTGCTGTATTTTGAGAGCTAAAACAGCATAAGCTTCGGGTTGAAGGCAGAAAACATCTTATTGTTGTAATCCTCTAGCAGTGTAGTTTTCTTTCTTTCACACCTGGTCCTAAAACTTATTTCAAGAAACCTGTATAATTTAACATTTTGATGCAAGAAAAACAGATCCAAAAGCACTTTCTGTTATAGCTTTCTGTCATAGTCTTCTGTTAGTGAGACAGGAGAGAAATTCAAGATCTTTCATTAGCTTCTCACCCGATTCCTTCTAGAAGTCTGATCTACAATAAATGAAATAGGATGATATTCAGATACAAGCACAAGTTGAGTATGTAGCCATGCACACTACTCACCAAACAACTGTGCATATCAGAGATATCTTAGGGAGGAGACAAAGAGTTGGCTGTGGAAGGTGTTTTCTTCGCTACTTCCTTCTTGGTGCTGCCACAACAGAGCAAAGAGACTGCATTTGTCTCAGCACAGATTGCAGAGCTGGCTGTGCCCTGACAATACCAAGTTGAAGATACTTGCAATGCAATGCAAAAATAGTGCTCTTGTGTTCGGTATTACAAATCTCCTCAGAAATCATCTGACAAAAAAAAATGAGCAAAATTATGACAGGCCTGAAGGGAAAAAAAGTTTATACTGTTGACATTTAGTTAAATGAAATCAGAGAAAGAAAGGAAGTCAAGCAAGAAATTCAATACATTTCTCACAGATTGAGACTACGTTTTGAGATCAATACTAAGCATGGATGATAATAAACCATCTGGCCACTTGCATTTAACAAACAATTTTAACAGTTGACATATTCATGACTTCTCTTTTCTTTACTAAAGTCCATAACGGTAATTGGGGCCACACCTCAAGATTTCTGTGCTTTGCAAGGTTACAAAAGGCACCTCTATTGTTCTCCTTCTAGATAAAGAATTAATCAGAGCAACTCAAATGCCTAGGCCTTATGAGGTGGGGTAAAATTGAGAAACTTGGAGGAAAATTCTGATCTCCTACATAACATGTAATGAAATCTTAACCTTTGTATTTTCTGAAGGTGCTGGAAAATAGCATTTTATCTACTCATCCACCTACATGCAGTTCTCTAACTTAAGACAACTGTTTACTTACACCTCCACAGTAAGCATCCAATTAAAAACCATAGCTGGGGTTTGGAAATCTGAGCAGCTTCTGCATCAGAACAATGACCAAGGAAATTTCATGTTTGCCCTCTGTTTCTCGAATGGCTTCATAGAGTTTGAAACAAAGCTCAAATGTGAGCATCAGATCTATATTTGTGGATGGATGGATTTTCATAAATTATACCATACCAAAAATACTTTAAAAAAATAGTTACGTTACTTGCTAATATATATATAAAGATGAAATATATGATGTATAATAAGATGAAAACTCATAATGTCTATTGAAAGACAGTGTATGTAAACAGCAAAAAAAATGACATGACAAAATAACTTAAGAGAAAAAGTCCATATTTTCTTTCTCTTTTTCTCTTTTGTACATTTTCTTGTTTCTGCATTTCTCTTTGATCTAGATTATTTGTCTTTAGAATGTTTTTAAGGTTAATATATTTATTAAACTTGACGTTTAAAACCAGAAAACCAGCACATATTATTGTAAATTGATGCTGAAGTATAACAGATGTTATATTCTGTATATACTATTTCAATTGCAGTAATATATTTTTTAAATCTAGTTATTTTATTTTACATAAAAAGAGTGAGGTATGGAAGGGCTTTGATCACTGCCCCAAGTTTAAAGGCAGGATGCAGAATCACACAAACATGTTGCAATACGTAGTCTTTTGCTCTTTGCTGAAAGCAAATCTTTATTTTTGTAATACTACAAATACCCTTTATACACCTGAACCTACCAAAAGAATAGGCCCTGCTGTCAGTCACCCAGATCAGCTTTTTCCCTCTAGGTGCCTCACTCATCTCTTTTCAGACAAGTTGTGTGTTACCACAGCAATCCGATTTAGGCTATAAACTACCTGGGGCAGTGATTGCTAGAATTCGTGGAGCTGGTCCTAAAGAGCTTTGGCACATTGGGATCTCAACCTAGCTACAGTTTTGAAGGTAATCAGTGTTACCATTCAATAATTACAATTATAATTTCTCTTTAGTTGCTATGGAGGGAGTTTGGCATTTCCCAGTGCCTCTCCTGTAGAGAAAATATTTAACTTCTCTTGCCAGGTTGTTTCACTTCCTGCTTTCCATGTTATACCTTTGCAAGTTAATGAACGTCAGAATTGTTTGTGGAGCCAAAATGAAGAGGATTCCCTGCAGAGGGGTGTGGTGGTAGGTCAGGAGATCAGAATGGACAGCCGGGAGATGTTTAAGGCAATCACTTCAGAGTTTCTGAGCATTACAAGGAATGAACAAGCAGTGGTGAATGGTAATACAGTGGCTCAGCTAAACTCAATCTTCTCTCCTTTCCCTTTCCAGTATAACCATTCCTAAGAGGCCTGGAAAGCTGTTCATATACAAATTTCTCTAGGTAAGAAGGTCTAGCTCTAGGCAAGCAAAGCCAACATTGTTTTCTGTAATACAGCTATCTGTACTAGAGTGCTTGAATCCTTGTAGTGTACCTTGAATTTCCCTCAGTACAAAGAGAAAGGAGTAATTTGCATGTCAGACTTCCTTCAGCAGGGAGATATTTGTGCTGCATCTTTAACGAATTCAAACTCTTTCTGAGTGAAATGGCATAAACACAGCTGTAGCCCTCCATCTATATTGTGTTTAAGGGTTGATGATTCTCATGAGTTCTGTGAATCTGAGAATATTTAGTAGGACGTTGTTTTTGTTGAGGATTTTTATTCGTGGGACTTTTCTAAGTATAAAGTCCTGTACTCAGGTGAGCATGTGTCTTCATTAAAATGGGCAAAACAATCCAAGCCTCCCACAAGTCCTGTGGGAAGACTGGACCAAACACTTTTTGCTTAAAATCCAAGAGAATATAACAAAGATTTCTAAATGCTATTTCTTACTGATGACTTCAAGTCAGTTCTTAAGAATTTTGAAGATCTGGCTTACGTGCTTTTGAGTTGCCATTAGTACCTACTTGTCAAATTTACATCCTTGATATATTAAAATTTTTGGGCCCAGTCCTACTACAGGCAGTGGAAAGTATCCATTTTCCCTTCTATCATATGATTGCATGTAAGTTAGGTCACGATGTTTTGCTTATGATTAATGCTAAAAAAATTAAAGGGTGGATAAGGTAAATGCCAAAAGCATATAGTGCTGGAAGTAACCCATGTCTGTCCAACACTGCAATCTGACAAGAGGGGTAGGCACAGCCTTTGGAAATCTTTCAGGTGTATTCACAAAACACTTACTGATACCAGCAGTGGTGGAGAAGGAGCATTCACAAAAACCAGTAAACCTTCACGCTAGTATCTTCTAATATACATGTAATTTTTTCTCTAAGTGTCAACAAATTCCTCTATAATATATCTTAAAGCACTTGCTAGCCTCTGTTCTTGAAGGGATTGAACTTTAACAGTTGCTAGTTCTACTTAAAAGATTTTTATACTTATTATTTGATATGGCTTACATTCTGTTTAAAAGAACTGTTTCAATTATTTTTTTACAATTATGCTTATCCTTTTCCTTCACCTGTTTAAGGATGCATTCAAGATTTGATCCTGTCCCATATCCTCAGGTATTTAACCTAATCAAAGTCTGTACTTATATGCATTTGGAGTAACTGTATTAATAAGGGAGGCAATGAAGCACGTCTGCCTGTCTGAGGGTGAGACTGAAAAACTAAACTGTTTATATTCCTTCTTCATTAGACATAGAAATAAATATTTTAGTCCTTTTTGCCCTTTGCTGGTTCTTTTGTCTTTTCCAACACATGGGCCACCTTGCTGACTCATCTGTGTAGCTACCATTTACTGCTGTGTATTCTGTTCCTAATTGCCATTTCCCAATCCTCAGTAATAATGTGTAATGAGCAAAGAATAACTTCATTAATTTAGATTAACCAAAGTCCAGATCAATTAGAAGACTGTAACAAGACTGTAAGACTCTCTTGTTCTTCCATCACCCATGACTAGCATTGAACAACAGAAAAGACCACACTGCTGTTTTCAAGGCAAGGGTGGTCCTTTATGGTTTATATAACTGCTTGAATTGAGTGATCATCTTTGTGCACACTTCACAGTAACCTCACTTCACCACCCACCCTGTTACTCTTCTCTAGGACTTGCATGTTAATAATTCCCTTCTCCCTGAGAACAGAGCTCTTGTAACTTAAGTTCAGGTGCTCTCTGGGTGAATATTATGGCAAAAACAGTGAAGGGGCGTGCTGAAGAGAAGTGTTGCTGTGTTCCAGAAAGGACGTTTACACCCCACATTTCACATATTTTGTAAATGGCAGAAAGGACAGTTAAGGATTTATGTAAATATGATTTCAAATCTCCAGGAAGGGAGACAGGGAAGTTGGAAAGGAAAATCAAAGAAAATTTGATGGTAGTTATTGATAAAGCAATTCTACCTGAATTTTGAACTTTGTGGCTGTGCAGAGTCCACTAGTGAAGAGGGTCCTGGTTCGGAGAGTCAATCGGAGTAACGACAAGCAAACCAATACAAGATTGACCAGCACAGAACATTTCTTGATGTTCTGATGTTCTACAGACCAGGGTAGTCCTGTTCCTACAAGTAGCTATTCTGGAGGCTGAAATTGTTCAACTCTCTGTTCAATTCTTTTACGGGCACCTCATGGCCTTGTTCCACAAGAACTTCCTCAATACACCAGCCTCTTGTACGATGCTACCTGGGAATAAAAATGCAAAGCAGAGCAAGTCAGAAAAGTTTCCATGAGTGGAATGAGGAAGAAGATCAAATTTTTTTTTTTTTGGTTTTTTGTTTTGTTTTGTTTTGTTTTGTTTTTTGTTTGTTTTGTTTTGTTTTTTTATTTCTAACAAAAATATGGTTGTACTGTAGCTGGAGATGTATCTGGCTGATTGGTTTTCAGATACTGGCATAAACTGTGAGTCTAGCTACAACAAAGTCCAGATGCATGGATCCCAGCCCTACTTTGCCTCCTTCTCATGCCTCTGAGCTGTATTCAGAACAGGAGAATTAATGATCCCTTTGAGAGATGGGTACACTACTCTTTCAGAGACTTTAATGTGCCCAAGTGTCTTTCAGCTAACAAATAATCAAACCATGATGCATTTAGTAATTGAATGTTCTACATCTGTTCGGTTTTTGTAGCTATTTTTGCAATATTTTCGGTAAATATTGCAAAGAAATTCTTATTTTTAATGTAGGTAGACCTAAAGAGTTTGACATAGAAAATGGTGAAATAATGTATGTCATTCACCACAGAATATAAATTTAACAGCAGAAACCCACATAAAATAGATGTGACTGATAAAGATATTGTAATGGTTACATCTATGGAAAACATGTCCCTAATATGATCCTACTGTTTGGGGTCTGAGCACTGTGGAAGTGATATCATCACTCCAGCTCCAGGACTTGGGGAGTAATATAAACCTGATCCATGTTTTCATAAATGCAGAAATATGAGCCTCTGCAGAACCATGCAGTACATTGCGTCCATGGGACAATGCTGCACTAGTGCATGTTTGACTATATTTGCAAAATTCTCCCTGCAAAGACAGCTGGCTAGCATGGCACCCAGCAATGGAGTCAGCATTCCCAGCTGGGATACATCCATGCTCACACTGCTCTTATCTGGGACTGTCCATTTAAAACCTGAATGCACAGTCCTGGAGAGAAACTACAGAAAATTAATAATTGATAAATTACATCACTACATTGGGCAGGGAAATATTTTCTTGTCCATGAATATCTATGACAAGATTTTTCAAGCTGTATTTGTAATTTTCTAAACATTAGTTTATTATGGTCTTTATTTGCTTCTCTGTATTTTTAATTTTTTCTCTCCAATCTTTACATTAACCGACTTGTAAACTGTATGCAGCCTTGTATACTCCTTAATGAAAAATACTGTGTTTAAATCAACGTAGTAATGGTTCCTTCTCCACCAAAGTAAACTTGCCAATTGCTTTGGCTCTAAAATTCTCATTTTGTTAAGACTGCATTCTGTATGAGCTGAAAAGTTTTGATCTCCCTTAAAGTACTGTCAATAATTTCCTTCAACAGAAGGCCATTGCTGGTAAAATCAATGTTTAATCCCTCATAAATGTGGTACATCATAATATTTTATTGCATATACATATGCAATATTTTGTGGGATTTTTCCTAGAGGAAAGATATTAACTATTCAGTAAGTATATGTAGTCTGAAGTTTATTAGGCAGCCCTATTCCTTGCTCTCAGTAAATACTTGAACATTATTGCAAGCCATGAACAATTTTGGAAAGCTTGTCATAGAAGCAGTACATGCATTCTCTTGACCCCAACTCATTTGCTTTTTACCTTCTGCAGCATTAAAGATATTTTGTAAAAACTTAGGGAACAAATTCACTATCTGTGAAGCCTGAAGGTTTGGGTGAACAAATCATAAATCAAAGGCTAGCATGTGATAAAATTAGGCATGCTCAAAGCTAAAAATATTGACATCACACTAAAAGTAATTCTTAGAGAGAAAACTACTAGATCATAGAGTTATAGAATGTCCTGAGTTGGAAGAGACTCACAAGGATCATTGAGTTCAACACCTGGGCCTGCACAGAACACCCCAAAGATCACACCATGTGCCTGAGAGCATTGTCCAGAAAGGTCTTGAACTCTGTCAGACTGGTGCTGTGACCACTGCCCTGGGGAGCCTGTCCCACAGCCAGGCTGGGTGAATTCTCTGGGTGAAGAACCTTTCCCTAATATTAAATCGAATTAATTCCCCTGACTCAACTTCATGCCATTCCTTGAATCCTATCACTGGTCATCACAGAGAAGACATCAGTGCCTGCCCCTCCCCTTCCCCTTGTGAGGAAGCTGTAGACTGTGATGATGTCTCCCCTCAGTCTCCTCTTCTTTAGGCTGAGCAAACCAAACTGACTTCAGACTCGCCTCATATGACCTCCTCTAGAGCTTTCACTGTCTTGGTGAAGGAAGATGGAAGAAAAGAGAGAAAAGGAATGAAATCAGATCTTTTGGAATATGAATAAAGTACAGTATGGTATTTCTGAATATTGATTTAAAATTTCACAGTCAACAGAAAAAAAACCAACAAAGTCTATCTTCATGTACAGAAACAAAACTCCTTAAAGACAGTAGGACAGCTAAGGGTAAGCACATGTATAAGTAGTTTGCTGGGCAATTGCAATTTGCCTTCCAAAGATCTTTCCAAGCCTAATTATTAGACCCAGATTGAAAAATGGAGCTTTACTCTTTGCAAAGAATGGTGCGTTTGGAGGGTGGGGAGGTGATATTTATTTTTATTATAATTTTTAATATTATTACTACTACTACTACTGTTATTAAGAGTTATGGAAGCTAACCATCAGGATCACATCCCTGAGCCCAGAACCTAAATAGTCATTCACTAGATCAGCACAAAACTGAAGTGTAAAGACTGTAAAAATGTTGGCATTCAAGTGCTGGCAGCACTTTACATCCACTTTGCATGGATAGCAACAGAAAAAAGCAACAGACATTTGAGTCATCTGTTTCGTAATATCTCCTGATCTATGCTTTAATATTAAGAAGCCACATTAGGAAATGGCAATTTTGTTAATGCAAGAAGAAAGACAATTAGTTTGAAAAAAATATGAGCCCTTTAAAATTATTACAGAGTGGAAATTACATGTGCATTATCAAAGATTAGCAGAAAACTCCTAAGAACAGGAATAGTTTAAGTGCAACTTCAGAATAGGAAATAGGTATAGAAACATTTCCTGTGGGTGGCTGTGCTAAAATGAGCTAAATTATTATTCTGTCTAAACTTTTCTGTATTCAGTAATTTGCCACTATTGTTGCCAGCAATTTACTAAGTGCATGAAGGGGGAAGAATTAAAAAAGAAGATTTAATTGAGGAATTCCTTAGAAACACAACAAGCCTCAGACACCTCATACTTAAAATGTGCAAGTTAATAGGAGACTTGCAGCTTCCAAATTCATAATTATGTCCCACAGCTAATTGTTTGGCACAATTATGTCTCTGAACAGTGTTCTGTTACCAAGAGAGATCTTGGAAAAGTCAGGAAAATCAGAAGGGCTTACTTGCCAAATAACAATTGCTCCAATCTTAAAAAAAGGTAACAAACAAACAAAACCAGTTTGAAATAACTTTCACTGCAAAAGCCCTTGTTCACTTTTCTGGCCATTTTTTCCTGGAACTGGGTTAATGACCTTGGGGGATTGCAGGAAAAAAGAGATTGATGGTGAGGAAGATTTACACATCCCGGAAGAGGTTGGACAGGAAGGTAGCTTCTTTAAAAAATTCTTACTTTGTTTCTCAGACACTTGCAAGAAAAAAGTGTTATCAAAGAGATCCCCAAGAGCTGAGGCATTGCTAAAAAAAAGATTTTACCCAGCCCTCTGGAAACCATTTGTTTCAACATTCAAATGTCAGGCCTGTATGTTGCTTACAGTACTTTGTATGAATATTAAGGCTATGAAAGATTCTCATTAAAGCAGTGCTCAGAGTGATAGAGAGGTAAATCTCTCTTGACTTTACACTTTTTTGGTGCACAAGCCTGGCATGGTTGCATTGCAGATGCTCCAATCTCGGACAGTCTCAGGCAGTGTCTTTGTCAATGGCATTAGTAAACAGTGTCATTTCAGACAGAGACAAAGATTAAAACTAAATAATATGAGTTGGCCCTGTTAGGAATTGTCTCCAGTGGCCATTTAGGTTCAGCCTTTTGAACTTCTACCAGATAAATATTCTTCAGGATATGTGGAGACCTATTAAGACAACTGTTTCATGTAACTCAGCGGAACTAAACTACTTTGTCCAACAGCATGCACAGTTGTCATTGAAATAAAAAATCTGCTTCTCATATAATGCCGTAAAGGCATTACCAAAGTCATAGTTGAAGACTGATTGCCGTAAACAGTTTATTAGTTCTTGAGAATTATTTAACACCGATGAAGAGGAATGAAGAAAATTGTGACAAAGAATATAGAGACCCTGTTTAGAAAATTCAAATTTCCATCCAACATATACAAAAAAAGGTGAAAAACAAAGTTCCCTGTGGTTTACTTAAGAATTCATAGGAAGAAATCTCAGTACAGTAAAAGTTTCAAGATAAACACATTAATCTCAATATTTGGGATATTTCAGAAAAAAAAATCGATGTTTTTGAGAAGGGCCATGTTGTGGTAATTAAACTTCCCAGGATAACAGGAAGACCATGAGAAGTAACTTGATGGATTAAGCTAATACTCCATCTAGTACAGGATTTGTTTTCTGACACTGGCAAAAGCTTGACATTTTCTGCTATCCATCCTTCTCATTCCCTAGGATGTACTATCACTGAATTATGGATCTTGGAGGTCACATTCCTGCTTGTTTTCTAATACATATTATTTTAAATTTTGACCTGATGAAACCATCTATTATCCTCAATCTCCTGTGGTGAAAAGTTCCCAAAGTTTACCACCCATTGTGTAAAGTGTTTTCAAATATTTCAAACTGATTTCAGCACCATCCAGAGTCCCCACGTGTCTGTGTTGTGGGAATTGGTGAACCATGGATCTGCATTCTGCTTACCATTACCTGCATGATTTGCTTGGTCACGCCTTCCCTCAGTATTCTCTGCTCCAAACTAAGTAGCCAAAACATTCTAATATTTTTTTTCAACACACCTTCTGTATGCCTTGGATTATTTTCATGTTTTTTAGTACCTCATATATCTCTCTTGAGATGCAGAGACCAGAACTGCACAGACTCAAGGCGTGGCTGTATGACAGAGGGACAGCATCTTTTTTTCAACAGCACTCTCAATCTTCTGTTTTCTATAATGGAGATATAGAATATAGTTTACTGTCATTTTGCCACACTATCAGAGAAAGGATTGTCATCTTGTCTCAAAAGCTACTGCTGAATTGTCTTCTTAAAACACTACCTAAACTTTTAAATTCAAAACTAAAAATGGCATATCCAAGGAAACTCCCCACATCAGATTTAGAACAGTTCTCTGGGGTCCAAACTGTTTTTTCTCTTCGTGCTAGCTGAATAAATAGGTTTTGTAAAGTGTAAGTATAAAGCAGATAAAATTTTAAAAATCTTCCTGAGCCTAGAAGCAGGCTGTGGCTTAGCTTTGTAGCCAGTCAGGGGTTCTGCTGGGAGCAACCAGGCTGGAACGATGGCCAAGGGCTGTTACACATACCCCTTGCACAATGGCTTTTGTACATGAAATCACATGCCGCAAGTTCAAAACATCTCTTACAACACATTCACCCTCAAATCAAATGAAGTCACAAGCCAACAGACAATGATACTAATCTTTTGCCTGTAGGAGCTTGCTGTATCTATGCTTTTTCAGTGAGTGAGCACACAGCCAGATAACTACCTCATTTTGAATGGAGAGTAAAAGAAAAAACAGAAAAGAAAAGAAAAAGGAAAAAATAAAAGGGAAAAAAAGAGGGAGACGGGGGAAGAAAGGGAACTAAACCTTTGATGTGATTATCACATTTTGGCAAACCTTCCTGGAAATCTGAGTGAAGAACCATTCTTCATCTCAATACTGGCCAGGTGAAAATGTGGTTGCTGTGCTCAAGCATAGACTCGTTTCTTCACATTTCTTCAAGGCGAGCAGAAAGAGAAAAACAGACAAAATTAGGATTTACCTGATTCATTCCAGCCATGCAGGGAGACAGGTGTGCTGCTGTTACCCTCTAATATGGAGTAACTTTGGGCTTTCCTCTCATGGATATTCTAGAGGCATTTGTGCTTCTCCAAGACACAACACGTTCTAGGATGGAGGGCAGAAGGAGGAATAGGGTCACTGTGTACCCACAGCCCCACTGCAAGACATAAACCATCTGTGAAGCATTTATCCATTTCCAGAAGTGTGAAAAACTGAAAACTTACTCATATACTGGCTACTATTTTTTCATCCTTGTTATGTAGCCTAGTTAAAAGGAAGGTGTATATCTAACTGATCTTACTGGAGCAGAGATAACACAGATAAAATTAGTTGTTTCTAGGTGTGCCAACACTCTCTGCCTGTTAATATTTTAATTTCTAATTTTCATAAGAGAAGGATGTGCAGCATGCTTTCTCATCTCCCACAGACTCAAATCCTTTCCTACATTGATGCTCTGCCTTCATGCCCTTCCCAAAAATTAATATTTCTCTCAATACAGTAGCATGAATCACTATTGATAAATATAGCTAATAATGTTCAATTCACAAAAGGCAGAAGCAATGAGTTTTATTTTACTAGTGACCTAAGGACCTTGCTTGTCACCCAGGGAAGAAAGATGTAAAAGTAGTGCTGAGCATAACAAAGACAGAAAAAAGGAGATTGGAGGAAATCCAAATATTAGTACTATCAACATGCCTGATGATTTCAAAATGGGGAAAAAAGCATATTAATTTCCCAAAATTCTCTCCTCATTTGTTGCCATGCAAGTTGTACTGCTGTATTGTGCTAACCCCCCATATGGCTCTGGTCGCAGTAAAGTTTCCTTACCAGCACCTTCAGTCCTATGAGAATGCATCTTCTCAAAAAATAATTTGATTTCAGTAATGTGTTCCATTCTATAATTATATGTTTACTTACAGTAACTTGGGTGAGTGAGGGTGATTTCTAACAAAATAATGATACTTGCATCTTTTGAATATCAATTAAATGAAAAAAAATGAAGTCTAGAATCCAGATAGTAATTAAAATTCTAATTATGTGGTTGCCATGTCTCTACACTAGATAGTTTTCTGACAATAGATAGTCTGTGATTAATAGGGGCATAAATAAGGAAACTGGCCATTTTTAAAACCAAATCTTTTCTTTATCTGTGATGGTGCATCCTTCCCCCCCACTTCTTCTCGAGCTGCACAATGATCTCCGAAATGCTCATTAGGCCTCAGCCTTGATGAACAGCACCTGGGCTAAGCTCCTCCTGAGCTTATCAGAAACACTGTCTGCTCCCAGGAACTTATGCTGTCTAACAAGCTCCTGTTTTTTAATGAACAGCCTTGGAAACTTATTTTTCCTGCCTGCGTAACAACCCAAGTGGAACAACATTTTTGTTATTGAGCTTTAAAAGAAAGTTACTGACCTAAATTGTAGCCAGGATGGAAAACTACTGTGGCTTAAGGCAACTTCTTATAATCCTGCTGTGCTGGGTTTGCATGGCCAGGTGGACCTCTGCATCCCTGTGGTCTTCCATGGGCTGCAGGGCACAGCTGCCATGGGCTGCACTAAAGGCTGCAGAGAAATCCCAGCTCTGGAGCTTGAAGCATCTCCTCTCCCTCCTTCTCCACTGGCCTGGGTGTCTGCAGAGTTGTTCCTCTCACACGTTCTCACCCTGCTCTTCTCTGGCCACAATTACATCTGTGCTATAAGTATTTTTTACCTTCTATAATATGTTATCACAGAGGCATTACCACCCTTTCTGCTAGGCCTGGGTTTGACCAGCAGCTGCCTGCCTTGGGGCATACTGGACATGGAGGAAGTTTCCAGAACTAATAATAAAAAATATTAGAATGTTTTGGCTACTTAGTTTGGAGCAGAGAAGACTGAGGGAAGGCATGACCAAGCAAATCATGGTAAGCAGAATGCAGATCCATGGTTTACCAATTCCCACAATACAGCAATTTCTCACAGAAGTCACCCCTGTAGTCTCTCAGCTATCCAAACCTGGCCATGCAAGCCAAATACACCCATAAACAGCAGTCCTGAGTGAGACCCTTTGAGCTCTCCTGGTCCGCAGCAGGCTGCAACCAACTATATCTCTATATATGTATCTATATCTATATCTAATCTATATCTATCTATATCTATATCTATCTCTATCTCTATATCTGTATCATCTATATCTATATCTATATCTTTCTTCTATAGAATCTTTTGTTAAATTGTTGCTGTTAAACCTTTAGGCCTAAACCATTGGTCTATTCCAGGGCTAAGTTTGGCAAGGGTGTCCCCTCTGAATCTTGTGATTCTAAGGGAGGGTCTTTCCTTTATTCCTTTTATCCTTACCTTTTCCCATCCTTACCCTTTTCTCTGCCCAGCATCCACACAGGTAATTTCTGATTTATTTTAGTTTCAGTTTGGTTGTTTTTAGATTTTAGTTTGCTTTTTTCTTTGTGTGCTTTAACCACTTAGTAGACTGAACCTTGCCAACCTACTTTATATCAAACCTGCTTATGCCAATACCTTTGTCAATGATTTTTTAAGTGATCTTAAAACATTCATTTGAGACAGTGTCCTCCTTTATATGCTTCCAAAGAGAGTTTCATTCAAGTGTCATTCAATGAACATCATTCAAAATGACATTAAATACGAGACATAGATCTAAACTTTTATAAAACAGAACAGAAAAAAACAAGCTAATATCACTGTGGAATATTTTTAAAGCCCTTATTTAGTGTTTGAGAAAACTATTTCTTCAACCTGCATCTGGCATTTTTCCAGCCCCCTAGCACTAATTTGGGCTAATCAGCATCATTGTGGGCCTCATCTCAAAACTGTCCTTTGGTTCCCTATCCTCCGGGCAGGTATCAGTTTCTCCAGAGAACTACAGGAAGGAGAGCTGTGGGGTCACCTTGCTTTATTAATTCTACTTGTTATATATGCTTGCTCTTGGGCATCTTTGTTTAGTATATATGTGCTCTCTTGAGTACTTTTTTATGGGTAGAAAAGGCCATGTCACCACATTTTCAGACTCTTGGTAAATAATTCGCTTGTGAATGAAACGACACAGTATTTTCATAATTTAAATATTGCGTCTAAGATTTCTATAGAATTTCTAGAATAATTAAAAATTAAATTTTCACAACAAGGAATTCCATGCAGTTCCAGTGGCTACTTGCCTTTTTTCCCATGCATGATTTCTACCTCACTTTATTTCTGAAGTTCTAGAGAAGCAACAGAATAAGTATCTTCCGTTTACAGATATGCTCCTTTGACATCCTTCAAAGTTTTAGCACGATGCACTTAAATGTGTTTACAGCCAAGAATGTAATTAGGAATTATTTTCTAACTTATTTTTCATGTATCTGAATTTCTTTCCCCTGGGGAAAGGGAAAAAACCACACAAAATCAACAAAACACCAATAATTGTATTAATTTTAAGGAATTTAATAACATAGATAAGGATAATTGCTCAGTTAGTTATTTAACATACAATTAAGATGGGAATAGATGAAGAAATACATTCACATATGCTTGTGTTCCCTAAAGATAGAAAATTTATATTATTTTAAAATTGATCTAGGAAAACAATGGAAAGAATCTTTTGCCTTGGAGGATGAACTAGACATAGCTTCTGAGGATGTAGGCCCCCTGTCTTGGTTTGTTCAATAAACATTAAGGAAATGACAAGGAAAGGCAAGGGTAACGGGAAAGCATTAATATACTAAGACTATGATGTCTGTATATGCATTTTCTGAATCTTGCAAAGCTAGCTGCAGTTTGCAGATACAGGGAATGTGACTCGACACAGATTGTTTTAGTAAAAATGCAGAATTTGAAGAAGGAGGGTTTTGGAGCATTATAGAAATCCAGGGCAATGAAAATATGCATAAAGTATTAGCATGAAAGAGTCTGAAGGCAGAAACAGAATAAGTAGGCATTCAAAGCTTAACACATTGGCAGAATGGGTCAGTATAACCATTCATATGAGAAGAAAACAGCAGCAGCTAATCAGCAAGACATGTACAATGCCTTGAAGGTTAGAAGAAAAACATGGCATTTTCTATGAAAAAGAGGTACCTGAAACACTGAAGTGAATTAAAGGGAGGGGCATTTATCAATACGACTGGTAAGAAGGAATTTAGACAAATGGGAATGTGTATGGACAGGAAAAGAATTTATGGCACAAGTTTTAGGTTCCATTAATTAATGGACTATTGGATTTAGAAGTTGCATGTGACAAACAATATATTTAAGATCAAGAGACTGAAGCACACTCAGCACAGTGATTTCAAAGGCTTTTTGGACTAAGATCTACTGAGGTGCAATGTAGTGCAAAGAAAACTACAAACTGTGGACTGCAAAGTTCTGAAAGGTTTAAGAGTCCTTACCGTGTGTGATTCCACACTCATTTTAATCCAAGACAAATTTTTCATCCCTCTTCTCACCTTCAGTTTTAAATGATTCAGCACATGCAGACTGATTTTATAGCGTTTAATTGCACTCTCCAGTGTGGGATACCAAACAGAATACAAGGTTTTCTCTGTGCTGGTCTGGCCCTTAGGAAGAAAGGTAGACAAAGGATCCTTAACCATAGGATCCATGCTGTAGACTAGGAGTCAAAAATCCCTCAGCAGCTTGGCAATCGTCCTCAGCACTCAGGGCTTGGCAAAGTCTGACCAAACAGAATGCTGAGAGCCATTGATGATGAGAGCATCATGATATCTTCCCTCACCCCTGGCACCTGTGCAATCCACTGGCTTTGGAACTGTTTTCATTCCATTTATTGTGGGAACAGGCATCCCACTGAGGTAAGAAATTAATTCCGATGTATTTGCATCCATGCTTGATTCCTTAATGAAAAGTTGAACTGAAAAAAAAGTTAGTATTTAAAAAAAATCAATTTAATTTAATTTTAAAAAACCATATACTCCTCTTTGCTACCTGTTTCAAAACAGACCAGAAGCCAGCACCATCACTCTGTCATTTCTCAACTAAAGACTGTGGTGGCCCTGCAGTTGTATCCCAGCAGCACAAACAAGTTTCCCTTTGAGTGTGATCTGAGGAAGCTGCAGGCTGTTCTTGCTCTAAGAAACAAGAAAGACTTCCACCTTTAAATCCAGTTCACAGGCAATTTAGATGTAGACACTGAGTCAGCATTGGTGTGGTGTCTCAAAGCTGCTGTTTTCAGATACAAGCACTGACATCAGGAGCCCTCTGATTCAGAAGGAATCAGGTTTAACATATTTTTTTAGAGCAGGTTTTTGACTTTATACTCACAGACCAATAAATGAAAATAATGCCTGGACACATGCTAAGGACTCCATTCAAACAAGACACTGAAATTTAAGGACAAGAGCAGCCACTGTAAACAATTTCTCCCAGCGCTCTCGAAGATCAGTATTAGAATACAGAAAACTATTATCTTGCCTAACACCTCCCTTACTTTATTCAATTTACTACCATGTCTTACCCAAGGCTACCACTGCCTGGTTTCCTCCTTCTGCTTCTGAAGAAATAGCATACATCTCTGTAGATGTTCTTGTACAACCACCTCTGTCACTGTTGAGGTGTTACATTTTCAGAAGATCTCCACCACAGCCCTGATTTGGGAGGATATCTGATTTTCAGTTCAGTTTCTGCAATCATTCTTTATATATTCACTTGCTCCAGTTTACATTTTGATTAAAAACTTTCTCAGCTTGAATCAGGAGATTGGTAAATTGCAGGGGATTGGCTAAGCAGGGGATAAACCTGCTTAACCAGGACTGTTGTTCAGTGTCCCAAAGTAGACTAATTCAAAATCAATTTAGGCAGATAACTAAAAGGTTTTAGTGAAGCAGAGCACAGATAATGGTACATACTAATCATTCTAATTTAAGGCTAAATTTTTAGGTGTTTTTTAAATGCTTTGTTTTATTCGAAGTACAGACACAAAGATTATTATATTAGCATCCATGAAAGAATGAAAATCTATTATTCCCTAATTAAACTTTTGCAAGTTTTCTTGTGTGCATCGGACCCAAGAAATGGGTTGCCACACATATATGATATGATTCATATCATATACATGTACTGTCTGTGGAAAGAATACTGTAGTGGTTATGAAGAAAAAAAGTGGGTTTTTTGAAATTACAGGTGACAAAAGATACAAAGAGAGGTGTTAGGGACATATACTGCTGAAGGAAAAAATCCAAGCTCCTGAGTTGAGTCATGTCTGTTATGGAGAGTGTATAACAGCAAGCTCTAATCAGTAAAAACAAATGGAGCAATTATAAAATTAATCTCTGGACAATGCATATTTTTGCATCATTTTTGGTATCCTAATATATCAACATATTTCTAATTACATGTTACATGTCTCAATTTAAAGAAGAAAAAGGAAGAGAAAAAGACTTATTTGTATAAAGATAAATTGTGTAATCTCTCTGCTACTTAAGATTCAGGTACTAGATAGCAGACACTCAGGGTTCTCCACCTGTAATGTGAAGTAGTGTGACTAAGGAAATTGGCTGATGTAATTCTGAGAAGATCAGCTTATTTCAAAACAAGAACATCTGGGTTTTTTCCAGTTTACATGATATCACCATGAACATGACATGAATACAGCTTATAGCACTTACTTACACATTGTCATATAACTGTAAAGCTATAGATTAAAGAAGGAAAACTTTAGTTCTTGAGATAAAAAAGATAAATCTGTTTTACTGTAAGTAACAGGACTTTTTTTTTTTTTTTGTTAAGAAGAAAAAAAACCCCGGATATAAGTTGTTCTCATGGATATGTAGTTGTTGCCTACAATCTAGAGAAAACTTGTGAGATTCTATTACCTATCTATTTAAATTTGCTTCCCAAACACTGGAAGAGTGATATTTCACCATCTGCCTCTGAGTAGCTCATATCAAAGCCTCGTTCATCATCCTTAGCCTGTTACATTGCAATAATTTATAGAGCAACAGTTAAACAGCATCAGCAGGAACCAGAATTCCTTTTAAAACACTTGGAATATTTCACATATCTTCAGTAAATCATACTTTTCATAGAAATTACTTTGAGTAAATGTGACATTGCTGTTAAAGAGATGATCTAAACTTTGGGTCTGGTCATTATGGCCAGCAGATGATTTCCAGTGATTCCACTGTGTTTTCAGGTGGTGGCTGCCAGGAGACCCTCCACAGCTGAGTTGTACCAGAGTACTTCACCAAAGTTCCTTTACCCATTCAATGCCTTTCAACTACCCCATGAAAAATACCTAACAGTGTCATCTGCAAACACTAGAAATCAATAAATTAGGTCACGGACTGCCTGAAACTGTCTTTTGTTCACAAAGGGCAAGCTTGACTCTGCAACACTTTGCTTTGCTGCCAGCTCTATGGGTGCAGATAGTTTCCATGGACTCCAAGCAATGGGCTAAAAGCTGCACCATGCTTTCAGTGACTGAGCAGGAAAACACAACAGCCACAGGCCCATCGTTGCTTTATTTTATCAGGCATCAGCTGGTGTGGCACCTTCTCAGTCCAATAACACACTTTGCAAGGGATCTTCTGCACCATACTTTGTGTGATAATTTTTCCACATTTTCAGCTCATATTTCAATGCAATATATGAATCTGAAATCACTGTGAGCTACAAGACATCTTTTGATAAATATAATTTTGACAAAACATTTTTTCTTGGCAGTACACACAATACATTTAACTTACCTCTGTAGGTGAGTAATAATAAACACCAAGATAATATTTTTATGATTTTGATTACCTGTTGCTTTTTATTTTTTCCTGACATAATAGTTTACCTAAAAGTTGAAAATTTGAGGTATTGGACTTTTATGAAAAATAACAGCCTCAATCTATCATGAGCCTGATTTTTTTATTTGAAATGTGATCTGACTTAGAACTGTGCTGATCTCCATCTTGTACCTGAGATGATCCCCACTGAATTCTGTATCCTGCAGAACTGTAGTCAGTCAGTCAGTGTAGGACACAGAATTTCAGTGAACCTCTAAGAACAGATATTATAGCCCAGGCAAAGCAATCTTATGGTATTGACATAGATGTGCTCTAGGTTGAAACTTAGAAATGACAGGGGGATCATCTGGGAGTTCCTTATTTAAGGTATTAAGGTGTGAAATGTTTTACTCTTGTTAAAATAACTAGTGAGAAAGGATAGGCACTAAAAAGCTTTGCAAACCTGGACCTCAGTGCCTTTTAGCAATGCTGTTTGAAATGGATGGAAAGGGGTGGCAAAGACCCCAACAAGAAGTAGGTTTAAACTCAGATGGTTTAAATGATCAATACTAAACTGGTATTAATTCACTTACACTGAAAGAAAATCTGATTATTTGAAAATGAACTGAATGTTCCATTAAACAGAGTAATAATGAAAGAGCCACTGAAGGGGGAGTTAGAAAAAAACCCCCAACATATCTTGTTGACATGTAGCACACATTTCATTACAAAAAACCAAGTGTTATAGCATTCATTGCCCTCATGAACTGTTTCCAAATCAAATATATATAATTATTTATATACTAGAAACCTGTCATTTTTGGGAAGTATGACTCTTCATCTTGTTGTATTCTGTATAAGATGCTTAAAATTTAAAAGTACTTCTCAAATAAACATAAAAAGGTATTTTTTTATCTATGGAAAGATTCAAATAGCTTCAAAAACTGGTGAAACAGTAAACTATTATTTATCACTCAATCAACATGTTAAGAAAACAGTAGAAATTATATTGGATCAGGAAGCAATCATTATGTCTGTGAAAAGAAAAAAAAAAACCCAGCAACACAACCATCACAGAATCTGATTTCATTGTTTCCTCTTTTCTGTACAAAAATAACAGCCTCAATTCTACCATACAATTGAATGTATGTTTTCTGTTTTTTTTAAATGTAATGAATTTAAATAACCATTTTGTTAGCTTGATTTAACACCTAAAAACCTATTTCAGTGAGGGCCCTATGATTAAATTGCAAAGGACTGGTTGAAGAGTCCACAGCACTTGTCTGGGAAAGGGTGGTCTTCAGTAATACTTTTTTATTCCCTACAAGACCATATGTGTAGAACTCCTGGTCTAGAGGGAATGTAACATTCTACAGACTTCACCAATTTCAAAACGAGCTAAGTTGTAGTAGATAATTCAGCAGGCATGCTGTAGAAATGAGATTTGCACTGCAAATTATTTTGTGAATTGATTTTTTTTTCATAACACTTTCATAAACAATGATGTGCTAATACCACAGAAATCTTTCATCCACCATCCCTTAACACTAGCACTGCCCTGGTTTTATGAGGAAGTTGTAGATTTTCTCACAGAGATGATGAGGACTTGATTTAAAAGCTACCAAATTCAACAAGATTATTAACAGAGATTAACAGGATTACACCAGTAACTGAATGTCCTACCTCAAATTGGGGTAGGGACACTATGATTTTGAGATATGTTTCATGTATATATATATACACACACACATATGCTCACATTTATATATAAAATGATGATAAATGACCATGTAAATAAGAAAGTTCCTAGAGTATCTTTAGCATTTTTCTATCAGTCATATATCCCAATGAGCTACATCCATTAATGTTTTGAAAAGGGCTGAGTTCTTCACGTTTGTTGGATTAACTGTCCCTTTAATGTGAGATGAAATTCCATCCTAAATTAACAAGAATTATGAGCTAAAACTCAGCTACAAAATTAAGTATAAATCAAGATGATAGACATAGTCATAGATAACTCCCACAAGAATTGCAGTTTTCTGACATAAGTAACTCTAAATTTTTGTTAGTAAACCTGAGAACTGTCCTGAAAAAATATTAGGCTCATCTCTAACTTTTATGTTGTTGACTATCACTTGTGTTCAGCTGTTTCTCTCTATCTAAAATATATATCAACTTTGAATAAGTGAGTGAAACTTGCTCATAGTCATATAAAAGAAAAAGAAGTTATTTATGTTCCTCTTGAAGTCTGCTCTAAGGGCAAGAATATTTTTTTCTCTTTGTGTTGCAGGCTCAGGCACAACAACCTTCCCAGCTTCACTAATTAATCTTGCTCCAGTTGCTGACTGCACAGGTGATGAGACTCTCCACTTGTCACCTAGGAAATACAGTTTCTGTAATAGAGAAAGGTTTCTGTCTGTTAGAGACTTAAAACCTCTATTAAAAGGTTGAAAAAGTTCTGGAGACCTTGCCCATATAATTGAAGAGTACTGTAACTTTGAAGTTCTGAAGTATAAACTACTAAAACTTGTTTGGTTTGGGATTTTGTTGTTGTTTTTGTTGTTTTGGTTTTTTTTTTTTTTTATCAAGTTCCCATTTCAAAACAAAGTAAAACAGCTGCTTGATAAACAATTTTTACACGTGCCAGACAGTCATTTATCTGCAGCATTTGGGTTTTCAGTTTGCAAACTGTCCAGCTTCCTAGAAAATGAAAACCACTTTCTTGTTAACTAATTAAAATGCTTGCATTACTAGATAATTGTTATTTTCCCATAGCAACCAGAGGAAATGCTCTTCTTGGGGGAATACTGTAAGAAATATTTGCTGCTATTATGGTGAAAAGAGAATACGTGAGGATTCACACTCAGCCAGGTGAGTTGATGATGAAGGTGAAATAAACCTTTGTGACATTTTGCCAGTATTGATTGGATGTTTTCATTTATCTTCCACCTACCCTGTTCATTAGGAATTGATTTCCAGCAGACACTACTTGAGAAAGCAGTCTGAATTGCCCACAGTTAGAGTGGGCAGTACTGCTGGTGTTTATTACAAGCAGACCATAAAGTCAGCATGTTTATTCCCTCAGCCGCTCGCCTTGATCAGAGTCAGCAGCACCAATCTGACTGAACCTCTGCAGGCCTGTCAGTGACAGGGCTGCTGCTGCTGCTGCTGCTGCATGGTGGCAGCTGTTTATGACACTGACCATAGCTGCAACCCTCAAATGTGTGCTTCTTCCTCCCAGTTCTAGCGGTCCCCCCTCCTACCTCCCAAGTCATCTTTCCATGTTTGCTCCAAATTGCTGCCTCTTTGTTTCTACCACCCTGGGACAGGGGGGCTGAGGGTTCTGGAACATCACTAGTGACTGCCTGACCTCGGCTTTCTGCTTCACCACTGCTTGGCAACTTTTTTTTGCTAGCTGGACTCTTGCATGCTCAGTCAGAGCAAAACCGGAAGGAAGTGGGAGCAGTAGTTCTTAGTTAGATTTCGAAATCTGGGAGTTTGAAAATAGATTTTTTGCGGACAATTAGGATAATGTGAGGGTAATTAAGGAAACTTAGCTGGAACCAGAGGACGAAGTCCAAGACTGTCAAGAGCAGCTCTATGACTGATCTGAATATGTCTATTGTGTAGAAGATCTGAAATTTGCTTGGATGTTTATGAAGACATCATGCTACTGCCTATCCGAACAGATTCCACAGGGTATGGTCTGTTCTTGTGCCCGGAAGCAAGGGACAGAAAACAGCTGTTTTCTGTTTCCTGCAGCTTTCCTTTCCCTTTATCCTTTCCTGCCACAACCCCAAGGACAAGGTGGCCTTGTATATTCAGCTGGCTGGGTGAAATGCCTGGGTCAGACTTGTGCCCCAGACAATTCCAAAAGACCAAGACCAAAACTATGGCAGGGCTCCTGTCTATTGGATGCAGAATCAACAGTCACATACCAAGACCTGAGCATCTGTCCTATCCATATTTAGTATATTAATATGTGTGCAGTCAGTAATTCAGGCATAGGTGCCTTGACACTGTGACCTTGGGGTAATGCTTGGAAATTTCTTGGGATACTAAAGGTTGGAAGAGTGTTCAATTTTTTTTCCTGTTCCTGTGCCACAGGACAGACCATGCCTGAACCTGGCAAATTTGCTCTCAGAAACAAGACCTTGTCATCATCCTAAAATGCATAGAAGGTAGAATCTCAAGCTTTCCTTCCATACCATAATTTCTAAACTCTTAACCATTCTTGTTGCCTTCTTTGTTTAAGTGGTATAAATCCTTCTCAAGTTGCACCACCAAAAATTGTCTGCAGTACTCCAGCTGAAGTTTTAACAAGTCTGAGTAAAGAACAATTATTATGAGTGATTTTTATATACTACATTCCTATTTATGTATTCAAGTAGATTTCTTGCCTTTCTCATGAGTATAACAATATTGATTCCTATTTAGCTTCCTATTCAGTCCCTTGGATCTTTCTCTGCAGTGCTGACACCCCACGACCTATTTTTTGCCTGGCATATTATTCTTTTCCAGGTAAGGGGTCACCCTCTTGACTATATTTAGTAGTATATAGATTTTTTCAAACCAAGTTATCAAGATAATTTGGAATTCTATTTTTTTTTTTTTTAATCTGGAGAAGTTCTTAAAAATGCACCCAAAAAGTGGTTATCAATGAATAATTGCTAAAGTCAAGAGGTACCGAGTTTGGAACTACATGAAACATTGAGTTTGTTAAATGTTTACCATCGCTAATACAGATAATAAAAAACAGGTGATAGAAGCACTACTTCTGAGCTGATCCTACCCAAATATTCATACAGAATACATTTTCTTAATTGCATAAAATAGCATCACATGCTGTTGTCCTGTCCTTGAGCCTTTATATTCTGCTTTCAGTTGAAATTAGATCTGTTCAATATGGTATGTGCACTAATCCATGTTGATTTTTATTCATTTCCCTATTCTTCTTTCCGGTATTTCTAAATGGTCGGTTGGATTGTTTATTCCAAAACTTTTGGAGGCCATTAAAATTAAACTTATTTATATGCATTATTCCCCAGCTTCTCCTTTGCTTATGCTGTTTTCCTTGTGGGCAGAAAGATAGCAAGTAAATAATTGTGTGCTCTACCCCAGAATAAGACTGATCAATTGAAATGCTCATCAAGTATAAGAATTAATTTAAATTTAATGAAAATCTAATGGGTGAATCATCTAACCCTGTTCAGTTGGGATTAGCTTTAAACACAGACAACAGTTGAAGTAAAAACAAACAAGAAGGGTGGGTTTTTCATTGTCTTCAGTATGTTCCCAAATATGGAACAGAAATCAAAACTGTGCATCCTGCACGTAACTGACATAAATGATTTACAAGAGAATGATGTTGTAAACCAAAATCCATTTTCCTTTGGCAAAAGCAATAATTAAAAATATCTTGAGAAATTATCTGAATTTCGTGACTTCAAATTAAGTAAAGAAAATAACATGAAAGAAACAGTCAAAAGATGCAAAACCAGTAATTAAAAATTGGGTCAGATTTTCCAGCTACACAGGAGAATAGATTGAAGGCACAGGCATTTTAGAATTGACAAGGCTATGTTTAAAAAATTACATAAAAACAAAAGCAAGCAAAACCTCTAGGAAGAGATTCTCATCTTGTTATTCTAGGAGGAGAATTAGATGTGCTATTTAGAAGATAACAATGTTCTTAATAAAAAGCATGAGTTTAAGATTCTATGGAGAAAATAGCAATAAACCTGACAGAATAATACCCCACTGGCTTACAAAGTGCGCCCAAAGGAACACTGACCAAGCTAACTGAAATTAAGGCAGCCATTAAACACTTTTTTCAGTCTTATGTGTTACTCCCAGATAAAGAGAGCTCATATCAATGACATCAACTGCAAATTAAAGGTTCAGGGTTGTGTTGAATTGCATTTTTTTTTTAAAATTCTGCTGCTGATCCCTAATTATTTTAGATTCCAGGAAAGGCAAATCTCCAGGGCTAGATGGGTATCAGATCCATTTCATTAGGGCAGTTAAAAGGTAATTGCTCTGTTTCTGACTTTTGTTTAAAAATTAAATGAAAAAAATACTATTAAACCCACATTATGACATTTATATATTTTATATAAAAATATCTGACCTACTGATGAAAGTTATCTGTAGTATCTCTTGTAGTGACAGACAAATATCACAGAACCAACATGTCCAGTTCTCCAAGAATTCCTTGGGCCTAAATTCATTATAAAAGTATTTTTAATTAAAAAAACCACAGATTTAAAAGTATTGCCTAATACAAAAAAAAAAAGCTAGAATGGGAAAAGAACAATTCTAAATTTAAAAAGCAGAACATTTCTATATTTTAAATTATTTTTAAATAAAACCAATATGGGATTATGCTGTGGTCATTGGAGTATTTTCCCTTTGTGAGCATGGCCTTGACTGCAGTGGAGAAGTGGCATTGTCTGTGGCTCACTCTGGCACCTAACCTGCTCTCTATGACTCAGCTTGAGAAGGAGTCAGGCAGCTGCTTTCAGAAACCCTGTATGTTCATCTGCTTGGCCAAGAGCTGAACCGTGAAGCAGCCTTCTCTTTTCACCTTGCAGGATTTTGTATCCTTTCACCAGACAGCCAAGAGAAGTTTAAAATGAAGAGAACAGGAGACTAGGCATGATTAGTTCTTCAAACTTCTTTTTCCTTCTGAGCAAAATCACTCCAGCCTTTTCAAGGCTGAGATTCAGCGTTCAGTAGCTTCTTTTTCACTCCCATTTAAGAGAGAAGGGGAAACAACCTACCACGTATTTTTCTGGTGGCATGTATGGCTTTGTAACACATTCCCACTAAGGGTCTCAGGGCATGAGAACAGAAGAGATCTCTATGGAAACTCCAAGACTAGGTTTTCTGAAAGATGAGGAACCTCATTTCTGCATGGAATTTCTGCTCTCATCTGTATTGATTTCAAGGAACAAGGACCCTGTAAAACCTAAGAAGAACCAGAGAGAGTGGAAAGATGTAAGCAGGTAGTTACAAGTGTGCTGCTGCCACCCATAAAGGCTGGAGTAGATTTGCTTGTTAAAATGCTGGAAGTGAGTGGTGGTGTGTGGGCAACATTAGTCCCAGAACCAGTACCATGTAAGAAAATTGTCTCTTGAAATATGGAGGATTTAGATACATACTTTCAAGTTGTACCACAGTGCAGATTTTGGGTTTCTGGTAAGACCTCGGAATACTCTGCCTTGATTTATCTGGGTGATTTTTACTCATTTTGCTTAGAAGAGGAACCGAAATGCTCCTAAATCTGGTTTTTCCTCATCTAGGGGTATTGGGTCTGGCTGAGATTGAGATCATTTTCCCCTCAGCAGCCTGGACAGTGCTGTGCTTTGCAGTGGCAGCTGCAAAGGTGTTGATAACACTCCAGTGTTTTGGCTGCTGCTGAGCAGTGCTGGCACAGCACCAGCAATGTCTCTCCAACATTTCACCCCCATCAGAGGCCTGGGAATGGCTCACAGCTAGGACAGGTGGCCTGAACTGACCAAAGGGATATTCTATACTTAATGACTTCTGCTTGCATTTAAAAGCTAAGGAAGGGAGGAGAAAGGGGGGCATTCATTATTTAGAATGTTTGCTGTCCCCTACATGTATTGAAGACCTGTTTCCTGGGAAGTGGCCAGACATTACTTGCTGATGGGAAATAGAGAATAAAATCTTTGGTCTCTTTCCTTTGCTTATGTGTGTGCAACCTTTCACTTTTGATTTAGTAAAGTGCCTTATCTCAGCCGACAGGTTGTTCTCCATCTGATTTTCTCTCCCTGTTCAACTGAGAATGCTTGGTGGGCATCTGGGGTCCAGACAAGGTCAACCCACCTCAGCAGGAGACAATCCCTTTTCTTAAATAGCCATAGCTGAGAATATGCCTGAAATGCACCAGATAAAAATTTTGGCAGATCTAATTTCTTTGTACCCCAAAACACCTTTCCTCCATCTCCAGGGCAAATAGCAAAAGAGTAGCATAGATGAGAAGGGTCAAGTTCTCCTCTTGCTACACTGCATCATGTGAATCTGACTGTAACACTGAACAAGGAGGTGGAGATCACTCTTGCTGAAGCTACATGCTTCCTAGAACTTACTGATGTTCATTAAATGAGAAGGCTAATCTGCTCAGCAGGTCTCTGAATACATTTTTTTTTTAACTGAACTGAACAGAGACAGATGATAAAAATAATGTCCTACGTAGGTTTCTGTAAGGAGAATTATTTATATATAAAGTTGGTATTTTTGCAGTTTGTTAAAAGTGGATTTCCTGCTCTGACAATGAAATGTAAATGTACTTCGTATATTCTTTATAGTTTAGAAATGTGTTAGTATAATAGTTTGCTCACACACTTACAATCTGTATATAGATTGAATCGAGCTCCTATTTTATTAAGATATTTTGTTTAAAAAATTTGCAGCAAATATAATTTTCCAAAGCACTAAATTGCGATTTAAGAAAATATAGTTAAAGAAGGTTAAAGAAGTGGCTTTTTAGCCTGCTTGAAAATCACACCCTGAATTGACTAAGAAGACAGCATTTTAAAAATGTATCACCAGATAGCCCAAGTATGATCACTGAAATTTTATGGGTGTAACTATAGTCAGAATTTTGTCTCTCATTTCCTTGTCTGCCATGCATGTGTTTTGCATTTCTGTTAGCCTGGATAACAAGCACAGACTTCTGAGTTTCATATTCTATTTTGTTGATTTAGTCCAAAAATTTGGTGCTCATATTGCAAGACAATTTTCTTCTTAATTCTCTTTCCAATAGAATGTCTAAAAGAAGAAAATACTTCTGTTGTTCTAGATTCCATTAAGGGCTAAATTTATCCAAATGGTTAACCAAACCTGACCTTATGTTTCCATTCAATGTTTAAACATGCTCTTAGAGTTTTTATATTTATGATTCACTTGCTCTCTTAATTGTACATCTTAGACTTCTCCATGTTGTAATTCTTGCTTCAATATTGAAATTAAAAGGAAAGGTTAGCACAGACTTATTAACTAGTAATTTCCTGAGGGAGAAAAAAACAACAAACCTCACTGTATAAACAGTGTTGTAATGTCTATCAGTGGCAATTAGTAGGGACTCTAGCATTTAAAAAACCCTATTGGAACAATCCTTAAGAGAAAGTCAGGGGGACTTAAGTATCTTCCAGTCAGTTTTTCACACAGGCATTAACTGCTGTTAAGAGCAGACACAGTTTGTTGCATTTTCATCTAACCACCTTTAAGGGTATGCTGCCTTCACATAGTCCACATCCCATTATGGCTTTTAAGCCAAAATAATTTTCTCTGAATTTGACAAAAGTCCTGTCCAAAGTACTACCAACAAACCCCTCCCGCTCCCCCCCCTTCCCCCTTGGCACCCTTCTTCCTTTTTTTTCTTCCAGAGGAATCCTCTTCCAGTTATTTGCCTCACCCATCTTTATGCATTTTTTTTTCATTTTGTGTGGTTGTACTCATTCTCTCTTGTTTCCCCTCCCAATCACCCAGCCCCTACAGGTATTAGCTACCATTGTCTGGGGTTGGCAAGGGGCTGAGCTGGGTGTATGCAGGTTGTCTTTGCAGTAAAGATGAAAAGAAGCTTATCCTTTTGGCCTCCAAATTAGTCATTATTTTCTTGTTCTTTCAAACCTTTTTTTTTTTTCAAATAAGCTGCTGGCTGATTCTTTTATTTTCCATTTGGCTATTAGTTGGCACACACTTATTTTAGTAGATGAGTTTAGTTGTGCACTCTAAAACTGGGAAGATTCAGGCTCAACCAGATCTGGTGTAGAACTCTGTTCCAAAAAAAATCCTGTGGGTTTTATTTCCCCTCCCAAAAATTTTCCTCTCATCTATCAGCAGGATAGAAGCTGGACTACATCAGACCCTGCTGCTAGTGATGAATAGAAAACAATGATGGGAAGACAAGAAGAGAAATAATTCTCCACAGAGATCATAATAAAGATTTTGACTGGCTTGAAAATCTAATTGGCAGTCAAGACAGGTGCCAAACATATGTACCACAAATTCATGCTGGTGATCATCAGCTTGAATTTCCTGGGAAAAGGCTCCATATTGTGCACCAGATACAACTAGTACTCATCCACGGACTAGCTGTAAGTCAAACACTTCCAGATCATTTCTTGTGGGAAAAGGTAAATATTTGAAAACCCAAGACAAATAAATGGAATTTACTGGATCAAAAGGCACAAGAAATGTAATTGTACAGAAATTGAGAAAAGAAACTGTACAGAAACTGAACACAGCTGCCTCTTGCCCTGAAGTTACAGAGTGAACTGGAATATAGCAATCAATCTCTTCACTCTTGTGCCCAGTGACTGGACTTGAGGAAATGACATGAAGCTGAATCAGGAGAGGTTTAGGTTGGATATTAGGAGAAGATTCTTCACCCAGAGAGTGGTTGGGCACTGGAACAGACTCCCCAGGGAAGTGGTCGCAGCACCAATCCTGACAGAGTTCAAGATGTGTTTGGACAACACACTTGGGTACATGATGTGATCCTTGGGGTGTCCCGTGCATGGCCAGGAGCTGGACTCTATGACCCTTGTGGGTCCCTTCCAACAAAACATATTCTATGATTCTGTGATTTTATAACATCTCTACATTTTTAGCGAGAGCTTGCAAGCAGCCATGGAGTCTGTTTTTCCTCACAAATGCCTTTGCTAGGTGAACCTGGGTTTTTCATGTATTTATGATGGCACAAAGATGTTGTGATGTACTGCTATCTTGCTGTAGCAGACAAGCCTCTAAAGGACATATCCCTGTTGGAAATGAAGCTTTGCAATCTGGTCTTAAGATTCATCTAGGAATGTAATGAAACACAGTGGTCATCACTTTGATTGCTTTTTATAGCTGAATAAGCTGGAACAAGGAAATGAATAGTACATTTTTGGTGTGTTTTAAAACTAATTAATATTACACTAAGTATAAATATCATCAAGGATATAAATTCAATAGAGAAATCACAGAAAAGGCAACACATTCCGCAATTAGAAATTACTAATTTCATTCTCTTGGTACAGGACAAACAAATGAAAAATACTGGGGTATATGTTAGATTTGCACTATCCTGATTTTTCTGATTATTAAAATACTTGAATGTTCAAATATATGAAATTTTGTTTAGCTTTTATCAGGCTGATCTGTACTTGGAGATAAGCTGTTGTATCACTTCAAGAAAACAAGCAGTTTTCTAAAAATATAAATATTTATTCCATTCTCTAAGTAATTTTCCTTTTGTGTGTATGTGTGTATTAAAAATATTTTTCACTTGTCAGAAACTTAGCCTTTCAAATATGATATTAGAAGTATCACTATTAACTTCTAATTCTCCTGTACGAGGAAAGGCCAGTCTACCAATCTCCTTTCAGATTCCTGATTTTTAATGATACATTGGATCAGCTTCTGTTTTACTAAAACTTTTATTTTATCATACAAGAATTAGTAGCAACTCCTTTTTGTTCAGTACAGTACCTACAGAAATACAAGGTTTGCAAGGGAGGATTAGACGCTGCAGTATTCAGGACAGACATATCAAAAATTTTGGCTCCTCTCTGCTCAGGGGAATTTGTCACCCCAGAATTGACATCCCATCTATTTCTTGGAGAGCAATGTGGGATTGTAGAAGTACATACACATAAGCCAACAAGCTGGCTGCAGAATCAGGTGGTGCTGGTTCATAGGAAATTGGAGAACAAAGACTCATGGATTTTTCCTCCAAAATGTACTGTTTTTCATGTTAGACTGGATAGAAATATACCTCTCTTACAATCATGAACTTCTTGGACTGAAGGGTCTGAGCCAATCTTAATGTTTTTATCCCAGAAAAAGGAGAAAGAACAGTGGCCATTGACCTCCTTTCCTCAAGCACAAGTTTAAAGATTCTTTAGGTAGCGACACACTGAGAATGTTTCAAAAACACAATGACCTTCATATTTACAAGGGATACTTAGATACACATCCCTTCTTCAGTGAACACAGAGATATATTAACAAAAAGGAGAAACAGGAGAGATGAAACCTACCCATTCCACAGCTTCCCAGCAAGGGAAATTTCCTGAGCTATGACGTTTCCTTGATCAGGTCCCAGCTGCTTGCTGGGCACAGGGTAGTTCCTGAGTGACAAGCTCTGGTGTCCTTGCTCTTGGCTCTCCTCTGCTCTGCAGTGGGGTTGGTCTGATGGGCCTGGGGATCCCAATGCTGGGCTTGGCTGCCAGGATCCACCTCAGCTGGAGCTGCATGGGAAGTCCAAACACTCAGGGCAGGCTGAGATGATCAAGCCTACACATGATAAAAGACTGAAAGTGTTACCTTGTGAAACATGGCTATGACATAACCATTGCTGGTGACAGTTTTTGCTGCATTTTCCTGTTAATTCTCAAAGGCAAAAGTGCAGTTGCTGGAGAAAGTGCTGATGAAAAATGAGCCATTTATGCTTAAGTGGCAATAGTGTGAGGTCTAGAAACTGAACACCTATGATACCTGATGTTGCATTTAGGGATTAAAAATTATGTTTAGACTCTCAAACCCTGATTTTATTTAAGTTTGGAGGTTTTTTAAATGAAAGTATAAATCACTTGATGCAGGTTAAGAGTGAAATTTTTAAAAATGCCCTGCACTGACTTGGAAAAAACCCAATAAATATCACATTACACAACACAAAGAGTAGAGTCATTGACTTTTCTGAAAATCCCCTGTCTTCAGCAAATTTCAGAGCACTGACTTTGCTAACACTCTTCATTTCTGTGCTAACAGTCACACCTGGAAGATAAGTAAAAGTGCCTCCCTTTTTTTTATGTGATGTATGCATGTTTAAATATGCTCTTTCTTCCAGTTTTCATGTAAATCAGGAAGTTTCCAGTTTCTGGAAGTTTCCAGTTTTCTGGAAGTCTGACTCAGGAAGTTCTCATCACATTAAACATTAAAAATTATTACTTACCCAATGAGAATATATATCATTAATTATGAAAATCCATCTGCCTTCAAGGTCCTGAGCTGTTATGCTTATCAGCATTGCCAAAAAAGGGTGAAAGTAAAGATTCTCATAGGAACATAGTGGACCAGGTTTTGGAATTATAGATTAGAAAATCCAGTAAAAATCAGAGAAGCTGACAACACTGGGAATATAAATTGGGGAGATTAATTCAATTATGAGCTTGCAGGTCACTATGGATCTTCTCCCAGAAAAGTAAATAAACAGTATTTACTGTTGTTTTTTTAATTGAGAGGGAGATCTGCAATCTTTAAGAGGATAAAAGGTAAAGACTATCGTGATAAAGGGGTAGAAATTCCAGTATTTTCTCCACTCAAGTCTTTTAGCCTCTTGTTTGTGGGATGAGAGGGTGAAAAATAAATCAATGCATGTTTCATTAAGATATTGAAATTGCAAAATAAGTTCTTCCCAAAAAATAGATTGATAAACCCTGGGAAAGCAATCTGCAGGACAGAAGACATGCTGCTTCCAACAGCTCAGTGGGGCATCATGGAGTTCAGTACAAATAAGATGGCTAAATCTAATCCACAAGCTGAAGCCAGGTGGAACCAGTTCAGGCTGCACAAAGGGTGAGTCTAAGAAAATGCACTGACCATCATGGGTCAAACCATTCCGTTTTTAAAAGCAACACATGAGAACAAAAAAAGCCATCACATACAAGTGGGCTGAGAATTTTTTCATAGTCTTAGAGAGTGGACAGTTTCCAGCTGTTTCTGCTGGGGTAGGACCTTCTCCATTGCCCCTTGGGTAGAGAAGTCACTTCAGCTACTTGCCTAAGAACTACTACTTTTTTATATATTGCACTATCTATAGTATGTTCTACAATTATATATTTCAATTTCACCTAGGATTTTTTCAGCCACTGGAAAATCTCCTGAGATCTGAAAGAGAGGCCAATTTTAACATATTATTTGCTTGAGCTTAGACAACACTGGAAAAGATTTTAGGACCATTCAGGATAAGAAGGAAGATCCTTTTTCTAGGGTTGTGTAGAAACCAAGACTACTTAACAAACCCAACAAACATTCTAACAAAAAGATTACTTGAGTCCCCAGCTACAGGAACATTTTTTGCTACCAACAGTCAAGTTGACAAGTTTGTACCAGTATGGAACTTCTTTTACATAAAAAGGGGATTGAAAATAATTCTTTATCATGGCTCCAAATTGCGAATATTTCCAACCAGTCTCACAAGATCAGCTTAGAAAAATGAGCAGTCAGTGGTTTTGGATGATCAAATTCACAATTTTTTAATTCTTGTGCTGGCAATGTTGCATTCTCGCAGTTCACCAGACAAAAGGATTTATACACATTTCTCCTTTCGCATACAGATGACAATACACTCAGGAGCTCCACCATAGCAACGTGAGGGTTTTTTCCCTGATAGTCCTGAAGTCAACTTAACTTGAACTGTGAAAACTCTCCAACTTGAATTCATAGTTTGTTCCCTTTATATTTTGTGGCCTTGGATTTTATTTCTTCTTTGGCTGAATTAGTTCCTTTTATAAAATAAAGAACTCTTGGTTAAGTGTTTAAATAAGTGAAGAGCCACTTGAGCACACAGAATGCATGGAAGTTATTTTTCCCAAATCTCCCTGAGGAAGATGACTCAGAAGATAAACAAGTGCTACAAGCCTGCATATGTGAAGGTGGGTAGCAGAGGCCTTGGTATTAACAGCATTAACTTCTGCACAGGACCAAAGAAAGGGTCCAAGCTGGAGAACTGGGATGTTCTACGAGACACCCATCCACCTGCCTTGTCATGTTCCTGACTAGATTACTACTAGGTATTCCTTTCTAAAAATCTAAAAATACCACCAAGACAATTACTGAAGTAGGTTCTTAAATTATTTTTTTTAGTGGCAAATTGCTTTTTCAGGCAGATGAAAATTATTACTTTTCTTTTTCACTAAAAACCTTCTCAGGTGAGCTGTGCTGCAGCTGCTCTGTGACCCATTATTTTCTGGAGGACTGCAAAGACCAGAAGATAAGCAGGAGGTATAGTAAGGAGAGACCTAACAGCAAAACACCACAAAGACAAAACATAATTATAAGGGCTTGATCCTCAAGCCACAGAAATCAATTGCCTGTAGCATCTTGACTGTCAATGTACTTCTAGTGCCAAAGCTGTGCTACGTCATACACATGAAATTTGACATTTCTGAAATCAAAACCTTCAGTGCTTTATTTGTACATAAGACCCTGTTGGTCTTTCATAGCATTCCAGTGCAGGCTTTTGACTGATATTTTTTAAAGCTTTGTTTTGAGATTTTAAGAGATCTTCAAATTGAACCTCTGTAAAACGATCTGAGTTACCACTCTAATTCTCTGTAATGGCCAGATGACAATTGAATGACAACTTGATGATATCACAGAATAGAACTCATTTTGCTCCTCTGTGCAATTTATTTGGTTTTCAAAGTCATTAGAATGTGTCTGATAACAAAAGATGTATTCTCTATTGTAGATGCAATCATATTGTTTGACATCAATACAAGCCTGTTTGAAAACAGTCGTTTCCATAGGAACAGTTTTTCCAAATAAATTTTACATGGGAAAGTATGTCATAAATAATTGACTCTGCCCTGAGGGAACTGCTAAACACCCAAAGAAAATGCATGGATAAAGGAAAAGAAAAATCTATGAGAAATGCATGTAATGATGGTAAATTCAGAAAAGTACATATTTTTTTCTATCTGGAATTCTTTTCAAATTAAAAAAATAGGAATGTCCCTTGGCTTTGGAACACTGCTGATATACAGTAGGACTACATATTTTACGTTTTGGGATCTTAGTTGCATTCAAGTCATACTCCATGAAGATCTCCCTAAGTTATACCTTGGTATACCTTGGGTATATATATACCCTAAGGTATACCTTGGGTTTAGTTTGTCCATTTATATTGCACACTGCCTCTTTAACTAAGAAAAATTTACACATGCTTGCAGCACAGTTTTAGAATATAAATTTTAAAATGTGCAAATCATATGTAACATCTTACAGAAAGGATAAACATTGCATTATAGCATCTTCTCAGATTACAATATCTCAGGAAACAAATGCCCTTCCTTGTATCCATTAAATAACTACACTCCCTGGGGAACACAACATAATGGACATTTTCACTGTCCAAGGGAGGAAAATATAGTTTTTCTTTTCAAACCAAGGAGAGATCAGTGGAAAATTACCAAAGCTAGAGAAATGCAGGTGTTTGGTAATACCTGTAATATAAGAGGGGCCTCCCACCTCAGCAAGCAGGTGTTAGCTGCAGCTCACGGGCAGGGATGAAAAGAGCCTCAGGCACCTATTCCAAGTGATCCTTCAGGAGCTGTGACTTAGGTTACTTAAATTTACTTGTATGAATGAAGTTAGGTGATATTTCTTCTCTTCAGTAACAGGCTTGAGAAGTCTTACCTGAGTCATAGTTTCCAAACTGTAAGAAGACTCTGGGCATGTGTTTAAATAATTGTTTGCTTTGAATTGTATTTTAGTTCTCGTTAGTTTTTGACAGTTAGTTATAAGGTTGGTCTGGAAGCCTCAGCAGTGATGGCCAAGGCAAAGAACTGCCAGCTTGACTAAAGGCTCTGGAGAGGCTCCAGATCCAGCTAACTTCTGTGGACACATGATTTCATTTCCTGAGCTTTTGTCCTCTGCCATGACTTCATGGTGGACAGTTCAAGAGTATCTCTTTGTAAAGATGTGTGTCTTGCAGAAAATCCTGTCTGGAGAAAAGAGCATCTCCATTAAATGCTAAAAGTGGAGGTTTTTGTTTCTCAGTAATGAGCTAAATTAGGTAACAAACAATTGAGAAGAAGATTAAACAGGAACAAAAAAATACCATTTACCATGATTTCCTTCAGGCCTCGCTGGCAGGGAAATTACTTATATAGTGCTACCACTTACAATAGTGGGCCAACTGGCTGTGCTGTCTGGCTAGGTAAGAGAAATTGTCAGCTCAGTTAAAATATACTACTAGATGTAAAGTCTTAAGTGACCTGTTACATCTTCCTGATTTTTTTTTATATCAATGAGTAATGACATGAGAAAATGACATAAATTATGGAAGATCTCCTGTACTTATGCAACTCAGGCCTCCAATTATATTCTTTTTGATTTGGAAAGTCAACACATTTTCTTAGACAAAGCTCTGAAAGAGCTGTATCTAGTACAAGGCTGAATTGTGCTCTCCAGTAAAGAACTTGTCTCCAAGTTTCTCTTTCAGTGCCTTTTTGCACTGGACTTGTACAGGTCAGATGGACTTCATTTGACTTGCAGTGATTTACACCACACAAGAATTGGTTTTGCATCTGCCCATAATTGTCAACACCTTTTGGTGGAAAAATATCCAGACAAACGCCAGCACAGACTGGAGAAACAGGATACAGGATGTGTGATTGGACCCTTGGACCCTCGATGGAGGATGTAACACAATCAATGATTGTTGAACTCAGAATGGAATTTGCATCAGTTAAAACACACCTTTAATGTCTTGCAATCTCATCCTTTTACACTTCATTAAAAAAAAGTCTGTTTTTTTCTTTTTTTTTGCAAACATTGAATTGCTTGCAAGCTTACATACACATACAAACACAATAAAAACTTAATTAAATACCATGACTGGTTTTATTTGTACCAGGGACATGCAGCACTGTCTCCAGAGAACAACACTAGAATGCACATAAGAGTCCATGTGTGGTTATCTGGAACTATGCTATGATTCCTTCTTACACATATTTAATTTCAAAGAAAAGGATTAGTTTTAAGGGGCTAATATCTGCCTATGGGTGTGCCGTCATCATGGTAGTCCCCCTCAAGGTGTAGGTGGGTTAGGTAGCTCTTTCATAGGTAGAGATAAAACACATGGTCTACACAAAATAAGGCAGAAAGATGGTGCTTACAGCTATGGGTGTCCACACTTTAGCACTGCAGAATCAGAATCACCATTAGAATCATGCTGGCCTATGGAAGCATGGAGATCTCTTGGTACCAGACAATCATAATGAACAGGAGAAGCAGCACTATCACCTGTGATCTGATATAACACAGCACAAACACAGCACAAACCCTTATGGAGATTCTATTATAATCTTTCCGGATGATGGGCTGGGAAATTGCTATCTCATAAGCAATTCTCGAGAAAGTGTAACAGAGATGGAATTTAAAGCAGACAATTTGGTTCTGTCCCAAAACACAGAATTGCTTATAGGAAACAATAACAGTTGCTAAAAAATGTTACTTGAATGAGAACAATAACATTTCCTCTGCAGGAAATTATCTTAGGAGTGGAAAATACCTAAGTAGTAAATGACAAAACCCAAAAGTAAAAATGTGGTTTCTGACAGGGAAACATTCCATAATCAAGACTGACAGCATTCTCGTAGTCGCTAATGAACCAGTGTATTGTGTGCACACCTAATGAAGGTGCAGACCTGAATTAGTTCTTTTTGAAACAAAATCTGTAAAATAAGCTGTATAGCCTTTGTTTCTATTTGCCCTTTCCTTGAGTTCCTTCTTAAATTTGTTTTTCTTTTTTCTCTCAAGTCACAACACTTCCACATCCAGAATGGGTCCTGCTACTCCCAAATATGATAAATTAATTCTGTCACTTAAAAAATAACTGCAACGTTCAGAAAAAGAAATATATCCTGCTTCTCCCATTTAACTGTTCCTGTCTCTAAAACCACTTAAAGCCTGTGAGTCACACTCTTTTCCTCTCCCAGAAATATGGTGATTAAATAATAATAGTAATGCTTTAGGGTTTTCTTTTCATTTGCCTTCTGGTTACTTAGCTTGGACTCACTTCACACAAGAAGCCTTTTTTCCCAATAACCACAAAAGTTAAAAACTTTAGCTAAATTTGAAAAGTAGAGCTACCATAAGATCCTGATTCCAGGAGCTGTGACTGTGAGAACCATTTTGAAGATGTGAAAATGGAAGAAAACCACAGGTGTGGGCAACACTGCAATTCCTCCATGAGGATGGTTTCGTTTTATGGTTAGTTTCCTCACTGTGGGGCTCAGAGTGTGGAACAGGGAATGGAAGAGAAAGGCTTCCTCCTCTCATGGCTGGGAAACAGTATAAAGTGCCAGGTAGATCTGAGTCCTTGCCCTCTCATTCCTGCATCCATGGATGACAAGAATTGTTCCCAGGGTACCTCTTGCCCAAAGGTGGTGAAGGTGAAATATTCAAGGAGATGGAAGGGGCAGTGACATTCTAAAATGTGAGGGGAATGAATCTGAGGTTTCTTATCCCTGGAGGAGGGAGGCAAGAGGAGAGGGGCAATCTAAGGTGAACGCCATGCATCTTGACCACCCCAGGGAGCAGCGAAGGTCCCAGAGCAGCCTTGTGCTTCAAAGTTACACAGCAACCCTCAGGCATGGTCTAGCACCAGCTGGAGAAGAACCTCTTCTGCTGGCAGCCAATGAGGTCCAGCAGGCTCTTTCAGTAAGAATGGTGCTTTAAAGCCTATGTCTAAAAAAGGGACTCAGGAAGCTTGGTTTTTTTTTTTTTTCTTCTTTTGAAAGAATGAGAAGTCCAATTCATTTTCCATGGCATATTGCTTAAAATGAAGATTATCCATAAAAAATATGACCTACCCTTTTTTTGCATTTTAAAATAAAGCAGCAAGGCTGAGAGCATACATTTTTATAATGTTTGGATTTTCTTTTCTTTAACTATACCTTAGCTCAATTGACCACTACTAATGCTGTAGTATAGAGGTAGATATATTGTATGATAGGTGAAAATATAGGCTTCACTTCTTACACTTTTCCTGTTTCCTGCTAGACTAAGTTATCTCATGATCTTATTTGCATTCAAGGGTAAAGTTGAGCTTCTTCTCAGTAAGACAGGACAGGTGCATGTTCTTCATAATTATTTAAATTCTTTTGGTTGGAAACTTCAATTATATACCATAACTTCAACAACTATACAGAAATATTCTGTAGTTTAATTTTGCCTGCCAAAAGTCCAGATGTTTATATTTAAACACCTTTTTTGACATTTTTTTTTCTGTAATATTATAATTAGGCACATTCTTGAATTCCTTTTTATCACTGTGGTATGTATAAGAAAACGGGAAAATGGAGTACATGTTTTTGATGGTACTGTAACTTTCTAGTCACATTACAGAGAATAAAACAACTACAGAAAGATACAAAACCAGAAACTGAAAAAAAGTAATCTGGTACCCTAATCTCTGTCTAGACTGGAGACCAATGAATTTGAGAATGAAGAATAAATTCACCTAAAGAAGTGTTTTCAGAGCATTATAATTTTTTTTTTAATTTGAAGAAGTTTTTTGCCTTACCAGAATGGGAAGTGGAATGTGTCAGAAGAAAAAGAAGAGAAGGTATCTTCTGTTTGGACTCCTTCTAAAGAACAATTTATACTTATTTTTATTTAAAAATAATATTTAGTTTTAAAGTCAAGTATTTTATTATTATGTTTTAAGGACTTGCATGATCATGAACTGAAACAGTTGGTGGTTCTGGTTAAGGTCTTCCATTTCCATATGAGCTTTTCCAAACTATCTCTTTTTAAAGTAAAACAATGTGGAGATGGGTGGGGATTTGACCATCTAAGCCCTTTTTTTGACCAAAAAAGCCTGTTGCTTTCTCACGTCTAGCCATAAGTCAATAAAAGTGTTTCCAATAATCTTTTTTATATCATTTCTATGTAAATTTGTTTGTGCACTGTTCTAAGGGTTAAAGACATGAGGGTAGGCTATTTGCTCAAGGGTCTGTGATCTGGTCCCAGCTGGGTGGAAAGTAGAGTGGGGCTGGTTTTGCCCCCCACATCTAACCCCCATTATAAGGTGCACCTTTTGCCAGACTTCTGTAAGGACTCAGAGATTCATTCCTTCTTCTACTGTTCATCAAGATCAACTTCTTATACTGTTCCATCTTCAGTAATTTTAATTAAATTTTTAATTTGTCAAAATTAAGTGACGATATAGTGAATTTCCCAATAAAAAAAATTACTTAAGGTGAGATCATACAGTAAAGGAAATCACATCAACATTTTATTTGCCTCTCTTCCCTGGGGTCTGGAGACAGCTGCTGGATCTCAAATGGTTTTGACTTTCAAGGAATTGACAACTGCCCTTGATGTACTAAAAAGCAGGGGAGCGGGTGGCAATGCAATCACCTTGGATGGTTTTACAAGGCGTGCTTGTGTGACTGGTTCATGATCCCAATTCTCTAGGTCATCATCAAGGAGGAAAAGTGGCTTCTCTCCATCACCGCCAGGCTGTCATCACATTATAGCCTAAGTGGTGGAAGGAGGTCAACAGCTAATAAATCTTGTGAGCAGACTCACCACTTTCAGATTGCAGTTCCTTTAGAGATCCCTGCTGTCTTTTTCCCTTTTCTTATTTTACCCCAGTGAACCTTCACATCCTCAGAAGCATTTAGCTTTTCCTGGCCTCTGACAAATCAAAAATACTAAGCTTTGGGTAGGGAGTTTCTACTGCTGCCAGTTAGTCTTTCAAAGAACCAGAGCAAATATGTTGCCAGATTTTGATTTTTCATATGAGCCCTGAGATAAAGGTTCAGATTAAAGACAGAGCCGGGCAATTACATGAACTTTCAGAAGGGCATTTTTCCTCTGTAGCTTTGATTAAATTATTGAAATGTTACTACATTAAGAACAAGATGTCATTTAGCTGTCTTTGTGCTTTAGAGCTAGTTGTAAAAGAGCTGTACCACAGACTTTGTTATTGTATTGGTGGATATTTTCATTTTATCAGATTCCCCAATAACTCTGCTGAGACTAAGCAGAAAAGCAGCCTGTGACCATCACTTTAGCCATTTTTCTCTTGTGCAAAAGAAATGATGAGGCAAGTGCAAATAAGAGGTTGCAAGGGGGATAATTAGGATAGAAGTATTTGAGAAATATGAATCCTGAGTTTTTTATGTCTTGAAGTATTTCCTACCAATGCTTTATCTTTAGTAGTTACTTAAGTCTCGTGCTTGAGTATTGCAATTTCACTTTCCTACTTGTAATGCAGAGGCAGTATGAGGCCATTTCCTATTCCAGAGCACAGGCAGAGACCCTGAGACAGCTGGACTGAGTGATGACATCACAAGGAACCACTGGTTTTCCCTGTAATGTGTGTAACTAAGCGACATTCATGTATTATAGGTGCAGTATTGCTGCCTTTCAGAGACTGGGGATGACAGGACAGGACAGAACAGGACAGGACATTTGTGTTTCTGACACAGCCTTGCAAGAAAGAGATATCTGGGTGGCTGGAGACGAGATTGCTGCATCAGCTATGGCAATATCATGTACTACATACAAAAACTGTAGGCTGACTTAAGAAGCCATGGTCACTACAGAAAGGAAATGTATTGAATGTATATTATTAATTTTAGTTTTCTAAATCCCATAGTTTCCTATATTTCTTATTATTCTTGGAGCACAGAGCCTTTATTATTTGTTGTAGCTTGAAAATTGATAAGGTTATACTTGCTTTCAGAATAAACATGCTTCTAAGCCAAAAATGAAAATGTCTCAAACCCAACTTCTGATGGTGTCAGGCAGCAGCTGTAGTTGGCACGAGGCCGACTGCGGGCAGGGAGGAGAGGAGAGCACAGTGGCTGTGTCATTTGTCATTGCCTGTGTACTTGGTCATTGGTATCTGACCCATTTACACAGGACTGTGGAGGATGCAAACAGCAAAAATGAAGGGCCCCAGGGATGCCTTCAGTATCTCTGTTGGTCACCGTCATCCTGTGGCCATCAGCTGAAAAGGGGTAAGTCTAGGAGGCAGAGAAGCTGCTTGGTCTAGAGTTTGGCAGAGGAGGCATGAAGAACCTCTGAGGGACATGGAGAGGGAGGGGCAGAGAATAACCAGCGGCACTTCACAGTATAAGTTATGAAGGTAGTCTTTCACACTAAGGTCCAACACTAATTATATTGTATCTGAAGACCAGCGGGACATACCTGTGTTCTTGGAGATCAGTTCATCTCTCCTTTACCCCAGGCTTGTTTTTCGAAAAACCCTGTTCAGACTTACAGGGTTATTGTATCTTCCTGCTGCAACAAATTTCAGGTGGGTGGGAGAGAGGCAGGCATATGGGAGGAGAAGAGAGGACAGAAGGAGAACAGAGTGAACACTCTCTAACCTAACATATACCTTGACATTTCAAGTTCCATCAGTTTGTCTGTATGCAAGGTAGTGAAGTTTTATAGGTGTGCAGTGACCATTTGGTGTGTGATAGATTATGACAATATTACCAATTCCCTTGCTGAAAAGCCATATGGGGTAAACAGAAGTAAATGTTTTTGTTTTCCAGGTATACGTTCTCTTTCTTATGTTGTTCTTTAATGGAACTTAAAATTAAATATTAGTAAATTTTATGCTAACCTTGTCTATATATTCTGTACAGCCTGTATAATTCCTTGCTAAAGTGTTTGGCAAATTCACTGCTGGTTTATAAATACCTAACTCCTGGATGAAACCTGCCTCAGCTTGGAGAAGATGGTGAAAGAAACAAAGGCTGTAATTTCAGAGGCTGTAGGCAGAACCCAGTGCAATGACTGCCTTGGGATATTGCAGATGAAGAACAAGCAATGACAACAGCAATTGTCAATAGTACCAGCCTCAGGGACTCCAAAATGAGTGTGTCTGCTGTTTAAATAGGATCGTCATTGCCTAGGATAAGGATTAGCTGAGCTCTCTAGAGAAGGAAAGACTGACTTCAGATGTTTCCGACCAGCTCGACTGTTTCAGGCCCTGTGTTCATCTCAGCCCCATTGCTTTCAGCATTTCCAGGCTGCAGCAGTACTGTACCTCTTCCCTGATTCTGTAAGACTGTGCATGTGTGATGCTTGCATAAGTGCTTGTTTGAATCTCAAGTCAGGTCTATCAGAATATACCTGGTGTACCTCTGGATTCATGAGCATAACCCCAGATAAAGGGTTGAATGCACAAATGATCTCCTTGCTTGCATTACATGTAGGCATAGGTGGATGATGGATAACAATGCAATGTATGAATATGAGACTCTCAGAAACTGTCCTGGTGCTCTTGGATAGTCTGTGATTTTGCTACTTGGAACTACATATAACCAAATACTTAGAATTCTTAAAAAAATGTGCCAATTAAATGACAATTGACTACAGAGGCAACTGAAATAATCCTCAGCACACTTCTATTCTGTTGCATGCTTTATAAAATGCTCCCGTGATATGGTTCAGACCCTGGAGGGATGTGGTGGATATGAGAAGTATCTCCTTGTGAACAGAAGTTCAGGTAGAGTCGAGAGCTCTGAATCCATTGCCTTTCAGGGTCACTGAGCTGCAGGTTGTATGGAAAACACCTTGTTCATTGTACCTCTGGAATTATAATATGAATGCACAGAGGTGGAAAAGTTATATTCAAAGCAAACAGATAGAGTGTCTAATTATTAAACCTTTTGCTGAACAGGAAAAAAAGAATATCAAAGACTGGAAGTTCTTTTTACTACTAGAAGCATATGGTTCTTTGAATCACTGCTGGCTGAGGCAGCATTAGAAAGTCTGTAGACAGAAAAAAGAAAAAAACTCCAAACAAAAAGAGAAGAGTCTGTATTTTCTTTGATTTATGTGCTTTATGGTCTGTAGAGGACACAGCACTGTCTCCAGAACCATCAGTCATATTTCTTAATTCCCATCCCACACGGCAGGATAAGGAAGAATCAGTCAAACGTGAGCAGGGGAAAATGATAACCAGAAAACATCTCTAGCCATGAACAGGGCATGGTTTACCACCAAGGAGCACTGGTGCCTTTATAAGGGGTATAATTCTCTGCACAGTCACTAATAGAGTGCATTTGCTGGGCTGAAGCAGTACTTAACACATTCCATCAGTACTGTTCAGGTAGCAGAGCAGGGCTCCAGTAGCTGTTCTGCATTTTTCAGTCAGAATCATAGGACCAAGAAGGTAGCTGGGCATCTCCACTCTTGTGTTGTGAGATGGTGTCTCATCCATGCATAATTTTAGGCAGCTAAATAACATGCCTAAAAGTCCCCATATAATTGGAGTCTCTGGGTCCCTTTTTTGGGTGCCTCAAAGCTGAATGACCTCTGGTAATATCTATCCTGCCCTAGTGATGATAGAACAAGAGAAGTGTGAATATGTTCTCAATGTAAAAACTTTATTTTGGATCCCTTACAGCAAAATTCCTGCTCTGTTCTACTTCAGGACACCACCCTGTCAAAAGTTTCTCTGATATCCTACTCCTGCTCTTACTTTCTTACTCTTAAAGGAGCAGTTCCACTGTCTGAAATCCTGCACTCTCAAGGATAATAGCAAAGCTGCAATATCACTTTGAAATTAAGAAAGATGTGTTCTCCATCTAAAGTCAAAAAGACCTTTGATTATAATTGTTATTATGGCCAATTAGAAAATCTCTGCTACACCTCTATTTTGACATACCACACAAGAAAGTTTACAGCGTGTGCTTGCCTTATTCCTGGGAACCCAAGGTTCTGTTTCAGCTGTAACACAGTAAGAGCATCTCAGCTTAGTTAAAACAACCTCATCTCACAGGCCAAGTGGCTTGAGGCACAACACAGACAATCTTTTGCTAGTATTTTTTTATACAACGTTATGTACAACACAAGAAAAAATCTTTATTGGATTGTTTTTTTCTTGTAGTGTGACATATTTTCATTTGAAAAGCATTGAAATATTCCCATTGCAATATTCTGAGAGCATGCAATGCAATTAATGTTGTATCTATGCCTCCAAACAGAGAAGAAAATACTTATTTTATAGAACAGTGTAAATATATATTGTGAGCAAGGTAAAATTGTATCAGTATATTTTGGGGGGAATTCAATACTAATCCCATCTGGACTTGATGTTTTACTGAAATGAGATCATCAATTACTGTCTGTGTTTCCTCATAAGGTAATGTTTTATTTAAATTGTTTCTGATTTCTTCTGACAGTTGAGACAAATGTAATTTTCATAAAAAGGACTTTTACTGCTTTCAGTTTTTTTCCTCAGTGTATAATTTCTAATAGAATTTTTGAGGCATTCTCTAGTCTCTATTGATGATTCTCTATTTTTATCTCTCTCTGATGTGGATGAATGCATAATATGGCACCTCAGACCTTTACTTTGTTAAGCTGTGACTAAATGTAGTATTAACCACCTAGATTGTAACAAATTCAGGAAGTCTTTTTAGATACTTCTATGTATCTGCGCATAAATCTCTGCCCAAATTCCTGCTTCACTCCTCTACTAAGGAAAACAAATTACTGCTTTGTTTCCCAAGTCTAGAAGTAAAGAATAGCTCTATCAGTTATCATCACCAAACTCCTCAAATCTTGGCTTGCTTGTAAAGTAAGTTGAACATCCCCTTGCAGGCTTTCTCTGATACCCAAGCTTGGACAGTGTCCACAAACCCTGTGGCACCTCCCAAAGCGGAAATCTTTCTGTGCTGGAATAAGAAAACTCATCATCATCATCATCACCGTCATCATCATCATCATCACCATCATCATCACAAAATTGGTTTTCTAATAAGAAAAAGTGATTAAAATGCAGGAATTTCTATGCTGAAAGCCACATAAAGGAAGACCCAGGATTGGGGTTAACCTAAGTAAGGTTAGCATTATTTTACTGTCAGCATCAAAATATCCCTTCAACAACAAATGTTATCACAGCGTGAGAACAAGAAACCCATGAGTGAATGCAAGAAGCTTCCTTCCAATAGCTTATGTTCCAGTAAAGGCCAGAATTCAGGACTAGTAAAAGCATATTTATCATACACTTTGGTACACAGCATGAAACCACTAACCCAACATACTGCAGCACAGTTAAATAAAACTTCGCTGGAATGATAGGAACTAATGAAAAATGATAGAATTATATGAATAAAAAACCTGCTAGTATCATCTACGAACTTCTCTCCTGATACAGAAGCAAGAAGACAAGCCCCCCAAAAATGGAAGGTAGTTGAAATAAAAGCAACATAGACTAGTGATACAGATAGTCTCTTTATGATCAAATGCATTCTGGCACTCTTTTAATTTTCTAGTTACAATGAAAGTCACTTCATGAAGCTTCAACACCCTGGTTCTCAGTGGGATAAGCATTGATCTTTAACAATTTTCTTAGGTGCTAGCTGGAACAAGGACTGCAGCATACTCTCATGACATGCCCTCTACAATTCCCCAAATTTGCTGCCCTTTCCATACTTCTATATCACTCTCATGAACTGAAAAACCCCCTTTCACAAAATAGCCTTGGTGTTGCTGTTGCTCTTCCGATCCACTTCTCCTGATCTGCACATATAGCAAAAGTCAGCAATGAAAACTACACCAATCAGTCCTTCTCAGTCTAGGAGGAAAACAGAAACACAAATCACTATCTCTGAAATTGCTAGGCAGAGACCAGTGTCACTTTTTTGACCATTTCTGTTTTTCTAGACTTGGCAGCTCTGGAGCTGTAGGAGGGAAACACTTGGTAAAGAAGCAGAATATATATTGATTTTCACCTACTACTGTCTGTCCATCACTCATTCACACAGCTACCAAATTACCAATCAGTTCTCTGCATCCTGGCTTGCCCCTTGAGTTCTCCACCAGACACCCTAGGGAAAGACCTTTATTTGCTGTTGCCTGAATAAACTGAAGACATTTATTGTCACTTTTGAAGCTTGAAAGAGATCAGTTAGAGGACCCTGAGACTTATGATGTTACTGCCAGGAGAGCTCCAGGTCTCAAAAGTCAATTTTATCACAACTGAGGTATTCCTCAGCGGGAAGGTGCTTGGAGGAGGTGATGAAGAAAGTACATGAATATAAACCTTGTGGAACCATAAAGGGGAGAAATGTTTGGCATCTGGCACCAAGGGCTGGCCAGGCCAGAGTGCTGGTGTGGGTAGCCAAACACAGAGCCTTCCGGAGCTGACACATGAGCGGAGCTGGATCTGGGCAGATCACAAGGACTTCCAGGACAGGCCTTGCAGGTATCACAAAAGTGTTCAGAGCACTGTCGTGTTGAACCAGTACAACTCTGCACATGTTTTGCCCAGGAGGTCAAATAATCTCAAAATCAGCATAATGCACCAGGTCTTAGGGTTTTGTTTTAGATCTGCTTAACTCTATCAAATGATAATGGACATAGCTGTTATTAAACATGATGGCTATTGCAATAATTGTGCCTTTATCCTCCCCTCCCCCTTCCACTCTGAAAGATTCGTAAAGTTCCATTCAGCAGGTCACAGGAGAGGTTAGGAAATGGGGAAGGAAGTGAGCATTAAGGACTGATCCCCTAAGAGCTACTGCCATATCTAAGAGGAGATGTTTCCTGATTAGAGATCTTCTGCACATCCTACTTTTGCTTTCTAATTTGAACTTAATTGTAACCAATATCAAAATTGATTTTTTAGTGACAAATTGAATTACAGTGTAACAAATCTCTGTCACTGAAACTGTCTCGCTCTCTTCTTACTCTCGTTTTGTCGACCAACATTTTGTTGGTGAAGTACACATGCAAAGATTTATAAACACAATAAGCACATTTAAATACTCACAGATGTCAGAAAACACTGAAAGTAGTTCCCGTGCTCGCTCAGCAAACCAGATATGTTTAAATACCCACAGATGCCAGTGTGTTACAACAAGTCCTCATGCCATATCAGCAAATAAAATGAAAAGGGTTGCTTTGAAATGAATGTTTCCATATAATTAGTGTCTCTGTCATGCTTTCAATAACTTTCCTCAAGCTGGAAAGCCACCATACATAAGCTCCTCTATCAATCCACTACTGGCTTCTCTCTTAACTTGTGTATTATGACTGTATATCCTTCTCAGATATGTTTGGACCAAAATGGATATTGACTTATTAGAGAAGGTTTCTAAATTAACTCCAAACATTCTTCCAATGATAATTGTCATTACTGTTATATGCTATTCATCTAGTGAATTTATTCAATTTGCCAGTATAGCAACTTACCTCAGGGGCTTGAGGAATAACCAATTATTAGTAATGCTCAATTAGTTAATTCAGATGTGGTTTTAGCAAGCTAAAATTAAGGTGACAGAAAAATACACAGATTTATTTTTATGGATGTTGAGATAGTTGTGAGCGCACGTAGCCAGCATATACAACAGAGAAAATTCAATGTGTTTCAGTACATGGATGTCTGAGTGGAGCCATCAAGAAATCATGAGTGAATTTATAGTGTATGTGGACAGGGAGGGCAAAGAGACAAGAAGAGCACTAGATGTTAATTGGAAGTTAAATTAATCACACCTTTTATCCCTGGAGGTATTTAGAAGGTGCAAAGACATGGCCCTTAGGGACATGGTTTAGTGGTGGACTTGGCAGTCCTGGGTTACCAGCTGGACTTGATGATTTTAAAAGTATTTTCCAATTTAAATTGGTATGATTTTATGAAATGTGCATAGGCATGTTTTTTGAGTTTTCTATAATATAAATAAAAAATAAATTATAAGACTGATGTTTTACACATTAATTTCAAAATATTAAAAAATGTTTTTCATCTGAAAATTATCAACATCTTGAATGAACAAATCAAACCAATATATTCCACTACCAAGTAGAGCTTCAGTGGTTTCCTAATGAATATGTAATGCCTACATTAACATTTTTATTAGGCATAAGTCATCATTTTTTCATATCCATAAACACAGTGGACCATGCATGAAATTACTGCTTTTCAAGAGAGTGAGTTGTGTTTCCTGTTGTAAAGACTTGTAAACCATTGCTTTACTGCTGTGTGGTTTCCACTAACAAGGTTCTTTGGGATAGCTTTTCTATTCTGTTGTTCAGGAAACAAACGGTATTGACAGAACCACAATTTTTTATAATTCATATGTTTAACTAACAAAATGTAACTAATAGTGTAATCTAGCCTGGAGGAACTATGACACTCCAGTTCAGCAGTTTGCTTCCTTCTTAAGAAATCTGAAAAAAATTTGGAATATTGTGTTTTCCACAATATGTGGAAGCTTAAAATTTCTTCCTGAGATTTTGAATACTTTACATAGTAGTTTGTCAGAATGAAACTGATATTTTTGTTAAGTTTTAGTAAAATTTTATTACTAATTCTGTGCAATTCATGTGCTGAAAATAAATTTACTGCATTTAAATGAGTCAAAAGAAGAAATTATTTGTAACCACATGAACAGCTTGGTTGCAGGTTGTCTTCTATGATAGGCTGGAGTCCAAAGTTAGGCTAAATATTACTTCTGAGTTAAGTATTTTCATTTACTCAGGATTCAACTAAACCCCCATTAACACTGGCAGTAATTTAGCAAGGTAGATTGTAATCTGAAACACCATCACTGCAAAAGATCTTCTGGATAATCTGCCCCAGAGATGAGTGATATGAGATGGTGGGGCTGACAGGAGCTGGCTCCCCAGCTGTCTTGGTACAGGTTCCTACCCCATGCTGCTTCTCTCCTGCTCCCTCTTGCCAACAGCTCTCTTTCTCACTTGCTTCCCTGCAGTATGCTGCTCTCTCACCCCTCACCAGCATCCAAATGTGAAAAAGCTCCTCCAGACAGAGCTGAAGACAGGGGTGCAGATCTCAGTGTGGAGGAAAGACCCGGTGGACAGCTGGGGGATGGCAGCAGCTCTGCAGCGAGCGCCAGTCCCTGCCAGTGGCTGCCAAGGGGACACACAGGGTGGCCCATGCTGCTGAGCTCAGCCACCAGCCTCTGAGGGGACACATGCTGGCAGGGGTGATAGGGGCCGTTGATGGCACAGAGAATTCAAGGGCAGGAAGCTGGGGGAACAATAGGAAGCAAAAGGAAGGGATTGCTGGAGGGAATCTCTCTATGGTAGCTGAGAGCAGACTTGTACAGCTCCCCATGCCCTACTCTGTCCAAAACATCCCAGAGTGACATCCCTGAAAATAAACATTCTTCTCACCATGCAATCATGGGATTCTGCAAAATTGGAGGCAGGTATATATTTTTATTTTTTTATTAAAACAGTGGCTGATGCTAACAAAATATCAGTTTTAATAATTGCTGGGATAGTGATGAAAACCAAGGAGAAGAAAACTGAAACTTTGGACATCTGAATGAGCAAATCTGAGGGATGTGCATTTTTAAAGTCAGTGAAGAGTCTTCAGTGAGCTTAGTGGTACCTGTAAAATTTGAAATGTTATCAGGTTAATCAGTCCTGATTCTGAAAGATTTTGTTAACTGCAAATCTACCACTGCTGAATCTATTGAATCTAATTGAAGGTTAATTTCACAACCACCTACTGCCTGAATGGTGCAATAAATTCTTATAACAAAATTATTTGAGGCACTAGGTGGGTTTTCAACACCTACCTTCTACCCTCAGAGTAGGAGATCCCAAGCCCTTGGGAGCACAATTGTATTGCTACTGTAAAGTAGTTTGATTATGTGTCTTAAAAAACAAAATTTACAGGTGCTGCGTGGAAAAGGAACTTATCACTACTGGGTTTTAAATAATGCTGTACTAAACATTTGGAAAATGGTAAAAATAAAATAAGCCAAACATAAACTTAACATTGGAATTAGGGCCAGCATAAAATAAAATAGCTAGCATTCACTCCTATTTACTCCTATTCAATCCATCACTTGATCAAGTAATTTTTGATCCACAATATTTATACATGAGCTGTTAGTTTCAGTCAGGTTAGACAGATTGCCCATTGTTTGCAATACAATTTGATCTCACTAAGCAGATCCTCCCATAACACAGGAAAAGTGTAGGAACATTTTTATACAGTTTTTTTTTGTATTTCTGAGTTTATCAAACCAAAGCCACAAAGTGGTGTGGCTTTTATGTTAGTGATGCCTGTGACAGCTACACTCTGAAAAGCTGTTAGGCACAGATAATAAGCTCTGAGAGACTGACCATGATTGTTGAAGGTGATCTAAAAAAATCTGCAAATTATCTGTGTAAAAGGATACACCCACAAACTGGACCTGTAAAACCAGACTTTACTAGCAGTACTGACTGAAGAGTAGCATTTTTTATTATGTCATGCTTGTAATAATGGATTATAATACTTAATTTCCAAGGATGGTGATTTGGGCCTATGAAGACCCATTATTATAATTTCCTCTACTTGACCTTAGACAGATACCTATTAGCTTGGACTTCCTTGTAAGTCACCTGATTGCTCAGGTAGAATGTACAGAAAAGCAGTTCAAGGAATTCTAGATTTTGGCAGAAAGTAAAGGAATCAAACAAAAAAACTCAAACATTTTTGGCTGGATGTTATCTTTGTAAATGCCCTATTTAATATGCAGGCCTTGTGGTGTTCTGAATGACCCAGAGACAGGCTCCTGATGTGTAAGTAATCAGCCAACACCCACTGTCAGAGAACATTGTATTTCACAAGTGGGAAAGACTCCCAAATCAAAATAATGAGAAAACCTGAAGGGATAAGAACTGAATTCAAAATCAAAGAGGATCCCTGGAAAAGCAAATATTTGCTTGAATATTTTGTCAATTTTTTTTTTCTTTAAACCAGAATTTTTTGATGATGGTAAACACATATGACTGAGAAATAGCTGTTACCTAGAACATGAAATGGCTCTCATAATGAGGGTATTGTCCAACTCCTTAGATTATATCACCACACTAAATAAATAATGCTTAAGTCTGGCTGACAAAACCCATAGAATACAGTTAATGAATCATGGCAAATCTCAATTTTGGAATTATAATAAAAAACTTGAAAAGCCCTAACCATTTTTACATGTTTTTCTTTTGAAGGATGCTGCTGCTAGGGCCACCAGTGTTCACTATTTCTACAATATAATATGACATGATTTCTAGGTGTTGAAAAATATTTAGACTATCAAATTTTAATATCTTAAACAGTGAACTAACATTGGTCATGACAGCTATTATTTTTGGTCTTTTTTTTTTTTCCTACTGTGGCCAAAGTAAAATTGTATGATCTTATCTATATTTTATGTAAGTTTTTGACACGTAGTTCCCAGGACTCTGTACAAACATAAATTGCATAACAAGACTGTTTAGGTAGAGGTTTATACTGCACTCCCCAGGTATTTGTAACATTTTAATATGTTTATTTTATTGTGTTTTATTTGGTTACTTCATTTTAGATTGTTCATTTTTATTTTTGCAGTTCTGTGTCTATGTGTGTGTGTGTGTGTGTGTGTGTATCTGTGCTTGCATTTATTTCCTGGTTTTAGTAATGTTAAAATAGATTCCTCTATTTCTCACAACATTTTTGGTGGAAGGGTCAAAAGAAGTACTTTTACTAATTTTGAAAAATTTTCCATGACAGATCCATAAGCAAGCAAGCAGGCTTGGAACTACACACCAACAGCTCAGAGTGCAAGGCCATCTGAACAGGTTGTCTGAAATCCCTTCAGCCAGAAAAACCAACATAAGTTTACAAAATGTGCATAGCAGTTATGGTTTAAGTCTTTCCCCAAGATGCATTATTGTTTTTTTTTTTAAATACTAATACAATGCACAATGCCTGGTTTGCCTACCTTTTTCCCACTGACAATAGTGCTGTTCTCCAGAGCAGTAGCTTGTGAGCACATTGGTAAGCACAGCAAGTATCCATAATTGTCAGATCACCTCATGCCATCAGCAGGCACTGAAGGTAATTAATATTTAATAATTCATTAGGAACACACAGAGCCAAAAAAGACTATGACTTGCTTTAAAATGTATTGGCACAAAGCTTATGGAAAGCTCTGTGGCTCTATGGAAAATAGCTTATAAATCTAGTAAATAAGTTGTAGGGGTGCCATTACAGAACATTTTATATCTTTATATTTATATGTGCACATCCTGTTAGGAACATGTAGTCGGCAGCATGATAAGCCATCACACTAATAAAACCAAAGATCTATGGGACTGATTATGGGGCATATCCCAGAAAGGAAACAAACCTCAATTTAAAGCTTGTACTGGCTGCTACCAGACTTTATCCTTCGCTGTTTAAGTTCACAGTTTCATTCTTTATAAACTGGTGTCTGCACATGGGATTTAATACACTAATAACTTCCCGTTTATACATACCAGAAGCCAAGTCCATTCAAAACACAGTAAAAAGAGGACTGCACATCTTGGTGGGCTGCAGGTGACTGTGTTGCTGCAAATAAGAACATTGAAGGGTAGGTTTTTCCCAAACATACAATCCCTTTGGTGATATTTCTAGTGTCCTTGCAGTAGATCTCTGGTGCTGGTAGTCCACTGAGAACATTATGAAAAATTTCCCACAACCCACACACCTGAGACTGCCAGGGTGCATATGTGAAAAATGCATCAGTCATGGAATTGCCATATCAAAACAGTATGATTCCAAGCATGGACTGACTCTGTGACCATGTCTTTAGGAGGGGAGCATGCAGAAATATTCTGACCTGGACCAGAGATGTAGACTGAAGTTGTGTTGCATGCTTATGTCCCTGCAGAATGGAAATGCAAGCTCATTTACACAACAGAGCACACACACATGCTTATTTTGAAAACAGCCATTGACTACGACTAGTCCATATTTCCATCATATTTGTATATTGAGACTGGTTTGACCTTTACTATATGACTGTCAATGATATTATATTTGGCTTCTCAGTGCTAGGAGCCCAGTCCAGAACTGTGCCTTTATGCTTTACTATCAGCATTGTGGTAAATCAACACTGGCACTTAAAGGGCATTGGGATGCATGTGTGTGGGAGGTCAGATTCACAATTTTTTCAGAGTGCTTTTCCAGGCTGGGAAAAGTCATACTTGGTTTTAATTTTCTGGAGTGAAAAATAAATTAAAATTTGGGTTCAAAATTATTTGGGTTCCTAAAACGAGAGCAGTTGTAAGTGATGGAATTTCTGTATGGTGACTGTGTGATTACAGCCAAAATGTTACTGTCACTGCTGTTAAGAACATTTCCATGAGCACTATTTATCATGGCCTGTATTGCCTAGAGAATGGACCCAGTCTAAGTCTGTGCATCCGTTATAATTAGTCCTGAGGCAAGGGAAATTTGAAGCCTAACACCTATTTCAGGAGCAGACGAATCATCTAAGAGTTCATGCGTGACTTTGTGTTCCCACTGCAAGATCTCCGTCTCATTAAATGCAAGATGTAACAGAGTTTGAACTTTGCAGAATAGAGTATGGGCAAATCAGTCAGAGAATACCCTGATGTTTCCCTTTTTCTTTTATTTCAATGTACTTAATATTTAAAGTCAGTTTTCATGACACAAATTGTGTTCAGGAATTTGACATCATAGTCAGAAGACTACAGAAACCCTAATGAGAGAGCTGACTCACTACCTTAGTGTGCTGCTCTTATGGGGGAAAGAGGGTGTCACAGCAGGAAGTAATCTCACCCTTTTTTAAAATCTTGCATTTTTCAAAGCTGTAAAATGTCAGACAACTTGTTCTCTGCTTCTACTGAGTCTTACCTGGCTTTTGTCTGTGAGTTTAGACAGTTCATCACTTTTGCTCACTATCTGCTTTCAGGCATCATGCAGTTGCACAGTCTCCAAATTTACCTAAAGCATTTTCTCTTTGCACCTGGATGGCTCCTAATTTCTTTTCACCTATTTGTGTATTAAAATTGGAACTGATTTACCACCTCCTTCTCAGAAATGTTGCATTCCTGTGGTCATTAAAAGCTGGTTTCCACTTGCATCTTTTCTCTTTGTCATATCCCCCAGGTCCATTCTGTGACGTAAATAAAGTTCATTACCAAATGGATAGCAAGTAGTTATTTAGCTACATGATTTTCACTAAGATCCTCCACCTGGAGCTGGAAAACAACATATACTGGAGCTTATGTATGTGTCCAGCTGTGAGGGGTAGTCATCGTGCAAGAGAACTAACAGCAGAATCTGAACTACAGCCAAACTTTCTTAGAAAAACAGAAGATTTTGAAGGCAAGAAGAGGAAAGGAGGAGGGCAGGACAGGTGCATTTCTGTTAGAAAAATATTCCCATAAAAGGGCTCTGAAATTACTTTAATTCATATGGGTGTTGCATATGTCACTCAAACTTGTAGGCTTTAAGGGAATAAATGACAACAGCCAGGCATTGTACAAAGTAAATACAAAATTGCTTTTTCTACTCTGAGTAAGGTTGCTTTTAACTCCTAACATTACTTAATATTGTGGCAACTTGTCCTGAACCATCTATGAAGTGTTTCTATTTGCTTCTGTGTAGCGATATTACTTTTAGATAGTAAATACTAAATACTGCAACATATGCAGCTGAACGTACTAATGACACTCTGCAATCAAATTTCATTTACACAAGGACCATGAGAATGATGCTCTTCTGGACTAAACATAGGCAAAATATGACCCACATAAAGATATGGACACAGATGTTTAACAGAGTCACACCTTGTTTCACAGCAAAGTTAGTTACTGCTCCATCTGCACCTCACACTAGTTTGGTGCTATTTAATCTGGTGAAGGGAGGCGGTAGTTCAGCTCCCACTGCCAGGCAATATGCTGATCTTTAATTGTGCTGAATTACACCAAACAGGGGTGCCAACACAGTAGCCTGCTGCAGGGCTCAGGAAGTCCTTTTGAACCTCTAATGAGGAGCTGAGGTTGTTTAGCCTGGAAAAGAGGAGCCTAAAGGGAGACCTTATCACTCTCCACAACTATCAGAAAGAAGGTTGTAGTCAGTGGGTGTCAGTCTCTTCTCCCAGGTACCAAGCGACAGGATAACAGGAAATGTCCTTAAGTTGCACCAGGGGAGATTTAGATTTAATATTAAGAAAAATTTCTTAATGGAAAGGATTGTAAAGCGTTGGAACAGTCTGCCCAGGGGAGATGTGAAGTCACCATCCCTGGAAATGCTCAGAAAATGTGTGGATATGGCGCTAGAGGACATGGTTTAATGGTGAACGTGGTGGTGGTGCTGCTAAACTGATGGTTGGACTTGCCAATCTTGAAGGTCTTTTTCAACCTTAAAAGTTCTACAAAAACAGTTGTAATTAGTGGTCTTTTACAAGGTTTCTCTGCTGTTCTCATTTTACTTTTCTTTGTTAAATTTGTCTCCATAGTTTCCTTTTGCTCACCAAAAATTAGCTTTTTTCTCCCTATGTATTGAAAGAGATTGTATCTCCTTTATCAGTTTTGTACTATTTTCAATGGGTATTTTTCCATAGGAAAGTAAATTAATCCTCCAAAATCTTAGCATTTACAGTGCAAAACATAGCCACCCAATCACTTACAAAATGAAAAGTTACCAGGGTGGTTCAGAGGATGCCAAGCAACTAAAAGTGCTCTTCACAGGAGTCCCATGATTGCTGGGGCAGGCTACTAAAAAGCAACCACTGTGCAAAGAATTCAGGGAGTGAAAGAGGAAGTTTAAGAGAAGTCTTCCAATTTATAGCCAAGAAATATTTTCTGTTCAAAGATATTTCTTAGCAATTTGTATCACATAAACTCCAGGATCTCAAAAAGTGCACAAAAACTTTTAACAAATAAATTCAACGTGAAATGTACTAGTTAATCTTTTTTACTCTCTCTTTTGTAGTCAGTATAATTGGGTAAAAAATACATAGCAGACCTAAAATATAGTTGAAGATCACAGAGTTTACACAATTTTCTTTAAAATAAGTATGTTGAATTATGTTGGTGTTTTCAAATAGCTTACACTTATGTGTGCATTTATGAAAACAAGACACTTCTACCTAATTTTCAATATTAGCATACCACTTAGCATAAGAATTTGGCAAAATTCTAGTCTAAACATTCTAGTCATGTTTAGGAAAGATAACTTAGAAATAATTGTATATCTTTTTCTCCTTCTCTCCTGCAACACATTTTAAAAAACATTCTATTCAAGGCACAGAAATGTCTTTAATTACTGACACCAGTATTATCTGTTCAAAAAGAGGGAATTTGGTGGTCAGAGACCAAGGCACAAGTATTTCTCCTAATTCCCATCAAAATATGAAAAAAAAATTCCAATTCCATCCTGGGATCATTACCCTTATGTTGAAATATTTTGAATCCTGAATGTAGTGATTAATGGTTGCGAAATCTGCAAACCAAAAAGCTACACTAAATGATGCCAAAATACATTTCAGTCCCAGAAAGCAATTAATAGATGGCAAGAATACTGTTAGTTTGTAAGGTAGTGTTTAACTGGTAGTGATGTCACAGAGCTGGGTAAATGGTAGAACTGCATTAATGGTCCCCAGACCCCAAATCTCAGCGCTGCTTAAACCTGAGTCACAGACTAATGAAGAGGCATTTATGCTTTCTGTCTGTGCCATAAATAACTATACATCATTAAAGTCAGCTAATAAGGAGTCAGAAGACATTGCCTTAGCAGTACAAACACATTTTAGAGATATTTAGAGATTTTATTTCTTAAATGATGCATTAAAAATCACACAGAGCAGCTACTCAAGTCTGTCACCAATGTTTCTTTTGGGAAACTGTCATGCACACTGCAAAGAACAAAGTTCTTCAAACACAGAAATTTAGCAGAACATATGTTCTTTTAGTAAATGGCACACTTTTAAGTAGGTAGAAAACTCAACAGTAAACATGACCTTTGACTCAAAAGAACCTTTCAAGTTTAGTTGGGTTTTTTGGTTTTGTTTTTTTTTTATTATTTTTTTTTTTGGCAAACTGGCAAAGAGACAATTACAGTGCACCCTATTGAACACAATATTCTTAGGTTATACTTAGCTATAATCCATAGATAGCCTTTTCACTCATAAGAAACGAGGCTGGGTTTTAAACTATTTCCATACAAGAATTAGCCTCAAAAATTCCTGAGGCTTAGAATAGTGATTTTGCATTAAAAGCCCCCCCAAAGGCTTTACTACTCCACTACTGCAATATTTGCAGTGGCCATGAACAAAACAAGTCTAGCAATGAATTCCAGAACCTCAGCTTAGCTAGTTGCATTCACTCTACTTTAATCTATGTAAAGTTTTGAAACTAATACTAATTCTGGGAAAAGCTTAATTAGAGTAAGGGCTGTTAGTTATCTCAAACTATTTTTAATAAATTTAAATATTCTTAATAAATTACAGACTCAGTGAAGAGGCACAACTATGGTTAAAAAAGCACCACAGAGATTAATTAAGCAAGAACATAAATTTTCATTGGTTTGTAAGTAGCCACTACATATTTTACACAAATATATCCAAACACGAGTGCCAGTAATAGAATTTTATTTGCAGGCAAGCAACTCAAACAAAAAAGTTGACTTCCATCAATAATTGTGAATTTAATTCCATAATTTAATATTAATTTAATTTTTGCTTTGCTTATATGTAAACAAATATTATTTTAATATCTTTCATCTCAGAAGGGAAGACTTCTAAAACACAACACTTTACTGTGTTTTATATTTAGTGCAATTTAGTACTCCTAGTCAAATATCCTGAAAAGAGCCAACCTGAACTTGTTGATATAGTAAAGAAATGTACTACCATTACTTTTAGGCAGAGACTTATTCCTGAACAGTTTTTCCATGTAGAGTAAACCAAAACCACTGAGACTATATCTGTCAGTCATTGTGACTTTTGCGGCAGCCAGGGGCAGAAGAAGGAGAGTTTCCCCTGATGAAGCTGTTTTTAAAATACGGGTGAGGGTGAGACTGATTATTGAGGTGGTCACTGGAGAAATCAGAAGTATTTATGTTGTTATGTAGTAATTTATGGAGAGTTTTATGAGCCTAAACCACAAACTGGTCAGGACAGAGAATAGTCCCTGACATAAAATGTAGCTTGAGGACCAGCAGACACATAGTACTTTGCCTGACTGACTTGCACACATCCAGACTACATCCTGATACCAGATCAGGAGCAGGGACAGAACAATTACAGTTTTAACATGATTCGTGCCCATCAGCCACTTTGAATAAGTTGGTTCCATCAAACTAAGCACGGCACCAGAAGTATTTATCTCCACAAACAGTATGGATGTTTGTTGTGTTCCTCATGTGGCCAGCCTGCTCATACCCCAGGGACAAGTCTCCACAGAGCACCCACAAACCTGTCAGACAAGAAAGGGATATCTGTCTGCCAAGGACACAAATGTTTGTGTACAGGGGCTGGCCCTCCTGGGTGTCATCAGCCTTCACACTGAGCTATTCTAAGGAGAGGAGGGTTTCCAGTATTTTTTGTCATTTGATGGGTGTACATGCCATAAATGCCAATAAGGCATTCCAACACGTGCACATCCTCTTTAATTCAGAGCCATTTACCTTAAACTTTTACAGGGGAACTGGTACGATTGATGAATAAGAGACAAAGTTTGCATGCTACCTGACATAAGAATTAGATGTCTGCTGGGAACAATGTCTTTAAGACAGGGTGATTAAAGTCTTTAAGTTACTTCCCTAAAAAAGGCAATTGGAATTTACATCACAAGGATTTACAAAAAGAGGAGATTATATGGAGATACAAAGTCAAGGATGAGGAAAGAAATTGGAAAAGGACAGTTTCTCAGAGTTTCAAGCAGGCTTTTAGAATAAAGTCACAATACACCGATGTTTTCTACTTCTTAAAAAAGAGTGGTGTTTCTTTTACGCTGTAAAAAAAGTTAATGTCATTGGTCTCCATGTTTCTGTCACAAAAAATTTGATGAGAGTTTGGCAGAAGGGCTTGAAAGTTTTGATATCTGACACAGACTTCTAGTTCTCTCTAGAAACTGGTCAAGAATTATTATTGCTGTTCTAATAGCTGCATTCCAGCTTTCACAGTGCTTGCTTATGAAATGCTATTGCTATCAGACCTTGGTTTAAACCATTATCTAGATTGTAAAAACATGTTGGAATTGGAAGGCTGTTTTAAGAGATCACTTTAACTTGACCTATCAGTAAGTGCAAAAAGCTGCCAAGGCAAGATCACAGCTGTATCTAAATGAGAAAACCTAAAATCTAGGAGGGCAATGAAACTTATTTTCACAATGTCTTCTGCCTCAGTAGCAAAGCCAGTAAATAGCCCTCTGACAAGGTGCCACCAAAAGTTGTAGAAAAATGCCGAATTCTTGCTTGAACAGCGTGTCAGAGATTTTTGATTAACTGAGCAATATTTTCCCTCATTTCACATGTATTAAAGATTGGCATAGTTCCAACACCACACATAGGGATCTGTCTCAGACCAGAAGAGATCAGAAATTCTTCTTGTAAAAGGGAAGAGCAAAAGGCAGTGCTGTATCCCAGCACTGTATGCACTATCAGTTAGTATTAGAACATACTGTCCAGTAAAGTGTCCTGTAATACATCCAGGGATCAAAGACCCTTGACCAAAGAAATTTTTATCATTCACTGTTGTCCATAAGAACCTCTCAGGTGAAAAAATTCTACTCCCACTGGGTCAAAATTAGCCTGCATGAACTGAGCATTGTGCTTTGCATAGTATCAGTCAGCAGCTCTGTTTTATGATGAGGAAGAGCATCAGACTAGCTGGAAAGGGTTGTTGTTAATAGCTCAACTGAGGCAGGCAGAATTATACGGGCAAATCATTAGACATACTAAGCAAAAAATAACTGGGAATAATAATTCCCAACATAAGTAGCAGTTTACTGAACACACTCTTCTGGAAAACCCCTAAGATTACTGCTACTAGTTATGATATCACATTACCCAGCTCATTTCAATACGCATAAAGCAAGACACGTATCACTTGTCACTTGTTTTTTCTTCCCAACAAAAAACAGGGATAGCAAATCTCCTGAAGGAACAGGTGGAACTGATGATGCAAACCACTGCTTATGAAAAAGGGTCACATTGCAAACGAGAAGGTCACTGAAAACAATTTGAAACATGGAACGCAATTTTATGGTTACTGAATTTATATTATTTATAAATTAACACAGCAACCTGTTGCATCTGAGATGATATCCAAAAATAATTCAAATAGAAACAGGGTGTGTGGATGAAAGTAAAAAGAACAAAAACTAAGTATAAAGGAGAAAATTATTTTAAGAAAAGGTCAAAGTGTGTGTGTGTGTGTGTGTGTGTGTGTGTGTCTGTTTGTGTGTCTGTAGCAAACAATATACAAACTCTTCTTGTAATTTCCCTGTAAATACAAAACACTGCACACTTTATCTATATCCATACTAAATATCTGCTAATTTCATTATAATTTTGGCAGCATTGTTGTGTTGTACTAGAAGGAAAAATCAATACATTGTGCATAGTATTTTCTTATCTGTTGGGAGCAGAAGCATGCTGTTTGTGGAGCTGTAGAATCTGTTCCTGCCAGCTTAAAATGCTAATGCTGCAAATGTAGGGTTATGCCTTTTTATAAAACCTGGCACTTCCTCCCTCTATTTGTGCTGTAGAAGACAGATCACATTTAACAAACTTTGTTCTCATTATAGACTATTGCTGGAGCCGAGATAATGTGTTTCCTTTTCTTTCAAAGTTTGTCATACAGAATGACAGCATTAAAATAAAATGTTTTTGATGTTGTTGATGATGAACCCCATGATATTCTGGGTTAAGTTCAGAATCAAGCTTTTCCTTTTGTGCTAAACCTGAAAGTTAGTAGGTACTTCACAGTCTCAGGTGATCAAGTTTGGTCAGCGCTGGATGGCACAGTGATAATTGATTATGTGTCACTTTCCTCTATGGAGTAAAAAAAGGGCCAGATGGAGTTTTCTAGAATTTCAGCCAACCTTGCCCTATTTCCAAAAAGCACCTGGCAACTGCAAATCAAATTTAACACTAGTGGTGAAAGTCAATGAACTTATTAATTGTGACTGATGTTCAAGAAAAAATGTATAGACAAATGCCAACACATTTAATTGAATAACACTGACTCCTGGACCAGAAAGCCAGCTCTTCCTGGTGTTTGTTTTTTATTTTTTTCTCTGCTTAAACAACTGAAATATGACAGTCTTTTTTGAAACAACTAATAAAGTTAGTGTGGAATACAATCAGATACGTTAGAAATTTTTCATTCTAGTTTCTGATCTGGATAGAAAATGAGACATATTAATATTGGGAGATATGCACATATTGCAGAAAATGGTAGATAATATCAGTGTTGTTTCTGCTGATTTGTCTTTCATTGCTTCCCATGACAAGACATACATGAAGTCTGGGTGGTACAGAAGGCCCGTACAGAATAGACTGAAAAAAATATGCTTGAAAATATTTTTTCACTTCTATGGAAAAAGAAAGCTATTTTGGATTACTCACATCAACAGTTACATTTTGACTTTGTATTTGTGCCAGTGACACTCAGCTGTTGATACCAATCAATGCTGTTACAGACTCACAGAATCTCTTTCTTTTCTTTTTTCTTTTCTTTTCTTTTCTTTTCTTTTCTTTTCTTTTCTTTTCTTTTCTTTTCTTTTCTTTTCTTTTCTTTTCTTTTCTTTTCTTTTCTTTTCTTTTCTTTTCTTTTCTTTTCTTTTCTTTTCTTTTTTTTTCTTTTCTTTTTTCTTTTCTTTTCTTTTCTTTTCTTTTCTTTTCTTTTCTTTTCTTTTCTTTTCTTTTCTTTTCTTTTCTTTTCTTTTCTTTTCTTTTCTTTTCTTTTCTTTTCTTTTCTTTTCTTTTCTTTTTTCTTTGTTTTGAAAATCAAATTAAAACAAACCCAAGAAATGCTCAGCTATACTGATGCTTTACAGAAGGAAGTCAGGCTTCGGTGGGATGTATCTAGAAGACAGTGTTATGATAGGAGAGCCCTGAAAAACACGCATATTATCAGTTAGGTAGCTTGGAAAATGCCTATGGTTTTGGAGACCAACAACTTGCCATGCAAGGGTCCAGCTGCCTTCTACTCACTCTATGAAGCTATTACATGAGACATTATATTTCCATGACATGGGTTCCAGTATTGCATTCCACAAGCTCACGTTGGTTCCATAGAGCTTGGGAAAGGAAATAAAAATGCACATAAAAGTTTCCTGCAGCCCAGCTCCCCAAGCTGTGAGCATCAGCAGTGAGATACTACTTTGAAGCTAGCTACCTGTTATCTAGCTTCTTACAGCTCTTCCTAGCTATCAGACCTTCCTGGGATTAAAAAAAAAAAAAAATTAAGCTGAATGCCTGCTTTAACATAGCTAGAAACAAACCCCTTCCTCTTAGTCCTTCTTTTCTGTTTTCCAGAAATTAGAGGAGTTACTGACTCCTTCCCCCCATCATGTACAAAAGAAAGTGAATATCACCTGTTCTTTCATTTTTGTAGTGAAGCAAATCCGGCTAGAAGAGGAAAACATCATCCTGGGGACAGAATTTTTTCATCCCTGCAAGGTGCAGTCCTTGTGCTTGCAGGAAGACCTGTTGGCTGCTTCCTTCATCAACACTTGCCTTGGCATTTTAACACTCCTTCTGTCCCTCTCCTTTCCCCAAACTTCATTTTGGTGAGACTTCCCATGACTATTGGTTTCACCCACTTACAGCTCGAAGGTAAGAGAGCTTTTCAGCCAGAAGCATAAAATACAAAAGGGAATTAACGGAGACTGAATTATCTTTTTAGCTTTGACTGATGGGTGAGAGGTTTTCCTGAGCTAATAGAGGAAGATAGGAAAAGAAAAATTGAAATTTTACAGTACGAATATTTAGAAACATAGCACACTATAAAACGCTGATTTCAAAACAAACTGGCCATCTTCAGCCAGGAAAACTAGGATGAATAACTGAAACTCCCCAAACTCCTCAAGTTACATATTTTAGGCCTACTGAGCCACAAGACAGTAACATCTCCTTTCATCCAAGTTCTCCAGCAATAATATCTGAACAATAGCATTCAGTCTTAATGAAACACTTTATCTTGTGCTATAGAGCTTGTTTCCTCATTAAGGCCATTTCTTCCTGGTGCTGGTAACCACATAAACCTAACAAACTCATTTACATAAAGATGTGATGCTGCTATTCTCTCCCATCTACTTCTATCCAGAAAAAATATTCTCACTGTGATAACTTCAGAGCTATTTAAATGCCAAATGAGAATAAACAGTAAGTTAATTCATTGTTCTTATTGTCTATTAATAAAAGCTACCAGAAAAGGCTGGTTTTGATGAAATAAGAGCAGCTGGTCAGACAAGAAATGACAGCTAGGGACATGTCTGTTTTCATTGATTCTGCCTGTGTGGTCTATTGGGAAAGTTGTTAAACTTGTTGGGAAAATGCCACAAGATATTGAGAAAAAGGAGAAGGAATTTACAAAGTGCTCCTGTTTTTGTTTTGCAAGACTTCGCTTTATTACAGCAGAGAGCAATATGTAGATATTGACATGATATTGGTCTGGAAAGAAGGAGACAACAATTGGCTGTGGCAACTTTTGAAAGGAAAGATCTTAACTACATTATAAATTATATTTTTTGACATTTGACTAGGTCAGCATCCTGTGTCAACTATGAGACTGTTGATTGTTCTCAAAATGCATACTGAGGTTAATAAACCAAGCTATTGTTCTTGTTCTATGCTGAAAACACCATGTTGCAAAAAACTTACATTGCATATTAAATGTACAGCACTGCACAAGTAAATGATACAGGTGATACAGTCAGGGTACAGACCTTCAGTAAAAAACATGAGGAAGGATGGGAAGTGATCTCGACAAAAGCAAAGATCCCAGAGAAATTTGAAGGAGTCAGTAGATAAATAAATGTATCTGAAAAGAGAGACTACAGGTTTCTCTGGATCTATTCCTTGGACTTGAACCCAAGCTTTCAAATCATAAATCCTATATGCTCATGGAAGGAACTGGATCTCTTAAGAGGGCAGATGAAAAAGACTTTAAGCTGCCTAGCAAGGTCAATAGAGCTATTTAACTCATAATGCTAAATTCAAGCATTATTTGAATTTATTTTTCTTTTCTGGAACTTAATACCTGAGTCAGAGTCACTTCTGTCCCACTGGATGTCAGAACATTCTCCTGACAGAAGGTAGTTCTCCATTTTAATTTAAAAAAAATGTAGGAATATTTTATTCAGAAAGGAGGTAGCAGAGGTTCATACTTTAACACTTAGTGTTTTAACATTCAGCTGACTGGGAGACTTGATCTTCCCAGCTTAACATTTTGACAGCCACTCTTTCTTATCTAGCACGCTCAAAATGCAGCTGTCTAAGGCTGGGCTGAGCCTTTCTCTCACCTTGTCAATGCTGAGGTTCTGGACAGATATCTTTGCAAGAGCCACAGGCACACAGAACAGGCAGCCTTCTGGAATCCTTTCTTCTCGTCTGTTTTCCCAACACAATTTCTTTTTGTTTCTAAAGCTAGTGAATGCTTCAACAGTACAGCTGAGAGAAGCTTTTGGTAGGTATCCAAGCCTGTCAGTGCTTTAGGTGAAGACCATCCCCACCCAGATTGATTTGGGCTAGTTCTGCACTGGGTTGCAAGGTAGTATTATATGGTCATCATTGAAATAGCTGTGCAAATGTTTCCAGATTTGGACCCTGTCTGGAAAACTACCAAGTTTTTAGCTGATCTAGTGAAATAAAAGTGGAGTGCATCCATCCTATGCACATCTGGATAAGATTAACTGTTTTTCTAAACTGGTAACTTGGAGCAGTAATATGGAGAACTAACAGATTTGCAATGAAATATTCCTGTGGGCTGTGCCCTGTTTGATATAGTAACCCACTGCTAAGTATAACCAAATTTGACAATTTATTGGTAAGTTTTACTCTCATTTTTCATATGTATAAATAAGCACTATAATAATGTAAGGGATTCTAAAAGGCAAGCCCAGTTTCTAGGTACAATAAGAAATAAGGATCATATTGATTATATACTTAGGAGACCTGTCCTAAAATTTCTGATCGATGGCTCTCTTTATCATATATTCTGAAGACAATATGAAATGGGCGTAATAGATATAGAATTACAGTTTTAGATTATAAATGAATGACAGGACAATTATGAGCACGTCCAAAATGCTGGCAAACACTGGTGAAATCCTAAAACAGTTGCTGTTAGCAGTGAGATGTTGGTAATAAAAAATCAGGTCCAAACACATTCAAAAATTGTGACTCCAGGAAGGATAGGGCTCTGAGCAGGAGGCAGTTTCCATGATCTGAGTGCCCAGTAACACACATGGTCTCTGGAGCTGCAGAGGATACATGCAGCAGTTGACTGGACAAAGATATAAACTGATTTTTGGAGCAAGTAACAGACTGACCTGCTAGATAAGGAACAGAGAGGCAAAGTGCCATAAAACTAGCTCCCAGTTTCTGAGATGTGCAAGCACTTTTGCGTAATCATGAGCTGCTTCAAGAAGAACCTACATGAAAGGTAGGTATAATGATGCATTTCCCTCCCTACTTAATTAGAAAAGTTTGAATGCAAATGAAACTGAAAAATAGGCCAAAACTGGAGGAAAGGAGAGGGTAAAATTTTTTCTGAGCAGGAAAATGACATTTTAAATGCAGCAGAGGACTCTTTGCTAGGCAGTACGTCTATATGACAAGCCCTTAGAGTGTGATGTGTTACTCCTGACTATGGGCTGCCTGAAGGTGAGGCTACAGCTTCACACACTCCAACGTTCCTCATCTCAGAGTCTGCTGTTTAAGCTACATTTCTTCTTTTATGAAAAATATCTATTGACAGGCTGAACCTTCAGGCATTTCCTACCCTGTGTTTGTGTGAGCTACCTCAGTAGACTAGTCCACAATCATATGCTGTGGTCCCACAGTGTCAGCCCTGTATGTGACAGGGAGCCCTGTGACTCCGATGCAGCAAGACTGTGGTGGCTGGGATGGAAAATCCACCTTGGCAGGTATAGCAATAGCCATAGGATATCTGTAATGCAGATATTCAAGAATCTGCTTTTATATGTTGGTGTGGCCAAAGGTGGACAGGCACTTTGCATATGCTTCTGGATGCAAAACAGGTCTGGACTTTAGGCAGTCTCAAATTTATGTTTGTAAAGCAAAGCAAATAGGGCTGAGAAAATGGTGATTGTTCCTCTCTTGAAGTCGATGTTTCCTCATTATCACAGAGATCTAGACATGGCAGGATGTCTGACAGTCCAGACAAGGTATCTTACTTTGATGCTAAACCTTTCAGTGAATACAAACATTTTTAACCTCTCTTTTTGGTCTAAACTTTTCTAACACTCAATGACCCTGTCATTACGTGGATGGTTGGTCACTAAATTATGGTCTCCAAAAAAATACTGAAGTCCCGGAATTTTTTTATCACCTCATGGGTTCCACATTATGTTCAATATTATTTGAAATCAGATTAAGTTCTTCCATCTGTGTGCTCCAAATGATTGACTGCAGTGTGAAAGTGTCAGAACTCACAAGAGAAACAAAATTGCAGAGAGGAGCTTCTAGCAGATGTCACTTCAAGAAGAGCCACCAATCTCCAAAACAATAGGAAATAAATTATTTCCTGAGCCAGCCAAATACACAACACATTGATTAAAGAGACATTATCTAGTACAACAATCAATACTCACTGTGAAATAAGTACAATATGAAGACTAACTTCAATTTCCCTTCTGTAGAAAATTAAATCTTTAAGACTTTAATACAAACAGGTGAATGGCAGATGAAAGCAACAAAACATTTCACAGAACTCTTTAAGATCACCTATATTTCAAGGATCACTTGTTTTTTAGCACTGTACTTCCCTTAGCATCACTGTTAACTCTTGCCTAAGTATCCCACTGTTTTTCCCTGGAGAGCTTTCCGTGCCAATTCAGCCATTCATTCTTGGCTGGCTGGGATCATGTTTTCCAATGTGTAATTTTTGTTCCTTTTTTTTTTTTCCTCTGGTACCTTCATTCTAATTGACTTTTATTAAAGATTAGTTAAGACTAATATGCCACTATAACTAACACACTGGCCCATGGCTTTCTCTCTAGTAATTTCTTAGTCTCTGGGATGCTTAATTGTTGGATTTTGGGTTTTATTTATGGTTAAAATGTTTTTTTAAGCAAAAAATGGTTAGGAGAAATACCAGAACAACTTCCACTACAAGCACAAACCATTAGCACAAGTGTTTTGCACTTTGATAAGCCTTCTGTTTCAACTAATTCCCCAGAAAAACAAGGGATCATGGAGATGATGAATCAGATTATGCAGAATAAGTTTTTAGGATGAGCAGAGTTGAAAAGTATCAAGTATATGTGCTGAGCAGGGGCAGTATTGCTTTAGAGTGTTTGGTTTCTTTCCATGTCTACCCTTCATTATTAACCAGAAAAAGAAAAATTGACTAAAGTCATCAGGACTTTTGCATGTGTACTTGCTGATACCCAGAAAAAATAAAAAGAGCTGCTTTAAATTTTGTGCTGTTTCGTAAATAGTTAGAGGGCAAATTCAACCATGTGTAGATGATCTAAATGCATTACATGGCAGCAGAGATGTGAAAAACCTTGCTAGAACTCTTCATTGATTGAACTTTTGTTAGTTCGTTCAGGGTTAGTTTTATTTATTTTCATATTTTAAACAACACTAATGGACACACACAGACACACACACACACATAAATGTATATATATATGTGTATAACACAGATTGGCAGTCGTCTGGAGCAACAGACTGCCATAGGCATAAGGATATTCAGAACTCCTGCCAGAACACTGGAAGCCAAGGTCTGGCTGCTGCTGCTGGAGCCAAAGGCAAAGCAGGGGCATGTGGGATGGTGCCTGCTGCTGCTGCAGGACTGCCTGGTTCCAGCCAAGTCCATTCTGACTTCCCTCAGCTCGCATCTGGTCCCCTGTGCTACACCCCTCCTGTAGTAGGAGGCTGAGACAGGGACCTCAGTAAAGCCTGGTGTGCTCCTTGGCACAGCTCTGTGTGTCCCCTTAAGAGTCTGGCAGCTGCATCAGAGTCTGCTACCTCAGGGCCTGTAGCTCCTGGATTGCCTTGTGGATTCAGCTGGATGGTCACAGCCCTAAAATCCCTCCACAGTTTTATTTCTCTGCTGAGCTCTGACACTTTCAAATTATAGTCAGTCATTTGGAGCACACAGATGGAAGGAAATTTAACCAAATTTATTTTCAGGAATACAGACCATAAATGCACTCTTCCATTAGGAAGGAAGTTTCAGAGTTTCAAGCTCTCATTTTGTAATAAGTGGGACCACAATCTAGTAGTGACAAGCCATTGCAAATAATATCCCTTCCTTCCTGACTCTCTTCTTCCAAAGGCAGGATTTGCCCAGTCACAGTCCAAACAAGAAGCTTCATTTGAGGGAGATCAAAAACTCAACTTGCCTACATTTCTGAGAAGTCTTGCGTCATCACTGAATTCCAATTATCCAAACATAAATTTTGGTATAAAAGGCAAATTATAGCCAGTGACAAAACTGAATGTATTTTATGAATGATCCCCAAAAGCAAAACATGGAGCAGAAGAAACATCTGTGTTTTATTTCTATGAAAAGTCCCTCTATTTAGCATGTGAGCTCTGTTTGATGAAGCATGTTCTATACAAATAGTTTGGGAATTATATTTTAGGGGATTTAACTTCTTGGAAATAACTTTTCTGAATGAGCATAAGAAATTCAAATAGGGTAACATCTCAGCTTCACAGGAAGACCTGCTTTCTCATGCTTGACAGATTTCTGTGACTTCAGCTATAATGTTGTGTTATGCAGTTTCCCTTGGCATGCTTTCTTCTCCAGAGTAAAACCTTGTCCTTTCAGCACAAATCACCTGCTACAATGTGGAGGAAGCCTTGGGAGAGCCTGGCCACTGTAGTGCTCCACAGGACACTTGTCCCTTTCCTGAAGATGCAAAGAACAACAGAGAAGGAGGAAGAAGCAGACAGGTAGAAGAGTTGAGTTTAAAAACTTGGCAGAAAGCACTTCAGATGATGCCATGGGTTTTAGTTGAGTGTTTTCCTATCCTGTGGTATGTTTCCATGCACCAGCAGTTGCGCTGACTGTGGTCTTGCTGTGTTCACTACAAGCAACATGAAGAAAACAAACAGAACAAAACTTAGAGGATGTTGCTGGGGAGAGTGAACAGAGGTTATGCCTATGGCCAGGAAAAGCAGGGTGAGGATTATATCTGGACTGGCTGGAATAAGGAGCCATGAGGTATATACAGGGTATAGGTATGTATGGAAGTACAGTATGGCAGCCGGGGTGTCAGTTCCAAAGTTTAGACTACCCATGCAGCCCAAAAAAAGTGGGGTTAACCTTCCTGAAGGGAGGACCTGCTAAGTAGAAAAGTGAAAAAATTAACATTTTCCATCTAGATGCTGTTGGAAGCAAGTGGATACCTCAGAGAAAGGTTGGGGAGCTCACAGAAACAATCAAATCTTTACATACTTACAGACTTTATACCCAGAAAAAAAAAAAAAAAGAGAGATTTAAATGTTTGGTTTGGCCAGGTGCTCTTTGCTTTTCTCTCAAAGAGCAGTTCCTTACTTTTCCTCCCTTTGTTCCCTGTACTCCCTATAGCCCTGTGGTTTGCTGTCCCTTTAGGCACTGGCTAAGCCTCAAAAGCAGGCAATCTCATACAAAAAAAAAATGTAAATGAAAACAGCAACAGATAAATGCCAAAGGCTTTTAAATGAGTTATTCTTCATGATGTTTTTCTGTCATGTATAATAAAGTCAGCTGTGTTCCTTGTCACCTGGATACATTCCAGGGAAATGCAAATTGTCACTACAAATAGAATAACTGGGCAAGAAAATAGTCTTTTCAGGCCTCTTCCTCTTGGGAGGTTTCATTCGAGTTATTTCTTGATGTGTTCACTTTCAGGTAGGTGTATAAAAATTCACCTTGCTCATCCCAGTATGATATAAAGAATTGAGATGACATGGGAGAACCACTGGGAAACTTCCCAGTGCTTCTAAAAGAATATCATGTACTTTATGTTAGCTGGTGGATTTTAACTCATAAGAAGCTGAGGGATGGCATTTGTTGGGTTAGGACACAGAGCAGGCTTGGCTCTCCCAGGTAGGACAATACATTTAGGTCCAGTTTCTGACTCTGGTCCATCCTTGCATGTGATTCTGAGCAAAGTGCTGCTTTTCATGAGCACTGCTTTCATAATCCCTGCTTTTGGGAGCAAACACAAGTTGAGAGATAATCTACTTGCAGCCACATATAGGACTTAGGTCTGTGGGTCCTCAGACCTATTGTGGACCTCTTGATGTTGGCATAGCACAAAATATTAAATCACATGGAGTTGATAACAGTAATTAATCTAACGACTGAACAAGTTGGCATTGCACCTCTTGGACAAAGCTGTGGGTTTATGAACTTGATTTGAAAATGTGTTTTCTTATCCAGCTGAGAAGCTGTATTCTTGAAGTTCTTTCTGGGCTTCAGATGAACACTTTTGTCCTGGGTGTGCTTACTCTGCATTCTGCTGTGACCATTTATTGTTATTTTCTGAGGCATTTCTGAGGTTCTCTGTAGTTTGTGGCAGCCCAAGTCATGGAAAACAACTATGCTTGCTCAGTGTCCATAACCACAGAACAGCAGAAATAAAGAGGACACCGGTCATTGCAAAGCTTACAGCTTGAGAGCACAGAGGGATATAGGCACCATCGAGGGCAGTCCACAGTCAGCATGGGATCATCAAGGCAGGCAATGGCCTCTGTTCACCTCATCTCTGTGAGAGAGAAGACAAGCTGTCTGACAGAAGACAGGCTGTCTGACAGCATCCACTTCAAAATGGGTTGCTGGTGTCAAAGGATGGATGCCAAGACCAGACTCTTTAATTCCCCTCCCCTGCCTAGAAACTTACTCCTTCAAGAAGCCATGAGGAAGATTTTTGAGGAGTTTTCTTCTGTGCTCTCTATTTTATTTCAAATGCTCTCATATACCACTCAGCCTCAAATAAAGCACGAGTGGTCTTGCAAAGGTTGGCAAGATCAGTGTTGCATAGCACAGCTCCTTTACACTACTTCTGCCATTCTAGACTTCTCTCTTGTGAAATCAAGAAACCCAGAAACCCTCAAGGCACAGTGGACAAATGCCTGAAGATCCAAATGTTTGTGACTCACTTGAGTGAATGGCTGGGTTGACTCTCGGGAGGGAGCCCTGATATTTTCCACAAATCAGGTGTGAAAATGGGGAGAGGTGTGTGCCTGCTATGAAAGCAGAGGCCGAGGACTCTATTATTTAGCATGAACTATATTAAGCTAGCATCAGTAACAGTGTTTTCTCTGTATGGTTTCCTCTTCCAACTTGCACCACACAAAACACAGAGGCTAATATAATCATCCCTGCCCTGCTTTAACCCTTTATTTAATGCTCGTGGGAAGAACAGCAGTTAGGTTACAGACTGTCTAGACTCTCTGCCAAGCTACAAGGATTATTCAAGTCAGATCCACTGAAGGGTCACTGAACAAGGAGCTATAGACCACACCATTTTTCATCAGCTGTACAAGGAAGTCACTGTACTGGAATTTATAAGCTACAAAAAATAGCAATTTTCTGGGACTCAGCAACATTGAGATATGCAACTTGTACAAACAACACTGATAGTTTTAAGAATAATAGCACCAGAAAAATTAGAGGATTGCAGATCATGAAATGTTTTGGCAAATTTTGGTTTATGTGATAAACCAAATAAGCCTTTGATTTCACAGGCCATGATGAAGACAACAATTAAACCTGAGAGAGAAAAATGAATATGTATAAATGCGGAAGACAAAAAATAAATACAAATGCAGAAAAAATATCAGAATTTGTTTGATAACATTATTGAACAGCTAATTATCCTGGCAATCAAAAGTTTTTCCATTATTTCAACTTTAACCTCACCGATGTCAATTTTCAACCATAAGCTGTTGAATTTTGCTATTCAATAAAATACAGTTTGGGGGTTTTTCTTTCCAGTAGTTTTGAATAACAGTATTTCATGAAAGCCTCTGTCAGAGAATTACCTGAGATGCAGACTTCCCTGACAGAGTGACAGAGATGTTATTAAAAGTAAGGAACTTCATTTTAAGCTTGACATAAATGATTTTGTAAACTGTCAGGGAAGACAACTAATAACTCTGAAAGGTCCTTCAGAAGGGCAGCAGCGATGAAATCAAACCCTGTGGAAACCTTGTTAAGAAGAACAAGCTCCTGTGGATCTAGATAGAGGGTTAATTATGCTTCAGACCTGATCAGTGATCCTGCTGCACGTCCTCCTCAGTAGGAGCCAATGCCCTGGGTGCAGCCAGGGACAGCACACTCTCACTGGCTAGCTGCCAATCTGAAGTTGCTAAACCTCCTGTGATAGGGACACTGTCCCTCTGCTTTGTCTATGTGGTTGTTAAGGGATAGCCTAAGCTCTAGGAGGGCCCAGGCACATCAAGGCAAGCATCAGTTCAGAGCTGGAGACAGGCCAGTAGGAGGCCAGTCAGGAGGGATTTGATGGTTCTGCATCATTGAATGTATTTAAAATATGGAGACTTTGCAGACTCAGATACAAGAAACAGGTCATCAATGCCATCGACAGCTCACCATGACTTGTGGTCTTGTTTCTGTTTCAATTTCCTAGATACATCCCTACATTACTTTCTTCAGCAGGGCTTAAAAGAAAGGCATTTCCCAGGGGAAGTGGAAGGGGAAGAAAAAAAGTAGATGTTCTGTATCTGTCATTATATTTCATTTATTCATGACAAGATGAACTGGTTAATCCTCACAAAGCCAATGGCACCTGATGGGAGAGACTGAAGGTGGGTCACCTCTCAGAGGCTCAGGCTGGGCTCCAGTGCCAGCAGGGATATCACTGCACCCCAGAAAGCAAAGTGAATCACATTTTACACCATCTTGGGTGTGTTACCCATCCTTGTCCACCCCTGAGGGTCTCTCTGTTCCCAGGTTGTTGCTCCCTGCCCAGTGACCTGCAGCAGAATTACAGGAGCTTTTGATTTTTTCCTGGAGGAGAGGACATGAACCTTACCTACCTAAACTCTCCCTTTTATTTAGGCTACTCATTTCTCACTTATAGTAGGTGAAAAAATTATACCTGAATTAATTAATCTATGTAAAAACTATATCAATCAATAAACTGACCTGAAGTGATAGCCTAAGGAGACATCCTGTACACTCCTGTGTATCCTCTCCTCCCACCATCTATTGAAATGGAAATTATCTCTTCCTTCCAGCAAGTTTAATACTGAATAGTTATAGTTCCAACTGAATGGGGACCAACATTTTTCTATAATGGATCATAAAGAAGATGTGCATTGAATTTCCAACTAGAATGCGACTCATCCTTCATTTTTGTCAAAAGATCTGCGCAGCAGAAAATGTATTTTCCTAATTTATTTTAAATCCATGATTAACAACAAGTCTGAGGCACAATGACAAATAGGGTTTCAAATGCTTAACTACTACATTCATAGAAAAATGCCATTTATTTGCAGGACCAGTGGTGCAGCTGTCTGACTCTGAGTCACTTACATGCAAATGGCACTTGTGCTTCAAAGCCTGAACGTCCATTTGGCTTTTGATGCTCCATAAAGTAGTTCAGCATACCTTAGATAGCTGCTTTCAAGGTATAATAAGTATTATTTCTCAGACCACTAACATATTGTGGACCTGGAAGAATAGTATTTTAAGTCTTCTCAAAGCTTGCATAAGGCTTACTTATGTTTTAGTTAAGTTTAAATTCAGCTTACTAGTTCAGTTTAGTTTAACAGACAGTTACTCCCTATTCTTCTACACAGAGAAATTTTTATTATTTCCTTTCTATACTCTCACTCTGAATCTCAAGTCCAATAGCCAAGCAATATTAAGGACATTCTGAAGCAGTCAGTGGTAAATCTACATACAGAAATACACAATATAGGAAATATATGCTATTTCTCTAATTTTGAGTGTTTAATATTGGATACTGCATAAGATAAAGCTGTATGGCTCAGAACATAAAGTCATGAAGCCTTAATGCTCTTAATCTTGTTAAGATTAATTAATTGGTGTCAGACTGTTTTTGGTACCATCATGGTTCAGGAGTGGTACTCCCCAGTTCAGTGCCTCCACTGAGACTCTCTCCTTCCTGCCCTTCCTGCTCTGGCAGGATGGAGTTGAGGATTGGAGGCACAAAAGGTGAAAATCACAGGCTGAGATAAAAACAATTTATTAGAAACAGCAGTGAGACAAAAAAATGAACAGTAACAGGAAAAATATTAATAACAAAAGGTATAAGGCAAAGAAACAATTTATGGGAAGCCAAATACTGACTGGCTCTTCCACATGGTGCTTTCTCCCCTTACTCCCACCACTGGAACTGACAGAAGGTATCAAATAACACCTGGCCCTTAGCCACAGCTGCTCAGAACAGGTTAGACTTGCATGTCTTGTAAGTAAAATGACTAATTCCTCAAGAGTGTGAAAACTAAATCCAGAGTGAAGATTCTTGTTATAGTTTTTTTATGCCTGTGTGGTTTCCCAGACTTTGTAAATGAGAGCAGAAAATATCCAAAATTTTCAAACCTAAAACTACAAAAAAGAAAAAAACCCTCACATTCTTAGAAAATGTGGTTTATGAACCGATTCCTACCAGTAAAAACAGCAAAGCTATAAAATCTGACTACATTTAGGGTCGAGGTTGAGGATTGACTGTGCTACAGTGAAGATAGTTGAAATTAATTCATTAGGATGTCAAATATTTTGGAAAATAAAATGCAATTGCAGTGTCACCATCCTTAAACTAAGCCAAACTAAGACTAACTTCTGTGCTCTTTTAAGGCCAACAGTATTTTAGATGCTGTTTTAGATTGCTGAGGGTAGAGGATTTTTTGACTGGTGTCAATTTGATATCTGCAAAAGTAACAAAAAAAATTTACCACCTAGGAAGACAGTATATAATTTATAGTAGCCCTTGTAGATCATACATCATATCATATCTTATCATATCAATCATATCATATCATATCATATCATCATATAATATCATATCATATCATCATCTCATCTTACATTTATTCCATAAATTCTCCTGATCTTCTAAGCATCCTACACCAGGGTTTCTAAGCTTGATCTTAGCTTGCCAGGGAATTAGGACCCACTCATCTGATAAACACTTTGCCACTAATTTGCCCACTTGCTTTTAGTTTTGAGCTAAGACTCCAAGCAGTTAATTAGTTGTGAGGCAACTTCAGCACCTGCATAGATTTGCAAAAATATTCCAGAGCAAAATACACATCTGAAACTACAGCCTTGAAAATGCCAGTATTTTATTAGCTGTCTAACTGAGGGGGAAAAGAAAAAAGCCACGAAAAAAGAGTACATGACTTAACAATACAGGTAAAAGCTACAGGCTGCTGATGGCAAGGATATAGCTGAGAAGACTGATGCAATGAAAAGGGAGGAGAGCAGGTTTACTGTGCAATATTCATTTGTGTGCAAGTTTAGAGAGGTTATGTTTTCAAAATGAATTCAACAAACATAGGCAATGTGATTTCAATCAGCAGTGTTTCTAAGTGAATACATGATTTATGTAATTGTATGAAAGCAGGAAATACAAAGCAGAAAGCCTAGGAATCAAAAAAAGTGACAGTTACAGTGAGATTGAAGTGCAACAGAAAATGACAGTGGCAACAGGAATGTGTTGTTTCATTTTGTTTTCTACTTTAGTGAAAATACAAAAAATATGTTGGAAGAAAAAAAAGCTTTTATAGAGAAATGTGACATCTAGTAATTCTGTATGTATTAATTAATACTTTGATGTATGACAATGGGTACACTAGATGAGCAAAGAAATTATAGTTCCCTTAGTTTAATATTCATGTTAGACAAAACAAGAAGACCAGATAAAAGTAAAAGCATGTTCTGTAAAGATGACAAAGATCTCTTATCAGTACGTCACGTAAATTATGCTGAAAATTAAAGTTGTAGATGATAAACTAAAGATTTATGCAAAGTGGCAGATACCACCACTTCTGGCGAAATTGAAGAATGAGAGAGTGAACCCCCTAAGAATGTGAGAATAACCATTCTTGTTCCTTCATATTTTTTTCATCATATTAAGTAAGACTGTAGAAATCATTGTCTTTATAACTTCTCCTGTGTTTATCAAGATGGACTACAGAGATTTCAACTGAGTTGTAGTTCAACATTTCTCTTCTAAAGTGATGCATTTCTGCATAATTTCTATCATAACTTACCATGAGGATGTCCTATCACCTTCTATTTATGGAAGCTTAACCCTTACCAAGAAATTACAAATTACGCTCTCTAATGAGCTTTGGTTCACTCAGGCCTAAGGAGCTCTCCTTTTCATTGTAATAGGGATTTTTCCAAGTACAGCCTCAAGATATGATCCTGCACTTCTGTTCTTCATTCAAAATTCCCAGTGGCATGTCTTTATATTATTAACCCTTGCAAAGGATTTTTTGGTCCCTCTGTTGCTAAACTGTGAGGAGAATCTTGAGAAGTGCATTTACTTACCCATTTCAGCTAAAGAGAATAGTGTAGACTTGGATGACTCAGGTTAGTGCTAGATTAAACACTTTTGATTGTCTTTGCTTCATTTTTTATTTATTTGTTGCATTAAAAAAAAAAAAAAAAACAAAACTAAACAGAACCAAACAGAAAACTCCATCTATTCCTGAATCTGATAGACAAAAGATTGGACAAAAAAGTGAAAATGCAATCAGAATGACTTGAAATGTCATAGACTTAAAAATAAAAAACACTGGGGTAATTCTGACTCTGGATCAAAAGTCAAAGCAAACTAGCTTTTCAGTGGATCTCACTGTGATACTTTGACTGCTCTTTTTAGGACTGAAATACATAGCAAAGAACCGTTTCATATCAACTCTGCTATGTATAATCGTCTTTTTCCTTTTTTCTTTTTTTCATTTTTTCATTCTTCTTCCTTTGATTGATTCTACAGCACCAAGGGTAAGAGTCATGACTGAGAAACCCTGAAATTCTAAGTGTTGGAGAGTTCTTCCTGTTGGATGAGCACAATAACTAAAGAGCTCACAGTATGGAAGTGGAGCATAAGACCCAGAAGTATGTGGTGATAAAAGCAGACTGCAGTCTAGGGCACTGTGGCATCAAAGAGACAAATCAAGGGCCCTGAATTAGATGCCTGTAGCCTTGTGATTAAAGCTGGCTTATAGAGCACAGCAAGCATGGAGCTTAATCTCTTGTATTGGTTGGGGAAATTTAACCCAGGTCTCCCACCAGCTGAGAGAACATTTTATTTTTTTTTTTCTATGCTCAGTTCTTTAAAGGAAGAGTTCCAGTCTTCCAGATACGTAGAGGCACCCGCATGATGCCTTGAGAGAGATGTCAAAAGTCTAGGGATAAGAGAGGAAAAGGAGGCTATGAAGTCTGCTTTCCATTAAGGTTTTTTCACTTTGTTTCCTAATTCTAGGTGGTTGCCTTCTAATCTTGGAATTTAAAGATTTTTAGTATGACACACGTGCCTCTTCCATTGCATTGCACTAGGGTCTGTCTCCAGCATCTGCATTGGTAACCTGCAGGCAGAGGGCAAAGGTGGGAGAAGGAAGAAAAAGGCAAACAGGAATTTTAAAACTATCTGATGCAACTCTGATCATCCATGCATGTCTGTTCTTGTCACTAAATCTAATTCTTATCCCTATTTCAAAACTGAAAGACAAGATCAGCCTTATGATTAAAACCCAGCCAAAGAAAGGGATCTAAATGCTCCCTGGGAGACTGCCAGCACTGCATAGGCTGTACTCCATTCACAAAGGAGGGTTTGCTTATCTCCCTCTTGTTGGCTCTGTCCCATGTTTCCTAAAAAGTTCACCGCAAAGAGAACAGGGAGCAAAATTAGTGATGTCCAGAAACTGCAGGGATTGGTTCCATAATCATACTGTTCTTTTATTCAGTTACAGTTTCATGTGAAATGCACACAAAGTCCATTTTCAGGAAGCAGAGTTTGGGCTATATTTCAGTCAATATTTCAATTCAATTTCAATTTCAAAAATAGTGCTCCCCCTTTTCAAGCATAGCTTTAGATTTTATCACTTCGTCCTGAAATCACTGCTAAACACAAATGTTTAGGGTCATCCAATCTGCTCTTCTATCTCACATACTTTGCCAGCTTTTTTACATTCACCACTGCCTAAATGTAGGTTTTTCTTTCCTTAGAAGGAAATGAAAATTTACACGCACACGCCCCTCCTCTTCCATCTGCCTTTCCCTTGTAATCAGCTTTTTTGCTTGGCCACTTTCCTGGGAAATAGAAGATGTATTTAAAGCATCTCTGAAATCTTGAGAGAAATCCTCTAATCATAAATTGACAGTGCAAAGTAGTGATGCTGCCACCTCCTCCAGGGACTGGTGATGCACAGAGCTGTGTCTGTCTGTGTACTGGGTTTGTGTAGCAGCAGTCTAGATGGGTGTTTGCTCTGAGAAGCTGCTAGAAGCTACCCCTGTGTCCAGCAGAGCCAGTGCCAGCCAGCTCAAGGTGGACCTACTGATGGCCAAGGCTCGGCACATCATCAGCACTGGTAGCACCTCTGGGATAACAGGGTTAAGGAGGGAGATAAAAACCCCTGCACAGTAGCAGCCAGAGAACATAAGGGTGAGAATATACAAGAGAATCAGTCCTTCAGACACTGAGGTCAGTGAAAAGGGAGGGGGAGGAGATGCTTCAGGCACTGGAGCAGAGATTCCCCTGGAGCCCAAGGTGAGGCAGACCTTCCCTCTGCAGCCCATAGAGGTCCACTCTAGGACACATATCTACAGGCACCCCACGGAGGACCCCACACTGGAACATGTGGATGCCCAAAAAAGACTGTGACACTGTGGGAAGCCTGTACTGGAGTAGGCTCCTTGCTGGACCTGTGGACCTCTGGAGAGTGGAGCCCATGGTGGAGCAGGTGTTCTGGCAGAACTTGTGACTCCACTGGGGAAATCACACTGGAGCAGCCTGTTTCCGAAGGACTTCACACCATGTAATGGACACATCCTTGAGCGGTTTGTGGAGAACTGTGCTCCATGGGAAGGATACATATCGGAAAAAATCATGGACAACTGGCTCCTGTGGCAGGGATGCAGCGCTGGAGCAGGGGAAGAGTGTGAGGAGTCCTCTGCCTGGGGAGAGAGTGGCTCAAAGAATGCGGGATGAAGTGACCACAATCCCCATCACCGTTCCACTGCGCTGCTGAGCAGGGAGGAGATAGGGAACTCAGCAGTTAAACTGAGCCCAGGAAGATGGGAGGGGTTGGGGGAAAGTGTTTTTATGATTTGGTTTCATTTCTCATTGCCCTGCTCTGATGTGTTTGGTTACAAATTAAACCAAGTCCCCCAAGTGGAGTCTGTTTTGCCCATGATGGTAGTTGGTGAGTGATCTCTCATGTCCTTCTCTCAAAACACGAGCCTTTTGTTATATTTCCTCTCCCCCACTTCCTGAGGAGGAGAGTGGGCACATGGCATCCAGCCAAGATCAACACACCACAGCCCGTCAGAGCAGACCCTAAGCTGATAAATGTTTTGATGATTCTGAAGGCTGAAGTTTTGGATTTAAGCATATATAGCTCACTAAAGCCCTACCTAAAGCATCTTAATCTTTCAGGATCTGGAACAGAGGGCACTAAATACGCAAACCATGTAGCTGACATTTGCCTTGGGAGTAAGTGCAGAGAAAAGCATAAGAGAAAGGAAGCTTGAAATAATGCCAGCTACCTGCTTTGAACATCAAGATAAAGGAAATGTACGAGTCACTTTTTTGAGCCTTTATATTTTATTTAAAAGTTTCATTCTATTATCTCTTTTAAGTTATTGGAGTAAAAAAATAAAGGTAGGAGTGAAAAAAGGGGAAAAAAATTAAATGTATATGTATGCCCAGAGTCTAAATCAGAAGTGCCTATTAACTGCTGTCTACAGCTTGTAGAGTTAGTATGTTTAAAAGACAGCTAGTTGCACAACTGCACTGAATTAAATATGCTTGTAAAAATATAAATACAGATGCATTTGTCAGGATTTGCACTTAACAATTAACCTGTTACTTCAATTACTTTTGATTGTTGCCTGTTTAGATAAAGGACAGGACTATTTGCTCTACATGTTATATTACCTGTCAGCCACTATCATTATGGAGTTCTGAATGGAGAAAGAGTCCATGGAATACTAGAAAAGGAAAAGTAATAATGAATATGGAAGGTCAATATAAGCAGTTCAGCTTCCCAGCAGCTAAGAACCAACATGTCCATTAAGCCTGTGGGTTATAAGTTCACTGTTTCTTCAAAGTAAACACAATAATTACCAAACACATATTTCTGCCCCAGTCATGCCTCAGCCAAGGCTAACACATAAGGCTCGAGCGAACTCATTCACTTCACAAAGTCTGTTTCTGGACCCCCCCAGAGAGCATCCTCCCAGTTCACTTGCAGTGGTGAGCAGAGGACCATCCTTTTAGGTACAAACCATTTAGACAACACATAGCTAGAAGAAATAATGAACTGGGGAAATACAGTTTAGTGAACAGGTGTTTGATAAAAATGTCAGTCACACCAAAATAAAATCAGGGCCAAAGAGGGAAACATGGATAAAAGTAATGGAGTAGAAAATAATACCACAGTTATAATAGTGCCTTTGTACACAGGTGGAATATTGTGTCCACTTTTGGACTATAATAGCATGACAGTTCATGGGCAGGAAAATGAAATGCTGAGTAAAAGATTTCTGTATAAGAAGTAAGTAATTTTAGAAAAGAGTCATTTTAGGTAAGAGTTGAATTACATGGGTACATTGCAAGTAGGACTGAACAGCTTGTTTTTCTTTACCCTACCTGGAGAACAGCTCTGGAATTTTCTGCATTGTCTGAAGGCTCTGCACTGAGAGGAATGCTTGCTTTCACATAATGCATAAATTAACTCCTCGTTGAAAAATGGCATCATGCCCAAGAGATTTATAAGCCTCGAAGTAGCCATGTTGATATGGCTAATGAGAAACACCATTGCTGCTGAACATAATTTCACCAAAAAAACCCAAATAAACCCCTTCACTTCATGCTCCAGCAAAGAAAACAGAGCAGAAGCCAGAGAGAAACTCCCTTAACCATGTATGGACAGAAACTGGAATTCAATTTTTACAACTCTGAGGAAGAGTTTAATAACCTGTTTGGAGCAGTGCTCTAAGTTCCTAAAGATGACCTGCATTGTAAATGGATTTCTATTTAAAGAAAGTACATCAGCAGATAATCAGCCTTCAAGATATCAGAACACCCCTTAAACACCCAGATCTAATGCACAATTAGGGTCCAGCAGTGCTTGAGCAATGGCCTTACCCTACTGACAAGATGGGAGAAACTCTGGTGCTGGAACAAGGAAATTATGTTCTGATCAGTTCTTTTTTGCATCACCAGTGTTTGCACTGGCTTCAGGTCAATAGTATTTGTGGAACTACATTTACCTAAAAGGGATTTAGAGAAAGCTGTGGTTGTTTGGGTATTTCTAAATATTGCTGTCATGTTTTGTCAGATCTGCCAAGTCTCAACTAGGGGAATTAACCAGGCAATTTGGCATAAGGAAGTGAGTGGACCAAGATGTGCCTAAAACTTGTCTCCCAAAAGTGGCCAAGCCAGCATTGCAAATGCTAATGTTTTTTTTTTTCCAATGCTCAATAGTTGCAAAAGGCATAAAAGAAAATGACACCCTGTGGATAAAAGGCACATTTATTCAAATAAAAAAAGTATAATATCTCTGTTTTTTTATATTTTTTCATTTCTCAATTATCTTCTTACAATGTCATGTGTTGAAGATTTTTAATGATTAGTTTGAAATAAAAGGGCCAAGTTGCTCTTCTGAGTGCATAAAAACTAACAAACTCTTTAGCAACAGCTTAAGCTTAAAATTGAAGTAATTTTAGAGGTGTAATACATGTTCTGTTTTATGTTTAGAAAAGAATTTTCAGTACAAAGTAATATTCCACATTCCAGAGATCAAAGCACTTCAAGACATTTTTTAAGCTAGAAATTTCATTGCTGGGACTGCAATCTCTTCATTGTTCATTGCTCTTTGAAATTCTGAGCAAAGTAATTCCTAAAAGATCATAGAATTATAGAATGGTTTGTGTTAGAAGGGACCATAAATGGTCATCTTGTCCAGCCAAGTGAAAATACTATCCCTTCATACAGTCCTAGAGTAGTCCTTAATGACACCTCTGACTTCATTCCCACAAGAGTGCTTATTCTCTCCAGGGCAATGCTCTGGGTAGTCCCAAAATAATGTATTTAGATATGTCTATGGCAGCATTTGCTTGCCCATCAGACTGCTCTTTTCTACATACAGACGCATTTACTTCTGTGGAGACAAGGATTCTGTATGTATTCCCATGGTTTTGGAGTGAACTTCTCAACAGTTTTCTCTCGAAAAAAACAATGAGCAACCCTTACACAAAAAGAATATATTTTTAAAAGAATAGGTCTTTAGAGCAACTTTAAATTAATAATTAGCATGTTAAAAGTACTGATGCTTTTGCTTTTATTTCTTCTGCTCCCCTCTGCTCAGTTTTTATTATCTCTGTGAATAAGTGTGTTAGTTATGAAATTGTCGTTTTTGAAACCTTAGTGGTTTCTTTTGCTATCTAAAATTTTTATGACTCAATAACTTCATGAACTTCCTTTCTAGTTACCTTCAAAGATTTTTTTACCAGTACTGAGCTAAATATAAGGTTTGGAACATGCCAGTATTTTCTTTGTTTCTGCATGAAAGATGTGATTCTAAAGCAATTCAATTTGTTGCCATTTACTGGTTACATGCTTTTCTCTGTTGTAACTTGTCTTAATTCTCTGCGTGTTTGCAGAAAGAAATGTGTACTTGTTTTATTGTCACCCTATGTTTGGATTTTTTTTTTCCCTTTTCACCTTTTAAAAATAAATTGGCCAAATCAATTTTCTTCAATGTTTTCTCAGCATGTGAATGAGACTAAAACTCTAAATTGCTTTTCATTTATATAAACGTCTTCTTTTCTCTCTCAATGAGTGTGCTTCAGTCTCAGAAACTAATCTCCTGTATTTTCACTTGCTTTGCACTTCATTCCATATGCTGTTCTGGTAGCCTGTCCGTTGTTTCAAAATAAGACAAAAGTTTCTCACAACAGTATAAATCACATAAAGAATTCCATTGCTTGCTGAAGGGTGATTATCAGAACTCAGTGATCTGCATGTCAGGCTCTTAAGTCTTGTATTTACTCATTGAAAGGGTATGGTAAACCAGAAATTTCTCTAGAAGCTTTATAAATGGCAGATACATTTTTTAAATGATCCATTTATCTTTCAGTAAGAATATAAGGCTATACAGAGTGTCTCTTCTGAGCTGGGCACTGATTTTTCTTAGTTATGTTTATGTTTTGTTATGATTTGGTAATGATATGAGGCTTATTTCTCTGACTTTCCTTGAAAGTGGGAAACATTTTTTTTTTCTCTTCATAGTTCCTCTTATTTAATGTTATCATTTCAACAATTGAGTGAATGCATTCACTTTTATAGTTAATCACATTTTTACATCAGTACGCTATGTAAGGTTGTACAGTGAAGTGTATCTTAGGAACGTGGAAATATAGGAATGGAAGTTGATTGGGCTAAATTGTTCTTTCAATCCCACAGCCTGTTCTCACAGCACACAGATTTTAAGGAATCTTCCTTAAGAACTAAAGTGCAAGGATATTCATAGTGGACAACTATAAAAAACCTTGCCCACAGTGAGAAGTCTGTCTTCATAAGTGAATATCAGTCTGTGACTCAAGACAGAATGATTTTACAAATTACTATAGTTACTGGAGAAGGGGTGGCAAAGATATTTGGGGCCACTCTGCAATCTGAGAGACATCTAAACCATCACAGAAATGAGTCTGTTCTCCTTACCTACATACATACTTAAATGGTGTCAACATGGAGCTAAACCTTAAAGCTCAGTTGTAGTGAGTTCACCCACTAAATTTTGCAATTTACCCCATTTAAGGTTATGTTGGTTGATTTTCAGCTTTATTGAAGACTTGTTTATTCTGGTATTAGGACAAAATTAGGAAAAACTGTAAAGAAAACTATGTACATTTTTTTCATGCGGCATTCTGTATCTTATGTAGTCTTGTCATATCTTTTTAAATTCATTTCTTTCCCAAGCGAGACAATCTCAGTCTTGGCAATCTGTCATCACAGAAATTGTGTCATGCTCTTAGTAATTTTCATCACCTATTTCTACATCTTTATCTCTTTTTCAAAGAGATTTACCAGGATTGAGCACATATTGTAGCTGAGGATACATAATTGACATTAATAATACTTTCAGAAAGACAATCTGTCCCATCCTTTTACATTGTAACATCTTATTTGTTGCTTTGTCAAGTTTTTTTTGACCTCTGCTGTACAGAACTTAATTCCACAACATTTACCATGAATCAGGAAGGCAGAATCCATTTAATTTTTTCAAGTAGATGCTTAGGAGCTGTAGTATCACCTTATAGACAACAAGATAGTCATCATGTTGCTCATTTGACTCTCTGGCATTCCCTGCCCTTTCACTTTAGGATTTATCTTTTTTTTTAATTGTTGTTTTCTTCTTCTCCTCCATTTCGGAAGCCTGCTCCATACCATTACTCCATTACCATATACCTACTAAAATTACCCTGTTTCCAGACTGCTTGTTAAAGGAGATAGTCAACATGAATAGAGTTGCCTAAGAAATTTCTGATTGAACATTGCCCATCAGAAACATTTTTTGAGTTTAATTTTTGTGGTGCAGTGTGAAAATCTGACGCCATCCAGACACCTAGGAGCGTGCCAGAGCCTGTCAAACCAGTAAAGCACTTGTATACCCAGGGGGATAGCCCTGGAGATATGTAAAGATACATGTGACAGTGCCAGCTAAAGTGTCTGCTTTTTGTGTCACTGTGAAAAGGTATTCCTGACTCACTGATAACCCAGGCAGGATTACACACAGGCTCTTTTTTTTTTTCTGTTCAGTGTCTGTTATTGTGTATCTTCCATGACTCATGCGCTGCAAAATTTCAGAGTTATCTGAAATCAGCTATCAGAATGGTTCTTTCTCCTTGAACAGTTTTTGGGTTGTCCTTTCTTTTTTTGAAATCCATCAATTTTTATTTAAAAAATAATTCTTATTAGAAAACAAAATGAAAAGAAACGAAATGTCTTCCTTTGCTTCTTAAAAGAAAAAAATAGTGTTGTGTGTATTTGCATGTGTAGAATATTTGCCATTTGCCTTATTCATATTGATTTTTGTTTATATGATTTTTTTTTTTCTGGTAGGGACAATTGATGTTAAAGTTTTTTGCTATAAGCCATAGAATGCTGTTGACAAAACCTGACAACATTCTGAGTTTTTAGAAAATGTATTGTTATCATTCTTGGATGTCTGAAGTTAGATTATTTCTACATACTGTTAACTATCCATCCTCAGGGTAGCTCTGTTGTTGGCTTTGACATCTCACTCTTGTAAGTGCAATTCTGAATCAACAGGTGTTAACATCTTACCCCTTTTGGGGGTTGGTTTGATATATATAAGATGATTTCTGCAGCCCAACTCAAAAGTTAGTCTTCAGTCGTGTGTTTTTGGATGTTACAAATTAGCATCTGATTTTGACATCCATATTTGCAAAAGGAGAAAAAAAGTCTGTAAATAGCTCATGGAACAAATTTTCCCTTTGGACTGAGGAGATTTTATTAAATATAATGTTAGTCATGCAGTAAATTTACAATTCTGAAGCCCTTAAAAAGAGTAGTAAATTTTATATAGCAGATTGAAAGAAATAAGAATAATGTCTACATTGAGAAATAATCCTAATTACCTTTCTGTTGCTGCCTTCAAACAAGGTTAAAAATAGCATCCTAGAAATGGTCTAGACTGTGTAAGCATCTTCTGCACTTTAATTCCCAAGACTCACACAGACTTTTCTAAGGCTGAGGTTGGTGTAGATCATCCAGTCTTGCAGTCTTGGGCATGCACCTCTGACACGCTGATAGAATCCTGATTTACCCTATAAAGCTATAAGCTGGTTAATGATTTTCAACCAAAAAAATTTATAGCTTCTTAGAGAGCTTCCAAGATCTAGATTTCCTTTATTTTCTCTGATAAGGTTTCATGATCAAAATAAAACCAGCCTTTAAAATGAACAAGTAATGGTGACAAGAAATATGTCTTAAATTTAGAACTGGCATTTAGAAGAGAAAATCAGGGTTTACTTTCACTTCTGCTTAAATCATTGAAACTTTTTTCTTCTTTATTTTTTTCATTGTCTTTCCTTTTAAGAACTAATGAAAAAAAAAACAAAATAAGGCCCAAAAATTAGACAAGAATGATAGTTCTGGTAGATATCAGAACTCCCAATCCCTTCTTCTCTGTTAGTTTTAAGAGCTGAGGAGGAGAAGGGAGGTCAGGTACTTTTGTGATGACATTTCAGAACCAGCTCAATGGGTGCTCTTCAGTTTCATTTTGCCACAAGTTCTACCAGCAACCAGAGGAGTGTTGCTGGTGCTCCAAGCTATTTGATGCTATGGATATCACATTATAAGTATCCTTTTGTTTGCTCTATTAATTAAATATAGCTATTGACCAGACATGAAGAATACAAACTCATGTTCTCTCAGTTTTAAGGATAACCAAGGGTTACATGTGAAAACTCATCTGATTTTTTTTCAGTCAGGATTAAAATTCAAGTGAAAGAATTAACCTATCTGCCTTACACTCCACAGGGATTTTTATTATTCAGATTTATTCATTAGAAGACCTGCTATTCATGTTTGTTTTATTTGCTGTCATTAAATGTTTGGCATTATATATTTTCCTATTGCATTGCTAACTAAAAAATAAAAGATCTGAGTGCCATGACATAAAATTCATATATCCCGGCCAAAATAAACAGTATATTCTTTCAATAGAAAATAAAGAGGGTAAACAATAGCAGGCAAATATAAATTTTAAAAAGAAAAAAATAGTGAAGATTTTTGTGGTCACTGAAGTGTAAATTTCTTCTGATGGCAACACATATGCTGCTCCTGCATCATGATTTGTATTTTGAAATACTAAAATTATTTTCTTTTTCATTCATTAAGCACATTTACAAAACTCATAGTTGATTCAAAGAGATATAAATGTATTCTTCTTGTTTCACAGGCAACAGAATAAATGCTGTTCCCAATAGGATGCAAAACCCATCTACTCAATGCTTCTGTGAACCCATTAAAAAAATGGAAAACAGTTGCTAGTGAAAAAAAGTCCTCCAGCTGTTCCTTCACCATGAAACTTGCTCTCAAAAAATCACTTGAAGCATTGGTGTTCCTTTCATTTGGACTAATTTCTGCCTGGCAGGGCAGCTCTCCTGTACCAAGGTCACAGCCTTCTCCTGGGCTGGCTGCAGTGGTCTGTCAATCCATGTGCTCAGGTGACCCCTCCTTTGGCTGGGCTTAATCCTTAACTAAATACTTGGTCTCAGACCTTGCAGGTTTTGGGTCTGGCTGCTGTATAGCATATATAGGGGATACATACCTTATGGCAGGCTCCACATCTCCTTTCCTGCAGGGCTGGATGCTGGCCCCAGTAACGAACAGGTGTCCCTCTGCAAAGTCCTGCATAATTGAATTTTCAAATCCTTTTAATTGCCCTGTGTGCTGTCCCCAACACTTTGCGCTCAGCACAGCCACCTTCATCAAGAGTCACATCTTTTCCTTCAGCAAGGGAAGGCAGGATTTGCTGGAAGCAATATGGACACAAAGGTCCAGCTCCCAGGAGCAACCTGTGCTATCAGCCATTTCTAGGGTCACTTGGTAGCAGTCACAGGTGCAACCTCTGCCTTATCATGTCTCATCCTGGACTTCAAGGACCAGAAACACTGACATGAAACAATAAATTATAATAATCTAATTTATGTGACAGTGATATCTCTGGTGATATCCGACTCACTCAGCCCAGGATGTTCAGCAATTTCTGTAGATATCTAACCCTGCATCATCACATCCATCTCCTCTCAGATTTTATCCTACCCTCCACAGCCTCAGTGTCATGCTGTCAGTGTAACTACATCTCCTCAATCAATCATAGATGAGGCTTGAACTCCAGTTGGTGCACGTAAATAACAACTCCTGGTCAGCAAATACAAGTGGGGCCAAGTTTCAAAGTGCTGTTCAGGAAGAAGAGATGTATCAAGGTGAAGCTGCTTAGTCATCATTAACTTCCCAGCAATCCAGGAGATTGTGGTCATAAGGCTTAGGTCAAATCCTTTCTAAACTTCTCGGTAAAAACACAGTCATATGGGGAGCAGTCAGAAGTAAAAAGGTGCAGCCCTGACAGCCCTGCAGCTGGGCCACTGGCTGGCCAGGCAGGACTGGCTGAGTCAGTGCTTACCCTGCACCTCATCTTCATACACTTGGGTCAAAACAGCTCTAAATTGGATGTGAGCCTTTCTTTGGTGCTCATATTTTCCTAACCCTTTGCCCTGTGCTTTCTTTATGTCTACTTCCTCACCAGTGAGAGATATGTAAGGGCAGGGCTGTCCATAGACATTAAACTGCTTTTCCAGGATAATGACGGCAGTAATGGATCAAGCAGCATTAATGAAGAGCAGTGAAGTGGCACTCAGCCACCCTCCCCCCACACAACCCAGGGCAGTCATTAATGATTACAGGACTCTCTGCCCCTCTCCTCCACACCCAGAGAGCTCATGTCACAGGAAGCATCAGACAGCCCTCCTCAGGGCACTCTGCTCAGCTTCAGTCCTTCTGACATGTACCCAGCAGATCAAAGATCAGAGCAAATATCAAATCTCTATCAGTTACTCCTTAGGCAAATATTCACAGCAGTCATTGTCACCTATTTTGGTTCAGTAACATGAATGCAGCAAGGCCAGCTAAAATGAGGACATTCCTTTAAAAAGAAATAAAAAGAATAATTTTAAATTCAGTAATGATAACTGTTTGTCTCCCCAAAATGAAATTTTTAGTGCATTTATATAGTTAAGTGAAAAGAAACAATCCCTGGGTTCTCTAAGCATTTTTGTAAAGGTGCAGATATTTGGAAAATTAATTCAGATTATTTTGTCACTCTCTTTTTTTTCCTACTTTAACAGGTCTGAGGGAAACTCTCATCCTAGTGATTACAGCAATTGCAGTCTGCTATGCAAGAGACATTTATTCTAGTCACAGGCTGAGCTATTATTTTCTAGAAAATTTTACGCATGAAAATATGAGGTTGCTTAAATTCCAGGATAGCCTAAGTTACTGCTGCTGTTCATTTGAATTATTGCCAGCTTTTTGAGCAAAGAACTCATAAACCAAAGTCCAGACCGAGGAAGAAACTCACATAGAGGCCAAGGCCATTTCGCTGTGGAGCTGACGCAACTCAGGGCCCAAGATATTTCCTGAGAGGATCGGAACAAATTTCCATCAGAGAGTATCCAATGGTGTCGAGGTGTCTCAGATCTGGAGCCAGGTGAAGGTTTTGCTGCTGGAGCTTATGCCTAGCATGAGCATTAATTCCTGAAGAGGTCAAATATTTCCTTTGATTTTATTGATCAGGTGTCACCAGAGAGCATGACATAGATCTCAAAGGCTTGTGTTGTAGCTCAAATTCGTGCTGGCATTCTTGGCAAAGTGTGCAATTATTGATATTTATCTTTACTTTGTAAAATAAATGACATAATTTTCAGAAAATCACTGCAATTTGTAAAAGTATATTCATTAGTATAGTCCAAATTTGAATGACAGACCACATCTGAAAACTGGATACTTCCCAGCTAATTAGAATGTTTCTTGAAATATCATCTAAAGGTTTTATATGAGGGAAGAGGGTTATTACATCCCAACAGGGAAGAAGCAATGGAACTGCCAAGACACTCACAGAGAATCTCTATATATTAAATACTGTATGTATGCTTGGTCTGTGCTTTTTACCAGAGATAATCAGGAAGAAGGTGGTGAGGTGAAAAAGAATAATGTTCCCAGAGGGCCAGGAAGGAGCAAGGAGAGAGGACCCCTGGCAGTAAGTGCAAAATGCAAATTGCTACTAGAAAACACAAAGTCTAAGCAAAGAAAGGGAAAATGAAATACCCATGTCTGATGTGAGAAGGCGGCAGATGCCTTAGGGGCTTCCATTCAGCATAACAGAAACACAGAAAAGGTGGTAACACAACTCAGAAGTGTACAGGAGGACAGGTACCCAAACAGAGGAGCCTAAGAGGAGAGGATGGAAAGCATAATAAAAAATTGAACAGGAAGATGGAAACTGAAGACCAAAAAAAAAAACCACCAACTAAAAACCCCAAAAAAACCCAGAAGTGTATGAATCACAGGAGAGAAGGAGGAAAGTAAAAATAATGGAGACAAATGGCCAATCAGTAGCAGCAGAATCATGAACCACCAGAATTGTAAACCACTGCAGTACCAAATCTGTCAGGTGATTGCACAATGAGTGGGCATCTCAATAAAAGTACTGGCAGGAGATCAGTATGCCAAAGGAGCCAGGTTCATCTTTTACATGACTCCAGTGAACTTGTTAGATTTGTGCTTGGGTTAAAATGTGCCCCAGGAGATCAGTTGCTCAGGAGACTTCAGATCGATAAGCAAAAGGGTGGATAATTGATATGGCAGTTAATAAATGAGGATTTTATGGTAATAACAATGATCTCTAGGTAATTAAATCATCTGTATGGCAGCAAATCAACAGCAGCAGATGACTGCAGCAAACCACAATGGATTATCCTAGAATGAAGTGTAAGAAAATGATATTTCTTTCAAATTCTATTAGCCACAAACAATTAAAATGACCCCTGATAGAAAATGGACACAGATGTTTAAAACAAATTAAATGGCAAAGTAATTAAAAGCAAGTAGATGTAGCAGTAGTCAGGTTATCAAAAGTGACAGACAGGACAAATGGTCTAACATGAAATTTGAAGGGTTCACGAGAAAGGAGAAGTTGGACTGGCAAGGGATGTGGGTCAGCCCATCACAGCAGACACATCCCAGGCCCTACAGGCTCCTCCGCCAAGAGCTGTGGCAAACATAACTTTGTTACCACAGCCACCACCTGTGTTGGGTGCCAGAGGTACCCAGGTGAGTGTGCAAAGTGGGTTTGGGGACTCCGTGGCAGGGGTGATGTGGTATTTGGCACAGAAGGATTGCCAGGGCAGCTGATGGGGCTGGAAAGGGTCTGGGGTCATGCTGCAGTTCTCTCTGCAATGCTGCCATCCAGCTTGGGTGCTGGGTGCCACACAGGGTCACCACTGCAACCTAAAATTATTTCTGGAAGTCTGGGAAAAGCGCTGGTCTCCCCCTCCCCCTTTCACTGAATAAAGCTGCTATTAGGGCAGCTTTAACAAACCGTTGTTCCCAGTTAATGTTTTTACTAAGAAACTTTTCTGAGATCCTTGTGGTCTACTCTCTCAGATCAGTGAACAGTGAACACATATGGATAAATTCTTGTGTGAATCATGTGTGTCCCCAGTGCAGTTCCCATGGTACCAATTTTCAGGCTCTAAGGGCAGTGGATGCTCAAACATTAATGCAGCCATCACGGTGTTCACCACTAAATCATATCCTCAAGTGACACCTCCACTCCATTAAAATGTATAGGCTTAAAGAACAAGTTGAGAGGATTTCCCCCCATTGTTAAGAATTTCATACCCACAGTAATAAAAGTGTGCCATTTCTGGCTCCCTGTAAATGTGCCAAGTCACCAACTTACTGACAAGTGTGACAGACACTTCCATTGCTCTAGTTAGTAGCATTCCTATGTGAGATGGAAAGCCATTCCTAACTCTCTTCTTCATCCCACTGATTGCAGAAGGATATTAAAAGGCTGTCAGTAGCACATGCCAGTGCTAAAATACCTGAAGGTAAAGATACTAATGAGATTTGGAAGTTTAAAATTACTTTTGTCTCATTCAGAGCAGAGGTTTGCTGAAAGTTTTACTATCACTTCAACCAGGACAGTACCCTCCCCATATATGCTAGTGTGGGTATCAAACTTACATTTTTATCGTTCTCAGAGAAATTCAAATCACGAAGGGATTGGGTAACAGAGGTAGAGCTATTCCTCTTCTTCTGACTGATATGTGAACTGAATTGTAACAAATTCATAAAATGAAATAAATTATTTAAAACTACCTGCAATGTTTTATACTGAATTAAATAGTCATATCAATCCTGTTTGAGATGTCAGAGAGAGCAGGGTCAAGGCTTGGGTGGGACAAGGAGGGTGGAGGAGAGAAAAACACGTAAATATATAGTGTTGGTTTGATCCAATGAGTTTTTTGCGGTAGCAAGCAAACTGAAACATTTCTTTGCATTTTCCTCTGTGTTTGTCTTCCACAACACACCTTGAAATTGATAACTATATGGATACAATGTATAGCAATATTTTTTATAAAGTGGAGGGCCTAGAATTTTTTCAGGAAAATCAGGCATGTCTGTAATGCTGGACATTTTTCCGAGGCAAATCTTTTTTTGAGAGGAAAAATTGTTGATTCATATTTTTTGTTTATGTCTAGTACTTCCCAATGAACACTTTTGTATTTCTTTCAGCTCTTTTCATCACCTGAACCCAGAAAGAGGCCCTACTAGCTGAAGAACCACAGACCATCTCAGTGGCAGGTTGCAGTGCTTTCTGCATTCAGTGTGCTCCTGTTGGAGTCTGCCTCTGCTTCTGTGTTTGCCATGCGTGTGCTCTGCTCCCAGCCATGGCATCTTTGGCTGCAGACAGTCAAATGTTGTGAGCCACATACCCCCAGAGATTCACACTGGGATTAAAAAACATGAAAAGGGTGCAGTAATATGGTGGATGCCAAGCAGTGGGGTCCAATTACCCTAGAGCCCTGTCTCTGAGAGCTGGGTGATATATCCTGGTTTAGGGAGCCTAGACACAGGCTCTGGGTACTAGAATATAATTCTAAAGATAATTTTTAAAGAGTTTTCTCTACAGCCCCTGTATTTCAGTCTTTTCCTGCTAACCATTCATGCAATCCATTCCTGCCAAGGACAGGTCTCAGCAATGTTCTCATTCCTTCACAGTCTGCTCCACAGGAAACTGTCCCCACAGTTTAACTGGGCCCTGCCTGTGTAGACAGCTGCTTTGATGGAAGTAAATATACAGGTAGCACTACCTGGAAGAAATAAAGGCAAATAAACTTCTCACAGCAGCAATGAAGGAACCTTTTACTAAAATCTGAAGAAAGCTTCAGCAAAGACATATCAAAGGATGGGTCTGTCCTTGCTGTAATGGCACACTCTATTTCACAAAGACAGCAAAGAAACAAAGCTGACAAGCTAAATATTTCTCTGCTATCTTTAGGAGCTCCAAGGCTGATGGCACATTTTGATTTCAGATCCCTAGAACGCATGTGGACTTGCTGCCAGTCGATTTGGGAATGATAAAGGGAGAAGAATCATGCAGTTTATGTGCTTGCAATTAATTGAATATCAGATCTGCTAGGACAAAAATCGGAAACATTAGTGTAGGACACTCTAAGATGTTTATTTTAAGAGTCAAACACAAAAAAACTATTTCTGAAACTTTTAACCTTCAGGTGTGGCCTTCAAACTCTCCCAGTGGTAGCTGGACATTGCTCCCATTGAAGCGAGTAGAAATAATCTTTCTGTATAATGCGGTTCTGAAAAATCGTAGCCTCAGAGCTGCTTTTGTAATAAATACAAGCAAATTTAAAGTAATTTTTAAATATTGATCCCTTTTAATTTAATAGTAAATGATGACCCATTTGGAAACAACCTAAAGAATCTCCAGTAGCTAAACAACTCTAAAAGGCTTCCTTTAAAATTTCATAAGCAAGACTGTCATAGCTTTTATTTAATTAAATCTTACCATAGTCTTTTACACTGCCATAAAGCACTACAAGAATCTCCAGACTCCAGCTGAGAATAATTTAATTTCCTCAGATAAATGCTGCCTTTTCCAGATTTCCTTTGAAAGTTTAAGAAACACAGACACATTAATGCTTAAAGAAGGCTATCAACACTCTTAGAAAGGGATGCACACAAGTCTAGTGCTAGGTACAGTCATAAGGGTCTCCAAGTCATATAGCTTTTCCTTCCTTATGTGACAGACACCCTGCAGCATCTAATATTAATGGGAAAGAAGGATTAAAGTATTTTTTATTTTTCCTTTGCTGTGAAATCCATTCTCATATGGATTGAATTTACAAGTATTTGAATATTGCATAATGAAGAATCCTCATAGTTTCCACTCCACTTTTTCAATTAGTGTTCTGTTGGTAGGACTGATGGGTACAACAAAGAAAGGAATAAAACTAATTATTAATAAATGGGCTCTTATTTGGTCTACTGGAATCCATTTGGCTGATTATTTTAAAATGCCAAATTCAACATTTTCATGTGAAGCGATTAAAGGACGATTTCACAAACTCAATATCAGAAGAAAAATAAAAAAATGCTAAACTAGAAACATCCAGATTTGTATTACACTTTTACCTGGTGGATTCAGCCAAGTTCAAGTTCACAGTGTGTGCTGTTCTAAAGCAAGAGCAACAGCTCAAGCTCGTCTGGTCTTAGTAGAAAAGATGGTTGAAGACAGGTCTTGCAAATCAAGTGCAGAAATTTGACCAAGGGTGTCAGTCACAGCAGGTTACCAGTGTTGTGCCAAATACATCACAGGATTTATGAATTTGGATTCAAGGGTCTTCCCAGACTACTTGGTTTCCATTTTTGCTTTAATGACACTCTTTGGTGTTGAGACTTCCTCCCTCTCACCCTTCCTCTGCTCTTCAGTCTCAAATTATGTCCTTGTTTTATTTTTCTCCATGTTTTTTCCTGCTTCTGCCTCCTATGTTGTTACAGCCTTTTACACCTATCTTTCAAGGGTGAGGGGCTTTCACATGTCAGTGAAACAGAAGGTTTCTCTTTGGATACCATTTTTAAGCATGAATCTTTAGCTTAAATATAACAATTTCCTAAAGTATAAATGCATTAATAGCAAGTTCCTCAACAGAAACCTGAAGACATGAATGCAGGAGCTGACAGATATAAAGGGTTTAAAACCAACTCCCAGTAAGTTCCAATAAGTTGCACACAGATACACACACACACACACACACACACACACACACACACACACACACACAATAATAACAGTAATAACAACAATAACAATAACAACAAAAGCAGCTTGGCTGAATTCACAATTTTCTCATTAGGATTTAGAGCTCAGTCACTGAATTAATGATGCAGATGTAAAAAGTGAAATCTCAGAGGAAAGATCTTGATAGGACTTATAGCCATGGTTACAGGTTGTGTATTCATGAAACATCAGGGGATTTAAATCTTTGTGAAAATATTTGTGAGGCTGAGACCTTATTATGAAAGTTCATGATTACCAAGATATTTATAGATGTTAAAATTCAGAGTTTAGTAATTTGATAGACTACTTCTGTTTGTAATAAACAGCTATGATTGGTTTTGCAAAGCTACTTAAGTCTTAATGTGACTTTAAATCCTTGGGAAAACATCAAAATACCACATGCTACTCCTTGTTGAATTCAAGCTGGTTCTAAATCTCCAGTCTGCTGGTGGGACTATTCCAGAGAAAAACTGAAGACTATCTGTCTTTTATGAAAAATTAAGCTCAAAATGCTCCACTTTCAGAGAATCACTGTAGAAAACTCCCTTACTGGTTAACCATTCACATTATTAGATCCCACTATGTGAAAGCTTTTAAGTACAGACTGGTTTTCTATGGGATTTCAATATATGCCTGAAGCTGATTGTATGGTTATGTCATTTCTTATGTAAGGAAGGATTCTTGTATAAGAATTTATAAAAGGACAAAACAAGTGAAGATCAAACTTAGTGGTGGTTTTCTTATTTTGTCAATAGTATAAATATGTCCTAATTGGACTGGTGATTAGCAGCCCAGTGCTGCAAAAGTGGAATGTGAGCAAACCAGTTGTACTGCTTGAAGTTGTACTGCCCATCTTTCTGTAGATAATTTATATAATTTTTGGTATAAAGTGTGGTCGCCAAACCAGTGAAAATGTTAAGTACCTGTTTGGTATTTGCAGAAGCCAAGTATGGGCTATCAGTGGTAGTTGACATTATGCAGCAGTGCTCTCCATATTGCTGCATGTTTAATGCCACCCTCTAGATGTGTCTGGACTTACCTGCATTAGCAGCAATTGTCTTTGCACACTTTTCACCAGTGGGGAAGATCTCAGAAAACTGAAAGGGGAAAAAGAAGGTTCCTATCATCTTTCAATGCAAACTCAAAAGCTAGGAAAAATACTAGAACAAGTAAATAAAGGCTATTTTGAAACATCTTCAATGTAATAAAGTGGGAAAAAATAGTTACTGTGAATTTTTGAAGTGGAATTGGTGTGCAAGAAGACACAGTCATTTTGGCAAAGTAGATTTCCTGTTTGAAAGCTGAGAAGGCATAGGTGACACACCTGAATTTAGTAAGGCTTTTGACAAAACCTGCATGACAGTCCTGAAAATGAATTGATCAGATATTATCTAGATGCAACACATGTGTTAATGTGTAGTTGAACCACTATGCATATTAAATAGTAAGCTATGTGCCTCTGTCAAAGTGCCAGGACATTTCTCTTGGGATTCCACAACTGATGCATTCTGTTTTGGCACAGTTCTTTTCTTAGTCTGAGTAATATTTTTATATGACATCAGACTACGGTAGGGGAAGAAATATTATGCTCCTTTTGGAGAATTGAGTCTGAATTTAAAACTGTCTTTATAAACTATTTTTTCAAACCAACAAGCTGAAAAGACAAAATGCTTCATGTGGGAAATAGAAACATGTAGAAATACCCAACAGGGAAATATGGCATGGCAGCACTACTTCACTAAAGACAACGCTTGTGCTATTGAAGTTTCAAAGGGGAATAATTAAGGAATATGAAACTGTCACAGAAGAAACCAGATCTTGTTCTTGCATATATTAATGGTCAGTGTCATATGGAAGATAGAAGAAGGCATTATTTTATGTTACAGATTAAGGTATAGTCTGATGTCTAGTTCTGAATAATATACTTCAGGCAAGAGTCAGCTGAATCAAAGATACTCCAGGAGAGAGACACAGGCATTACATAAGGTTTCATAATTTCAAGGAAAAACAGAAGGAGCTGGATTATTTTATTTTATTTTATTTTATTTTATTTTATTTTAGTTTAGTTTAGTTTAGTTTAGTTTAGTTTAGTTTAGTTTAGTTTAGTTTAGTTTAGTTTAGTTTAGTTAAAAAAGAAGGATCAAAGCAGGCCATCAGGTAAGTCATCAATAATCAGACATAAAAAAATAGTTTAGGTTTTTTTTAGTTTTTTCATTTTGTATAGTATATAAAGTCCTAATTTCTGGTAGAGACATCTTTTCTGTCTCTTCTGTAGGGCAAGGAAAAGGCTGCACCAAAAGAGGAATTGTGGGATCACCTGAACTGGATATTGAGATTAAACCAGTGATCAGGAACAGCACATATTTACTTAATTTTTCATAAGAGGGATGGACTAGCTGACCTTTCACAGTTCATCACAGTTATGGTTTACAATTAAATATTTCAAATTTTAAAATTTTAACCTTGACTATTTTATTTTTTTCTCCCCCTCCTCTTTGGTCTTATTTCCTAGTGAAATGAGGTTCATGAGACCATGCTCCCTGTTTGACCATCTACCTGTCTTTGATGACATCTGTTCTCAATAACTTCTTGAACTCTGTTGACCACTTCAAAATAACTTGGAAAGCAGAGAAGAAATCAGTACCTGGACAGAAGACAGAGATGAGAGCCAGGCAGAACTCAGCTGCTGGTTGCTTCACGGGGCAATAACATGGCTAACCAGTTTTTGTGTTTGCCACTCAACCAGTTACCGTGCATGTGGTCCCTGGACCTCTAGCATGGCCCTCTTGGCCTGGTGATGGCATCACAGAGGACAGGGAGATGGAAAAGAACAAGAGGAGCAGAGTCACTGTAGGCTGACGGATGAAACTGCAGCAGGTCATGCCCAAGCAGCCAAGTTTTAGGATTCCACACCATTCTTCCCACCCAAAACCCACAAAATTTTCTGACACAGCCCAAGAGGCTGGTGTCGGGCTCCCTGCCTGCTGGAGAGGCAGATGCTCAGGGCAATGAAGATGGAAAGGTGAAACACTACAGTTCACAAAGTGGTAAAGATTTCCATTCTCTGTCCCACTTTAGCAAATAGCTAGTTCAGCTGGCAAGAAAGGTATTTGTGATTACAAAGTAGGATCTTTACAGAAAATTGCTAATTCTTTTTCTCAGAATTCAAACATATTAGCAGAGCTGGATTCCTGATTTTGTGACAATTATGAGAATATTGAATCTTTGCTACTGGAGACCACACAGCTAAACCGAACAATAGAATGGTACAGGAAAATGACTGCATGTATTGAAACAGGCCAATTATTATAGCAGAAAATTGTTTAGAGAAGCAGTGTCTCAGCAGCTTAAACAATCACTTGGGAACAAGTAGCTTTGCTCTATGTGAGATGTAATTCTTCTCAGTCCAAAATGACACAGACAGTGATTCGAAAAGCAATTACAGCTGGAATCAACATTTTGCTTGAATTTAGGGGCAGAAAATTATAGCATAAGCAAATCAGTTACTGTGATTCTACTCCTAAACACAAGGAAGAAAAAAGGAAGGTAGATAATTGTGACAGAAAAAAACTTCAAAACAGCATTTAACTATATTCTTGAGACTGTTGAAATTGCAGAAAAGTCTGGATTTGGGAAGCATGCATATCCAGTTTCATGAGAAAAAACATAGAAAAAGCTGAAAAATATTAAAATCTTTCAAGAAAGCCTTGAAAAACTAGTCACTGGCTTGAAATCTAGCTAAATCAATTCTGAAATAGAGACTAGTAAGGGACACAGAGTGCCAACTGTAATAAAGTATAAGAGAAATCCAGGAAAGGTAGGAAGGAATTTGTAAACAGAGAGAAAGTGACAAAAAAATTACAAAATAATTTAGTATAGGAGACTCAGATAGCCTGACGAGAGTGGGTGAATCCCAGGAAGCAGTCGAGAATAACAGATGCAGTTAGAGAGGATGAGGGTATAGAAAAAAAGAAAATAAATTATTTTAAGCACAAATTTTTGCCTCACATTACGTGGAGAAATGTCTTCGATTAACTCCTTTTCTTAGGAACGAGATCAAAGTCTTATTACAGTTTGAGGCATCAACTGAAAAGATGCCAAAACAAACCTAATCTAGAAAAGAATATGTCACCACATCTTATTATATTTGAATTTTCTCTATTATTTTATTTGAATTAAATTATATATGTCATTTGTATTTGGCTCTTCATAGAAACTAGTATAATCTGTGAAATTTGCGAGCTAAAATCTTTGTATTCCTTCCCGTATTTTGTAAAAAACTCATTTACTGTTTTACTTGCTCTATGTACAGTGAAATATGTTGCCAGGGTTCCTTAAAAAAAAAAATTCCCTGAGAAACACTTTGAAGAAAAAGTGGTACTGTGTGGAATTTTATTGTTTACATCTTCAACAGTTTGCCTACATAACTTGGTGGGGAAAATTTTTTTAATAGAAATACAAAGTTTTCAGCATACTGTTTAAGTCCACCTCTTAATACCCCTTAATAATCTTATATTCTGCCAAATATCAACTTCTAATAAAAAAAAAAGCAAAAAAACCACCACAATTAAACATATCTACTGCATTTACTATTTTCTTATTAATACAAAATAGCTGAAACATATTTAAACAGATAATATAATTCTGCAAACATTGAAAGTTACATGGGTAAGTTACATGACTACATGACTGTCAGCTCATAGAACTCTTTCACAACCAAACTAAATTAATGGAAGTACTCTAATTGATCTTAAAATTTGCATTCCCATGATAGGGCTAAAAGCTTGATTCTGCACTTCCTGATTGAGGACTCCTATGCATAAACTTGAGTACTAAATATGCTGGGGCTGGGATGTTCTGGAGGAAATTTAGCCACACGAAGTTGCTATCGAAGACAGTACTAGTATAAAAGCATGAAAGAACAAATAAAACCCAAACAAACAGATTAAAGGCTAGAAAGCAGATTGCCCAGCAAAGTATTAATATATTTTGAAGTGTACAATCTCTAGTAGCCTTGTTTTCAGAAATTAAGAAATGCATCAGGGTTTCCAAATTTCTTTTTTTTTTTTGTGATAGCCTTTGTGCTTGTGACTAGACCTCTTTACCAACTGTTATTTCCATAATTATGTAGTTATATTACCATAATTTTGACAGTTTACCAGAGGCTGTCCATGAAGGATTTTCTACATCAGAAAATATATGTAAGTTGTATTACATAAAACAGATTCCTGTACTAAATCTCCAATAAAAAGTACTAAATCACTGTATTAAGCTGATGTTTCTAACCGGAAGGTAGAAATAGCATCAAAATTAGATTTAGCAGAAAACTAGCTATAACAGTAAGAAAATGCTTCACATGACAGCAGAACTATCAATTTCCTTAAAAGACACTTGGATCTTTATAGATAGATCTTGATATCACTATGCATCAAAGTGTTCTTTCAGTTTTGTATCCAAAAATGCATTATCACAGTGGAGTGAAAATATTTCAGTTTTCTTACCAACCCAAATAGTTGAAGAAAATTGTTTTAGACAAAATTAAACATGCTTTGAAACTCAGAAGTAGAAGTCTCAGTTTAAGACTTCTGTTTACAGTGTGAATAGAAATCTATGCAAATTTAGTCTTAAAAATATGAAATGAAAAATCATAATGTTATACTTTTAAAATGTAGGAACAAGTAGTTCCATTCTAGTTCATACAAACCTTCCTTTATTTACATCTCTTTTACTTAAAATACACTTTCAGATGAGGAAACCATTGAAATAAAAAAAAAATCATCTAGAATTCCCATTTTGGTAGTGAAAACTTTCACATAGACAAGCTTTTAAGTATTCATGAAGCTTTTGAAGGGCTTCCAGATAATGATTAAGGGTTGACATACTTGGATATTTTCTCAACTCAGTGACTTTTTTCCTGCTCAAAAGTCACTACTTATTTTAAAACAACTGAAGTATAATTTCACTGAACAAACCTCATGCAAATATTTGCATGCAATGTTTTCAAACAAATCGTGTGTAATTCCTATAATTAAATTCAATGCAGAGTAAATTGGAGATAAAAATCAATAAGTGACTCTGAAATCTCATCACTCATTGATTCATGAGTCATTTATCTCTTTCTGCAATCCACATCAAAAGCAATTATCAGTTAATGAAATCACACAGATGCAAATCAGATATAGGAAAAATTATTAACTGTGCCCCAAACCTCCACAAATTAACTTAGTAAGGAAAAATGTGATCTTGTGACTAGCTCTGGTGAGGAACTGTTTGATTAGATATTTGGTGATTTTTTTCTGTAAAAAAAAAAAAAACAAAACCAAAAACACAAACAAAAACAAAAACAAAAAAACCAAAATCCAACAACCAAAGGTTCCTCCCTCCACCTAATCAGTGCTTTTCTGGCCAATGTAGTAGGGCTGTCCAACTCACAAAATGCATCCAGGCAGAGCTGCTGGATGGAGCTGCTCTGTTACCTCTGGGCCTCTCCCTATGAGAATGCAGGTAAAGGTGGAGCAGTGGCAGGTCAGCAGGCTGCCACACCAACCTCCCTGTGCTGTCTTTGTGTGGAATAGGAGCATTTCCTGAGGGCTTGAACCTGCTGTCTTTGTGTGGAATAGGAGCATTTCCTGAGGGCTTGAACCTGGTTAGAAACCCCCAGCGCCCATGGTGGGGAATGCAGGTGACAGTCCTTGGCACCCCTGGTGGCCAGAGGACCCGAGCCAATTTGTGTCGGGGCTTGTTCATGCTGCAGAAATGTGCAGCTGCTCTTTGGAGTTTGCTCATCGAGTGTGAGCCACAGGGCTAAGCCCCTTGCTGTAAGAGACAGAACTGAAAGGGACTGAATGATAGGTGATAAAAGGTCTTCTGAAATTCAGTGTAAATAAATGTAAAATGATGCTCAGGATAAAAATCTTAGGGAGTGCATTAATGCAGTGTATTTGAAAAGAAAAGTGAAACCATGTTGTTCCCAGGAGGAATGTAGAGACTTTTCCATTTCTATACATGTGATGTGGCCCTGAGACCATTAGTGGAAAGTAAAGATATTTGTGGTCCCAGCCAGAATTCCTGACATGCAATGAGAGGTGGATGCTTTTTGCTGCTCTCATGGTGGGTTGCAGACTCCTCACATAGCACCTCACTTCCATGCCTGAGCCCTTGAGGTTAGGTGTGACCTGGGAGATGGCTGAGAGTGCCCACCCAGAGCTTGTTGCCCTTCTTGGTCAGGACAGCAGTCCTGTGGGCTCAGCACTATCCCCAGCACAGCATCCAAAGCCATTTGCTGTTGTGATTTAACCCCAGCCAGTCACCAAGTACCACACAGCCACTCACTCACCCATGCCCCCACTAGTGGAATTGGAGAGAATGGGAAGAGTAAAAGAAAACTTGCCTACTGGTGTAAAGACAGTTTAATAGGAAAGCAAAAGCCCTGCACACAAACAAAACAAAACAAAACAAGGGATTCTTTCACTGCTTCCCATGGAGAGGCAGGTGTTCAACCATCCCCAGGAGAGCAGGGCCCCATCACATGTAATGGTGACTTAGAAAGACAAATGCCATCACTCCAAATATCCATCCCTTCCTCCTTCTTCCCTTTACTTTATATCCTGAACATGATGTCATTCAGTCTGAAATATCCCTTTGGTCAGTCTGGGTCACCTGTCCCAGCTGCATCTCCTCCCAATCTCCCGTGCACCCCCAGCCTCCTCACCAGAGTGGCTGTAGGAAAAGCAGAAAACTCCTTGGAAATAACAAAAAAAAAAAATCTCTGTATCATCAACATTGTATCCAGCACAAATCTGAAGCACAGCCCCATACTAGCCACTGGGAAGAAAATTAATTCTACCCTGAACCAAAACCAGCACATATGTGTACTTACACATGTATAGTGTATAAGTACTATATAATGTACAAGATATTCCAGTTACGGTCAATTATTTAGCTAGTTATGACTGTGTTTCAAAACTTGTGTCTTTTGCAGACAGAATCACATCAAGGCAAGCAACCAACTGCATGTTTGAACATAATTATTTTAGTCATAGCATTTACACATATTTTCAAGGCTTTGGGGCATATAACACTGAGTTGCTACTGCAAGTACAAAAAACCCCCCAGCAAACCTTCAACATGATTAAACTTTTAAATGTTTTTAACCTTGGAAATAAAAGATTTTTTTTTGTTGTGTTGTTGCCTGCCATCTGAACCAAAAAGAGGAAACTTAACCCTGACATTTAAAATATAGCCTTTGGATATTCCAAGTATATCCATGACAAGAATAGCAAAAAAGTAAAAAGCTGGCAGAAATCTGAATCTTCATTCTACATCAGTATCCTGTCTAAACATATACAAATCATGGGTCCTTTTTTCTTTCACATTCAAATCCCACATGACTACTTTTTTTTGAAAGTACAAATCAAAACACACCATGTAACTAATCAGTTTTAACTCCTGCCTGTTATACGATAGCATGAGTTATTATTAGTAGTACAGATTAAGAAACATTAGTCTAAATTGCAATCCTTTTGAAAATCACAGCTTCAAAATTAAAATTTGAATTATGGTGGCGTAAGCCACATGAAGACAGTAACACAGATTGAACTTGCATCAAAAGCTAATTTTGCACTTTACTGGCAGGTGTGTATGGCAAATATATTGTGGTGAAGAGAATGAGCAAGGAAAAGAGAAGCTTTAAGTGGGAGACAGAAAATTGAGGGTTTATGTTAGCAATGACCCTGAGGTATAAATAGAGCTGGACTAGTTTAAAGACAAGATTACTTCTGCAAAAACCTCCACATAGGTAACCCTCGTGAAAAATAGACACATCTTGTATAGTTACCCACTGTGTACATCCAGCCTGACACACATTCCTCAGGCATTGCCTTCCCAGCTGTTTGCAGCACAGGGCAGCAGCAGCATACAGAAAAGGGAGCCTTTAGGGCACTCAGTATGGAAATGCTAATGAAAATGCATCCACACTTTAAACATTTGCAAATGCTTTCAGACACTGGAGCTTAGTATTCCAAGGCCATCTACACTACGAAGGTCCCAGCTACTTCTGTAGCAATTTTATGATGCTGTGCCCTGAGTTGGGGATTGTGTTTATAGAAGATATAGGAGAGGGTGCCATAGGTACCAAAGCATGAACAAAGTATGTCCCCATGATGGAGAAATACAGCTCTCATTTACAGAGATTTTGTCTCTATATGACCCTTTTGTAGATTAAGTGCTTGTATATACCAGCTTTTAAACAACAGAAAATCCAGTTGATGGACAGACGGTCTATTTTGTGCATGAGAGCAAAGAGAAGGTGTGAGTGTATATCTACAGGACAATTTCATGGCATTTTCAGTGGCAGCTTGCTACAGTTAAATGGAGGAAAATGGAAAATTATGTAGATGAGCTTCAGTATCAGCTCCAGGATAAACCTGGTTAATCTACCCTGGCTACAGGATCCTTAGCCCTAAGTCAAGGCAATAATGCAAATAGTACTTGAGAGGATTCAACACATCACCCAGGGTGCAGATAAGCAATGAGTGAAATTGTTACATTTGTGTTAATCTGGAGTAACTCTGGTGGAACTGACAGAAAATCAGCCAAATATTTAATGCCTTATGCATCTAAATTAGGCCAGGTACTATGTGTGATTGCATTTCTGCATGTGGCATTCCCAGAACAAGAAGATTACTATTATCATCTCTGCTTCAAGACAAAGAGGTTATGTGTCCAGAACAAAAATACAAATATAGGGATTTGTTACCTCAAATACCTCAAATCAATGAGGTTTTTGTTCAACTATTTTTTTCTTTTCTTTTTTTTCCTTTTTTCTCTTTTTTAAACCTGAAAATTTATTTTTTATGCAGACTTAAAAAGAAGAGGTTTCTTTCAGGTTTTGCATACTATGCTGCTATTGACAAACACTTCACTGTCAACCATGACAAAAGTATTACCACATCTTTAAAAGGTGTACTCTGATCTAATTTGAAAAATCTCCTAAAACACTCGCTCATTTTGCCAGGCATGGAATGCTGTTGTCACTAACAGGCTTCAGGGGACTGCACAATATGTGATTATTACAGTATTGAAACCATCTGACCTGCCTATGTGTTGAAGTGACAGATTCAAGCATTTCTAAAACCCCTAAACCCCTTGTTGTTACAGAACATGGGTGCTCCCCTTTCCTCCTACCTGCCCCCCCTCTTCCCAGTAATTTTTAGTCTTTTAAATTTTAAACCTGGAATTTGATAAATAAGGATATAAGAGGAAGTAAGTCAAGTTCTTCCCCCCCCCCCTTATTATATTTTGGCATTATAAAATAAAGAAATAGTAAAAATTCTGGAATATGAAAGTGCTTCACACATTCACATGAGAAATACTTGCTTAGTTTTTGAGCTCACAACAATAATATCTAAGAAAGTCCTCTTTGACTTTAACAATATTAATAAAAAATATATTAGACAGCTATAGCTGTCCATCATATAAATTTGGTCAGGCACATTGCTGATCTGCCTTTGTTACTGCTCTATCTTTTTGATAGAAACTGACTGGTAAGGATTTCACAATATTTGGTTTCCAAGGCAAAAGATATCTCTGGACGAGGAAGCAGCTGCCCTTCTCCTAGGTTCCTTTTTCCTTTTCCACACATACTGAGCCAACATTTTCTTCAGAAAGAGAGGTGTTAGATTTAACTGACAATCCACCAGGGACAGCAGTATATTTCTTGTGCAAGTCAGCAGTTTCTGCTCAGAGTTTCTGACACATTTTGCTTCCTTCTCTGTATGCATCAGTATCTAATGTAAGTTCACTTTTCCCATCCATGTGCTGCAAATTTTGACATATGTAAACTTTTCTGTCTCTTTATGCCCTTATTGCACATTTTTTATTTCAAAATAAACCTTTCTGAGCATACATTTTATTACAGAATCCCAGAAATAATTTGAAGAAATGTTGCACACTTTATTAATTCTAAGAAATATTTACACTACATTATGTTCCAATGTTTAAAAATATGATTCTAGAATAACACTCTGAAATGAACACTTTAGAATGGAGAGTTAATTGATGCATGAAATAGGATCCCTATTACCTAATGTTGGTAAAACCTAATCCACACTACACATCCAGCTTTCTCTCTAAACACCCATCACTTTTTATTGACTGAAGAAGCAGCCTAGAAAATCATGTTAGATCAAGCTAATTCTTGGATTGCAAGATTAAAGGAAGATGAATTTCACTAAAAGGGACTTGCATGCATAACATTAGTCACAAAACAGAGACCCATGGGAATAATCCTGTGTCGTTGTTAATTACACAAACAAGGTTTCTCAGCAGAGTCCACTGGGCTGAATACTCAACAAGGCTGTGTGCTCAGTGAAACTCTGATGATTTGCCTTGAATGTGTTGCAGTTAAATCTGATTCATCAAAAGACTTAGACCTGTGACTGAGCTTAGTTTTGAAAGTAGCTTAGGGCAAGGTGCTGGAGTCTCTGGGGTCAGGTGTGTGTTTAGGTACCTCATTGAACTGGGGCCGTATGCAAAGTTGCACACTATGAAACAGTTTTTCTCTATTTGATGTAGTGTCTTAAAATTGGAAATCAACAGGACAAGCACTTTCAGTGATCAAATACTTGATTAAAAAATTTTACATCTTGAAATAGTAAGTATGCCATAACTCCTAAAAGAAAAAGCAGGGACTCTCTCCAGATAAGAAGTTGAGATTTATTACTCTTCCTGAAAAAACCCCAAAAACCCACCACCAAAAAAAAACCAAAAAAGCCCAAACACAAAAACTCAAATAAAACCTAGTGCAGTGAAATGCCTGAAATTGTGCTAACTGAGGATGAGGCAATCAAGATATCACAGGTAAGGAGACATGAAAATCAACCCCAGCAGAAATGTGGGGATGGACCAGGGAGAATGTCCTATAGACACCAGCAATTTAAAGGTCTTTAACAGGCATGTTAAAAGCATTTAGAAGGAGGAATTGAAGAGGTAGATGATGAATTGCTGACTGTTTCAAATTCATTGCCTGGCGAGTTATTGTGTGCCGTGGCATTTCTCTCACTTACAATTTATGGCACTGTATTGAGAAAAGAGATGTGGGAGTGTGCTTCAATACATGACTTGTATTTTGACTAATTGCCTGATTGACAATTTCTTGTAACTTGACTAATTGCTTAGATAGGCTCTAGGCTCAGTGTTTTCAGATGGAGTCAGTGCAGAATCTGCCATTTTGTCAACATGTTAATTTAATTTTTCAAAAGAGAATATAAATATTTAATTATTTCAAAAGCTAGCACTTACAAAAATATTTACATACATGTTCATAACCCACCACATAAAATTGCAAACAGCCAGAANCCTTCCCTTCCCTTCTCTTCCCTCTATTCTTAAGGAAAGGCAAGCTCTTTAGTAACAGAAGCCCTCTTAAAAAGGCATTTAAGACTGTCATATGAGAATGAATTTAATGTTAAAAAATAATTAGAACAACTTAATTACGTGTAGCGTATCAGCTGTCAAAAGTGTTGTTGGTATGCCTAACCCTTAATTAGCAATGAGTTATGATTGATTAACGAACCCAAAGAGGTTCACACGCAGGCTGTGTAAAGTGTATTAAAAAAAATAAGGTGCCTGTACTTTTACAGACTAGTTAACCTCTCAGAGATACAGCTTTCATTTTGATGTCTTCAGAGGTCAAAGGACATCCCAGCTGATTTTCCATCAAAGCTTTTTATTTAGACAACCAACAAGAAGAAAAGAGTAGGGAAAAGTTTACTAGAATCTGGTAATTAATAAATCCTGCATAAATATATTCTCATTAGATTGAAAATTAATTTATTGCCAAATCACATTGTCATAATTAACCTTGGATAACATTTCAAATTATTTTAGACTTTGGAGTTTGGGGCTTTTTTTCCTGTTTTTTTTCTTTGGAGTTAAATTTCTGAGCCATGCATTTTTTTATAGGTTCAGAAGTATAAATTACATGGTTCTTAATTTGAACATTAAGCCACTGACATAAGTAAACTGTGCTGTACAGCCATTTGCCCCGGTCTGGCAGTTTGCATTCTTAAAGGCCAGAAAAGGGTTCAGGAGGACAGTGTCTGAGGTGCTCAGTCTATCTCAAAATGAAGGTGGCAGCAGCAAAAGAGGGTATAAAGCAGGCAGCAGAAATGAACAGAGGCACTATTACGGATTCGTTGGAACAGAAGATGCCAGTGTTTTTCAACAGGACACCAATGGCCTGGTGGAGTCAATGAAACAGTCTGCTAGACTCAGTTTGAGGATTTACAGACAATTTTAAAAGCTTTTTCACATGTAAATCCAGGAGCCTATATTTTTGGTTGTCCCAAAGAATGAATAAACAAAGCAGGGATTTTATAGTTACCTGTAAGCAGAAGTGCTATGCTTGTAAGGTAGAAGAGATGGCAGGAAACAGAATTTAACATAATTTTTCCTAAGGCCATAGTCTTAGCTGCTGGCTGAANCAAGAATCAAATTAATAGCTGTCCCAGAGCATACAGCACTTATCTTTTTCTTTTCTTCTGTTAATGGGGTTTATCCCTTTTATATTTGTTGTGGGTGGGTAGCTTTGGATTCATTCAGCTGTCCAGAGTCCTTTCCTCTCTAATCCCTCAGAAACCTTGAAAAATAAAACCAAACTAAATTAGAGAGCCTACATAGATGTTTTATTTTATTGAAAAGAGTGAGCTTTGGACGATTTTTTTATAATATATTTCAAGCTAACTTATTATTGTCTCACTTAGCAGTATGTAAAAAATAGAGAACATAAAATGACAGGTTTACAATTAAAAATCTGGCCCTTCCCTTCCCTTCCCTTCCCTTCCCTTCTCTTCCCTCTATTCTTAAGGAAAGGCAAGCTCTTTAGTAACAGAAGCCCTCTTAAAAAGGCATTTAAGACTGTCATATGAGAATGAATTTAATGTTAAAAAATAATTAGAACAACTTAATTACGTGTAGCGTATCAGCTGTCAAAAGTGTTGTTGGTATGCCTAACCCTTAATTAGCAATGAGTTATGATTGATTAACGAACCCAAAGAGGTTCACACGCAGGCTGTGTAAAGTGTATTAAAAAAAATAAGGTGCCTGTACTTTTACAGACTAGTTAACCTCTCAGAGATACAGCTTTCATTTTAATGTCTTCAGAGGTCAAAGGACATCCCAGCTGATTTTCCATCAAAGCTTTTTATTTAGACAACCAACAAGAAGAAAAGAGTAGGGAAAAGTTTACTAGAATCTGGTAATTAATAAATCCTGCATAAATATATTCTCATTAGATTGAAAATTAATTTATTGCCAAATCACATTGTCATAATTAACCTTGGATAACATTTCAAATTATTTTAGACTTTGGAGTTTGGGGCTTTTTTTCCTGTTTTTTTTCTTTGGAGTTAAATTTCTGAGCCATGCATTTTTTTATAGGTTCAGAAGTATAAATTACATGGTTCTTAATTTGAACATTAAGCCACTGACATAAGTAAACTGTGCTGTACAGCCATTTGCCCCGGTCTGGCAGTTTGCATTCTTAAAGGCCAGAAAAGGGTTCAGGAGGACAGTGTCTGAGGTGCTCAGTCTATCTCAAAATGAAGGTGGCAGCAGCAAAAGAGGGTATAAAGCAGGCAGCAGAAATGAACAGAGGCACTATTACGGATTCGTTGGAACAGAAGATGCCAGTGTTTTTCAACAGGACACCAATGGCCTGGTGGAGTCAATGAAACAGTCTGCTAGACTCAGTTTGAGGATTTACAGACAATTTTAAAAGCTTTTTCACATGTAAATCCAGGAGCCTATATTTTTGGTTGTCCCAAAGAATGAATAAACAAAGCAGGGATTTTATAGTTACCTGTAAGCAGAAGTGCTATGCTTGTAAGGTAGAAGAGATGGCAGGAAACAGAATTTAACATAATTTTTCCTAAGGCCATAGTCTTAGCTGCTGGCTGAAGATACCTTTTTTTGCTTTACATTATCGCTAACTCTTGGTGGCAAACAGATCATCAAACCAATTTTAAAATCATAATGGAAATAAAGGAAGACGAGCCCTAACATTACACTGGTTAGCTTCCTTGAGGCAATAAGTTTTGCAATATCATATGGATATTATAACATAAAACATATTGCAACTGCAGTACAAGTAAAAAGTCAGACCACTGAAAACCTGACTCATTATTCTGAATATCTATGACTTCATGCTTCTTATAAGTCTATCTGCTTAAAAATCTTAGCAGAAAAAAAAGTCTATGTGCAAAGTAATGTTAAAATAATGAGAAGGAAGAAAAAATCCATATAACTATGTATTGGTCCACTTTAATTCATCCACCAGTCTTTTCATTATCCCATCACATAAGATAACAAAGAATCCATTATCTCCATATAATATCACAATTTTTTTCTTTGTTCTCTGAAACTGGGTAATTTTCATCTTTCTTCAGTGATTTGATATTGCCCCACAATTTTGTTTACAATTGCTTCCATGAGCAGATTCCATGGCAGCCTTAAATATGAGGTAATGTGATTAGTATTTTTTCTTCATATAGGAATATTTTTAAATACATTGGTGGTGAGAAAATATTAATTTCCTGATGTCAATATATTTTAATGTATAAATCCAAGACAAAATAGAAAATTGCAAAAGGTGTCTCTGTGTGTCATCATTCACACTGTTACTGCTGAGGTCTTCCTCATTTGTATTAGTGCTTTGTCAAAGCTATTTTCTTGATCATTTTTTGACCCTTGATGGATTATAATTTGGAAATTTTGGACAACAAAGTTCATAAATACACAAAGCTGCTGAAATATACCCAATGTCAGAAGAGAAATGCTGAAGTACAAGGGGTTTTTTTACTTCACTGTGGTTGCAAAAGAAATTTCTTCAACTTTAATAAATACATCATAACACAAAGTAAACAAAGCAAGTTTGTTTCTTTAATGAGAAAATCAGGGTACATAAGAGGATATTACATTGATTTATTTTTGCTGTTAAAATGCAGGTAGCAAACCATGGACACACATCATCCATCAATCAATAAATGTTAAGTTAGACATATTCTTAGGGCCTGATTCTTTTTTTAATAAGTTAAGTAAGATCTCAAATAGAGAAATACATCAATTGCCTCTCACCTTGCATTTGGCTACAAAGTGGTCACATTTACACAACACACAGCAAGGATGGTCACCAACTTTTTGTAGTACAAGAGAGACAAGTCTTTGTTTGGCTGATTTATTACAGAAAAGCTTAATAAACTCCAGTTTCTGTCCCTCACTACTGACATTTATTCATTTTTAAGACAAAGAGTAAAAATAAGGCTAAACAACAACTTAGTCACGTATCTAAGTTAGCATTTTTGTAGGAAAGCAAAAGCTATGAGCACAAAAATTATGCATAACGCATACAGAGTTAACAGGCTAAAACTGTGGACGTATGTGGAAAATAAATACAGACAAATTTTGACCACAGTTAATCTCATACAGTCCCAATAAACTTAATAGTTCTCTATGGGTATAAGTGACGGCAGGGTCTACATTGTAACCAGAATCCTTGTCAGAGCTCTTCCGCTGGTAGGGAGGGAAATAGAGAATGTCTTGCTGTTGGTTCCCTGCTCCTGGTGAAAACTCAATGGAAAAATTCCATGGAATAACACCTGTCTAGAAAAACAGATCCTAAAGATAATTTTTAATATTTTAAAAATTTTTAATATTTTAATCTTCTTAATAATTTAAAATTAAAACACCTTGCACGTGTTTGAGCACCTCATGTCACTCTGTTCCCAGCTCTGCAGATTGGAGGAGGAGTGTCCTGGGACCACGGGCAGTTCCACATTGGTGCTCAGGCATAGCCACAATTTGCAGATCATGTGAAAATTACATTTTAAAAAACAGTTCTCTTTGTTAGAGCAGTTTCCACTGAGAGAACAACATCTCAATAAAGCACATAAAAGTATGGATATCCTGTGAGATTTGGAAGTGTTTCTCAAGCCTAATGCCTGGAGAGTCAATTATTTCAATGTGGGAGGAGACACAGATATTTATGGCACCTCCCACCACTCCCTGATCTTCATGGGCAGGAGTTTGCATATATGAGCCACAGCAATACTCCAGCAAGCCTTTTCCAAATCCTCTACAAGCAGAGTGCAAGACAAAGCAGGGCTGGCCCACAGATGAGGCATAGACTGTGCTGAATTGTTGTCAAAATATTTGCGCATGATTGGTGTCAGGGGCTCTAGGTTGAAAATTTTTGTCATTAACATCTGTAATTAACTTTAGCAGCACAGATATTATGGTATATAGTTGCACAGGCAGAAAGCTATACCCCCCACTTTGCCATTCAGCAATTACAGTCATGTACATCTGGGTGCAGGAGGTTTGCCTAATGTTTCTTTCATACCTTTATTGGTGAAATCTGGGCAGCTGGATCGGTTCTAGTTTCTGGTTGGTAATTCTGGGTGACATCTGATCCAGATGGAGTCAGTCCTCCCTGTCAGCTTGAAAAATGACAAGAGAGAGTGGAGACTCCCTACTGTCATTCAAGGAAATACATGACATCTGCTCTTGTTCATGCTTCCATTTCTGTTTGGTATTCATATACCCGTCAGATTCTGCAAAATGTCGATGTTTTGTCATCTAGAACAATTTGGTACTGATGCCCCATTCCATATTTGACCTCTTAATCTGCATGTTTAGCAGACGTGGTTAGGCATTTGGCACACATGGTGTGATGTACCATCAATGATGCCCCTCACACAGGGGCAGAGGGGTGTTGAGGTGGGTAGTGCATTGTTTTAGTTTATCAGTTATACTGATAAACTAAACTGTTTATCAGTTAAAACTGATCCTTTCAGATGGCTGAAGTTCACTACTCAGTCCTCTCTCTCCAGGGTGAATTAAAGAAAAAATGAAAATATAGAGTCCTTTATCAAATATGAAAATACCTCACATTTGTCCTGCTCCAAAACACATTGATTGTCAAACTCTAATCTCTCAGAAGCTCAGAGGGTTAAATCTCCCTGACATATTTTGAGTAGAGCAGTTGACAATTTAAACCTTTGTTTACTCAGAAACTTGTATATCTTTGCTGTATTGCTATATTTGCTATATTTGACTCATATTCTGTCATTCAATTTTTATTTATTTTTATCTTTTCAAGACAAAAATATTCAAACATATTTGACATGCCAACAAGAAGAAAAGCAGTTTCTCTGAAACTTGCTGCATTCCAGACTTCTCTGTGGACAATTTTCCTGTCTTGGTAAGCCTCGTAATTTCTCAGTTCTTTGCATGTAAATAGGGCTTAAGCATCTTTCCTCCTTCACATTGTACCTTGCTTATTTAAAATCTCAGGGTCAATGGGTACATTTTGTTAGGGATTTGCACAGTCCATGACACAAGAGGATACGGCATAGGCTGTGACCTCTAGGCAGTCTTATGATACAGGACTCAGTAATATAAAAAATTTATACTATTTGTTATAAATTATTCTAGATTGTCATTACTGTAAAGCTCAGGAGGCCAATACAAAAGTTAGAGAGTGCTGCAAAGCAATATGCCAGAGGAAAAAAGATGTTATGGCAAAGCTGCTACACCCTTGAGAGAGGAGCCTCTGAGCGTGTGAGTTTTTCCATTTTGAGAGTGGAGACACATTTCGGCTGTGCTGTCATTGTTATGATTCTCATATGAAGCCAAGGAATACTGGACTGACTAATTAAAAAAAATATATACAAGTATTCTTGAACCAAGTTTAAAGAGGATTAATTTTATGGCATTAATCCCAAGTCCCTTTGTATGTCTGTAAGTTTCTTGTGGAGAGACCATCCAGTGGTTGAATCAGGCTGCAGATATTGGTACTTTTTTCAGGGAAGTCCAATCACCACCACAAATGGATTTCACTCCATTTTTTTTTTTTTTTAGCAGGGAAGAGCAATTTATGCATGTGTGTGACAAATTGCATGCTATACTGAGAAGCAGCCCACTGAGAGATTTGGTATCACAACAGAAAAAGCAGAGAAGAGAGGTCTATAACACAGAGACTGAAAGGCTGTGTAATTGAAAGTGAGATGAAAAATGAAAAGAAAGGCAAATAATGCATATTTGGAATACAGCCATAAAGCTCATCTGGAAATGGGGGGAGAAACAGAAATTCAAGGGATAAGATGTAGCTGAGCCTTAAGAGTTCAGGTATGCTTAGATCCTGGGCATCAAAAAGGAATAGGAGTGAAACTGAGGAAAGTATTCAGCAACTGTTTAATTCTCTAGCTGTCTTAGGATCTGGTATGTCAATATGAAGAGAAATGTGGCAGTGGCATGGAAAGCCCTGCTTGTCTACCCTTTTCCCAAAACTGTGGGATGGATTCTGCAGGTGCAGGGGCAGGAGTCAGCAGATCAGCATGGGCTCGCTTTTCTCCAGCAAAACAAAGTGGTACAAAGCAATGTAAAGGGGGTAATAAAACTGCTATTTATAGCTATTTAACAAACTGTTCCCCAAATGATATTTCTCTCATACAGATGTAAATAGAATGCTGGCTTATTTTATGCTGCACTGAAGAAGGCAATGCAAACAATCCCATGTAATAGCTAACTCTAAGTTGGAACACTATACCATAAATTCTGTCCATTTTTACTGCAGTTACTTGGTGTGCTGATGCTGACCACAACATTTTCTAGAGTTCTGTTTGTATTAAGGATCCCCCCTGGATTTCACTGAATTATGTGGCTAACACAGCTTTGAGAGCACCATTACTTGAATGCTTGGAGGCATCAGTTAATTTTTGAAGTCTGTCATAGGGATAAAATAGACCACTAAATAATCACAGGAATATTCTGTTTGATTTTGAGATGGTATTTTTCCCCTTCTCTGATACAATCTGCCTTGTATTCCTCTTTTTTGTTAACCATATAAATGACTTAGCTGACTATGAGTCTCATAAAATTGCTTTAATATTCACAGTAAAATCTCTGATGGCATATCACCTCCCTTTTCAGCAATTCCATGGGTACCAGAGCTGAGGAAACTTTGCCCATCAGTACCAGGATGCCATCCTGAAAGGCTGAATCTGAAGAGCTCTGAGCATCATCAGCTCCTGGAGGCACCCATGGGCTTCACAGGAGATTTTGTTGTGTTTATCCTTTTGGATTCAGGGTCTTACTCTGCACACAGAATTCCCATTGAAGGCAGTGTGAGCTATTCACTGACACTGAAAGCCCATCTCTTCACTTACCTGACAGTCAAGTGTAAGGCACCACCCTGAAGTCTGTGAGTTACATGAGCTTAGGGTGAGAGTCAGCAGAAATGTGGCTAGAAGTGGGATTCCTGGGACTTTTAGCAATATATGCAATAATAATTCTTCTTAAAAGCAGGCAGAGTATTTGTGTACTTATGCAAGGTCAGATGTACAATAATGAAGAAAAAGTAAGTTTTGCTACTATGGACAAACTACTGTAAAGTGCTGTAACTTCTTCAATATGTCTGATAAGGGTTCTGGTGGTTTGCTTCCATGTTTGCTTGCATGTTTGCACTGCATGTAGTTAGATTAAGGTATGTCTCTCATTTGGCAGTGGTGTGTGAAATAGTTCATGATAACCTCTGCAGGGACTTCAAGAACAGAACTACTGCAACTTACAGGATTCTATTGAGTTCCCAGGGAAATTTACTGCCTTCAAAGAAGATTTGTTGAGGTGTTCATCTGATAAAAGATGTATCTTTTATACTCCCACCCCCATGTGAACATCTTTGCCACTAAAACAATAAAATATAAAAGTTTCTGTACATTCTCTAATCAGTGTAATTTATTTATGTGACAAAAAACAATGCTGATTTATAGATGTTGAGTATCTGACATTTTTCTTTTGTACAAATATTATAGAGTTCCAATTAACTGTAGTAACTCTACCATTGCATCACCTCTTTCATTTCCTTTGGCGTCTGTCCCCTTCCTTCTCCCCTGGGGAAAGCAAACACACATACCAAGAAACAGAAATGGTAGTTTTTAGACATGGGGCAGAGACTTCTGTGTCACAGAGCTCTGACACTTCGAGTAGTTCTCCTGTAGTTGTTTACATCCTGAATGTTCCCTTTTTAAGAACACACAAACAGGAGTGGGTTTACTTGTGTGTGTGTGTGTGTGAAAGCAACATAGAGCAGTATTTACATTAAAAATAAGAGAAAAAGTAAAAGAATAAAGAACATCACAGACTTATAGTAGACAAGGATGCTATAAGTATTTCCCAAAGAGTAAGTTTGAGGTATTGGATAAATAACATTTTAATAATTTTCTGGAAGTGAAAAAAGCAAATACTTCTGTATGAATACCCACCAACTCAAAAAAAACTCAGCTTGGTTTTGCAGATTTTTTTTCTTTTGTATGTATGAAAGTACTATGAAGATGATGCAAAAAAAATTTCAAATCAAGAGGAAACAGAAAAAGGGTTCCTTTGGGTATATTGAATAGTAACAAATGCCTATAAAAGATGCACATCACTAGAGGAAAGAGAGTATTGTTTATTGGCCCTGCCATTTTTGCATCATCAGTGGGCTTATGCCCCTTAAATCGTATTATCTGCAACATTTGCACATCGATCAGTCATGCCAGAAAATGCTTCTGTATACAAGTTGGAAAGATAATTTTCTACTGCTTTTTATTAATCCTCGAATGACAGCCCATTATTTGTTATAATTTCATCAGAACAAATCTTTCATCTATTATTGATGCCAATATAATTTCTACCCTTTGTACATTTCTTCTCTAGAATTTGAAAGAATATGTGCCTAGCTTGCAACACCCCTAATTATTAGATAATATTAACTAGGGAATAATAGTGCTGCCAGAATGCTGCAATAATGCTCTAGTGGAGGATATAGGAATTAGAACTGTGGCACTTGGCTTTGGACAATAATTACAAATCTGAGAAGTAAATTTACTGCTAACAGATATTTGTGCTAATCCATCTGAAAGACACTTCATGAGCAGGAGTTTTAAATCCATAATGAAGTATTCTTTCATCTATTTTTACTGGAGTGCTTGAAGTAAGCCTGTGATTTCTTTTGGGCACTATTTTTTAAAGCTGGACCAGAAAGACAGGACAGATATTAAACATATTTTTTGTAGTGAAAAAAATAATAACATAATAAAATTACTTTTACAAAAAAGGCCTAATTGACAACAGAATGTTTTCTGTCTCATTTTACTTATCTACTGCATTTTGTTTAAAAGCAGTACAACAAAATTTTGTTTAATTTTTGGAGGGGAAATGTTAGACTAATACATATGAAATCAAATACTTCAAAGCACTACTATGTCTAGAAAACATGTTTCTGAAAAAGATACAGTACCACTAGAATAACTTTGTGACCAGGTCAAATATGCAGTTGCTGATTCTAGCATAAAGAATGCCTGGTGGCTCCGTGGATGGTTGCATTATTAGAAAAAAATGTAGGGAAAATTTTTCTCTGCAGCAAGGCAGTTTACTTTATTCTCTGCATTATATTACAATGGTATGGATCTCTCATCACTGAGAATTCCTCCTTACAGGTGATTTGACTGCATACTTAAATCTACCCTCTTTGTGCAAAGAAATTGGAAGTACTTCTACATATCACAGAGCTTATACTTAAATTCATCAGTCAGCTTTTGTTCAGTTCCTGCTCAGGCATATCTTGTGCTTAAATTGATTTTGTTAAATAAGTGACTAGAATTGACTACAGAATTCAAGATAGTTGTAACCCAGAGTGAATTTCAGCTTGGAATGCTCTTAAATTAAAGCAAAACTGGTTAAATGACATCACAGACGATGGGATTTTGATATCATTCCTGCAAAATGAAAGAAAGTATGCACCGATAAAAGATGATGGTTGTAAACTACAACTGTTCCATGTGTCTGAGTTAGATGAAAATACACATTTTTTTCTCAAAGTGAAAGTAGTTTATCCAAAGAAAAACGTAAACAAGATTAAAAAATCCTCTACTTGTTTGCTGCTACTGAGTGAATGTCAACACCCAATGAACCTGTTGCTTCTTTTACATTTCTGTGCTTAATGTAAGGACAAGTGAAGGAAGACTAAATACATTTCATTACTGATGAGAAAAGATACTGGAATTTTTGCCAAAATTAAAGAGAAAATAAATTCAAAAATGAATATATAAACCCAAACCAATCTTTTTCTTTATTTTAGTGATGCTCTGTGAATCTGTGGTGATGTCACAAAGACATTATGCAGCCTGTAACATGATGTGTTGGAATCTTAACCTCCGTCACCAACCACTTTGTAGAGGATTCAGTGGACAGAGAATGAATGGACAAAATTAGTTACAGAATAATACCCTTAATAGTCTCACATTAAAAGACTTGGTCGTCAAGAAAATTGATCTGCTCTTCTCCTTCTAGCTTACCACTTCAGCTACCATTCAACAATTCAAACAATTGAAGACAGTGATATTTGAATACAGTTCGAGTTGCTCCTACAAATATAGCTTCAAAGAAAACCTAGTGGTGATATCCAAAGCAAGTAGCATGAATACAACTTGCAAACTTGATGTTCAGAAAAGGAAATAGTATGGTGCATTTGGTCAAATTAAAACACTGGAAACATTACCTTTACAATAGGACTTTGAAATAGAACTGATACTTCAGAAGTTTCCAACCAGATCAAAGTTTTCTAAACCAAGCAGGATTTAATTATTTTTAATCAACTGGAGAATGACTGCATTTGCTTTTTACAGGTGTGTTTCTTATGTTATTACCCTGCAGGGAGGGATGAGTTAAAAGCTGAAGACTTTCAAGTAGGATTGTAAATATGCTCAAGTGACCTTGTAGCTGGGAATAACCCTTGATAAAGAGATGTGGTCAGCAGGCTGGTGATCCTCTAGCACGAAGGAACTGAGTTTATGGTGCCTGCATTTTCAACTCTGCCACGGTGCATCTTTGGGGATCCCATGGTTAGCACAATAATGGCAATAAATTCACTCTCAGTGAAGATGTTGCCTGTCTGTGCTGACTTACACACACCCCTGATATAGTTTTATGCCTTTATTTTCATTTGCATAAAGCACTACCATAAATACTGTAGATTACAGAAAAACATTGAAATTAAGGGGTTTTTCAACACATAAATTCCATTTGTAAAAAAAAAAAAAAAAAAAAAGCTGTTTTTTTGTTGGAGGAAGCTATGACCTATGACTTAATTTGATTAGAATAGACCATGTCAGCTGATACATAATTTCCAGCACTGGTCTATCTAGAGCACTGGATTTAGATTGAGATGCAGATGGTATATTTTGCAAAAGATAGGTCTACTCACTTTAGGTTTAATTGTAAATGTTTTATCTCTTGGGAATCTGAGATTCAGCCCCTGCTTTAGCCCAAGCAAAAATGCAAAAGGAATTTGTTTAGCTCTGCATGATGCTCAGCTGGCCCATACTGACCTGGGAAATGCTCAAAAGCAAACACCCATGTTTAGACTAGCAGTATGTGAGCCTTAGTAACATTGGTATGGGTAGCAAGAATCTTACTCCAAGAAGATACCTTTAAATTGGAGAGAATTTACCTGAATGTGTTTAGTAACAAACAAAAACCATAATTGTCAGAATCCTGTTATAAAAAAGCCCAATCTAACTATTCTGTTCCTGTACCTTCAAAGAGCAAATGAGAATGAATCCAACATTCAGCTACATGGTATTTAGAAAGGAGTCAGGCATGTTAAAATTGATTCAATCATGTGTAATAGAAGAGAAGAATTGCACAAAATTAAATAATTGGCCAAACAATCAGGTCTGTTTAGCCAGTTTTCATGATGTAGACTGAATCAATAAAAAAGTAAAATTCTACATTGGAAAGGGACAAAATCTTAAAAAGGTATGCCACTGAACTAAATCTGTGGTGTACTGTTGCATTTTCATGAGCTGCAGCTGCCAGAAATCTACTACCTTACATTGCAGGAAAGTGTGCATGGATATGTATGTAAAAGCAATGTTTATTTGCCATTTCTGTATCGTGCAACATTAAATAAGCAATGCTCATGTCGGTCTATTCAGTTGCTCCATTTGAAAAGCCAAATAACAATTGAAACAAATGTTCTCTCTTGGTTTTAACATCTGTTTGCTGTTTCAGAGAGAATAAAAATAGGAAGGGAAAAAATGTTTTTATCTAAAAAGTCCTGTTAGGAACATGACTGCTGAAATAATACCGTAATGGTGTTAATATTACACCTATTACAGCTCAAAACACCACTTGTGCTTTGGAAGAATTTCCTCCTTCTTAGTATATTGGAAAAAGCTACACAAGACTCAAAGGTTTAATGTAGGCTTGTCAGGGATACACTAATTTTTCTTTGAGTTTTAGAGGTTTGTGGAGGGGAGGAAGAAAAAAAAAAGAAAAGAAAAAAATCCATAAAGCTTTTATTGAACTGAACAGAAATATTCCTCACTGGATTCAAGCTGGACTATATACTTCAATCTCTGCAGGTTACCTAAGGCAGACTTGGCCCATGACTCATGTTTGATGGAAGACTAGGAAGCAATTCAGAATTTGCCACTGAACTAAGTAAAGAAGCAGTACATTATGCATCTAGGACTCAAAAAGGGAGCAAGAAAATGCTAGACATCAAAGGGGAAAAAGAATCCAGTTATCTCATCATCTAAAAGATGAATCTGTGTCTTGCATGTCAAGCCTGTTAGAGAGAAGTCACTGAAGTAGCTCAGAAGTGCATTTTTGCTTTATTCTCCTGTGACATTGCCTAAAATATTACTGAAGTGTGAAATATTAATAAAGTTACCTTCATGATGTCCATTTTAGACAAGATTGCAAGAGAAGGATAGAAAGCATTATCCTAGTGTTTCTAATCAGGAATTTAGGAGTGGCTATTTTACACTTTACATGTTCCTCTAGCCCTGCATACTGTCCCGCATGTTTTTTTCAGGTTTTTGGCTTGAGAAGAGTCCCCAGTGAACTGTTTGTTCTGCACAAGCAGAAATAGCAGATCAAACACAGTCTGGGACCAGAATATGTGTGTGTATTCTGCAAAGCTGAAGAAAGACTCCTTCCCTTTCCTCCATACGGAGCCTTGGAAGAATGGATTTCTTTGCAACAAGGGCACCTCTGTGGCCCCTGCCTCTGCCTGTGCTAACATTTGTGCCTGGGAGATGTTTAAGATAGGGACATAGGGTCAGGCTAACCACAAATGACTGAGGATAGAAGGACTGCGGGCTTTACCCTCTTTAAAACAATGTAATTTTCTGGCTCTGTATCTTGGAGACCTTGAAAACGCTATATTTTAAGACTATATACTGAGCCTAACACAAGGATGCTGAAGAGAAGTGTTTTCACAGGGTTTCAAGACTAATTTTGTTAAGCTTAATTAAAGTTCTAAAACATCAAAGTAAACCTGGCACCTGGACTCCTGCAGAGCATGCAGAAATGCCAGACTAATAATACCCTTCTGATCACTTTCAATACTTTCAGAACATTTCTGGGTTTTTTCAGTCTACTTTTACCCCACACCCAGTGAAAAACCACCTGAAATGCCTTTAGACAAGTTTTCTGTATTCCAGATGATGTTGTTTACATCTGTTCTTCAAATATTCCTCAGACATTACAGTTAGTATCACTCTAATTATTGTTCCCTATCTTTCACTCTAAACAATTTTCCAAAGCACCATTTCATATATGGTAAATTGAAGGAACGAGTAGATTTTCAGGTCTTCCAGCCAAAAACTTTACCATCCCTGGATGGGAATTTTCTATGCATCTAAATATTTCACTCAAGTCCTGAAGAATGTACCTCTCTTGCCTTGAATTGTTGCAGTTCTCTGAAAGATTTCTGTACACAATATTATACAAATTCATGAAATTTCAGGTTTGCGGCTTACAGACAGAGAAAATAAGGCCAACAAAGAGTGAAGCCAAGAAAAAAAGTCCCACAGGGTAGCAATTTGGAAAGAGTGCTAAAGGGCCTCATTACCTCCCATAGCTGTAGTTAACCAGACAATTGGATGGAGCTTCCATGGTGGCTTATAACCACGAGAAAAGGGTTGGCTGGTAATGAGGATGGAGATTTTGCACAGCAATTTCAGGCCTATAGAAATAGTAATGCTGTTGGTCATCAGAAGGGAGCTTGAAGCACCCAGAAAAGAAAAAGTATTCCAAAAACAGGAAAAAGTGAGCCAAGGCATCATTTATTTCTAAGGTGGATGCAATAGTCCTAGCAGCGAAGAAGCCCAGCCTACAGCTAGCCACTGCCCCACCCAATGCAGGAATTAGAGTTGCTACCTTTGAGAGTAGCCAACTGCAGGAAAAGACAGGATAAGCTTCACTGAAAGCACCATTTCACCAAAAGGCTGACTCAAGGGTAAGAGAAATGCAAGAGAACCTGTCCGAGCCCCTTTGTCAGAGTAATAATCAGTACAGGTTCCTCCTGAAGGACTTTGTCCCAGGTGTGGACAAGGAATCCCTGGCAGTGTTGAGCCATGAAGATGGAGAAGGTCTGCATTATTATGTCTCATGTCCTTCAGCAGCCTGTCATCAGATTTTTGTCTCCAATTTCAGGCCATCTGTGGCTTGAGAAAATGCCACCTATTCTGCACAGGACAGATACTATTTTCTCTCTCACTGGGACAATTCTAAGAGCTTGGAACAGTGATTTCTACATAACTTTTAATTCCCAAAGTTTTTTTTAAATTTGCGTGGTTTTTTTCTTTCTTTCTTTCTTTACTATCCAGGTCTATTTAGTAAGGAGAGCTACTGCCAACAGATGGATCACAAAAGCTTATGTGCCTTCTAATGAAACCAATTCTCCTAATTTACTTTTCCCTGAAGAATGCTTTTATGTTTTCCTCATTTCTTTAGAGGGCAACTCTCAAAATCATCTGTTTGACCATGTTCCCAGGGTGGTATTTGTGATATAATAAAACATAAACATAAAAAAGATAACTATGCTTAGTTTAAAAGTCAGGCAGGTTTCACAGGTGTTGCAGTAGAGCGTTCAATTATGTAGAAGTGACACAATAGCATCACAATTACTGTTACCTTGGATGAATATTCATGAATGGATTAGATTTGTAGTAGTACTGAGTGAAGTTCAAAAGGTTTAGAGTTAGTTTTGATGCAGAGAAGTATTCAAATGTTTGGATACTTATCTGCAGCAAATAACTTTTATTGAGGCATGAATATGAGAGGTCTGAAATCAGTGCAAGTTGGACCTCTGACACAGAGAGCTAGGTTTAAGTCAGTGACTAATTATTAAAAAAAAATTGGCTGTAAAACATAAGTAAATAAATCCCTAAAAGAAATCCCTGTGAAGCACACTACACCAGTTTTCAGGCCTTTGCTGTGCTATTGTTCGAAGCCCTGTTTGCATATTTCAAGCGTAATGAAAACCAACCTTTGCCTACGCCAGACTAGCTTTAAACTATTTAATTAATTCAGTAAAGCATGGTGACTGAACATTAGCCAAATGTTTTTAACTTCAGTCTTTGATATCAGACATATTCCTTTGATTTTGCCCAGAATTTCTTGAATCTTTATTTACCCTGGATTTTAAGGTGACACAAACCTCTTCTATTTTTTTTTTTAAATAATTTCTTTTGTCAGACAGGAATCGATTCTTCTTCAAAAAGCTGTGGAACAATAAAAAAAACCCTATCTCAGTTCTGTAGTTTAGGAAAGGAGAAAGTTTAGAATTATCTCCTACCTTTAAGTAAGTGACTAACATCCTAAAAATGTAGATCTTCAGTCTCAAGATTACCAGCTGAAATCTCTTCTCTTGTGGCTTTTTTGTCAGCTTAGACATGTAAAGAGGAATTCACTGCTAAAAGGAGTGCGTTAAACTATCCAAACATACAATGAATGGATGGGAAACAGGTTAGGGCTTTTTTGAATTCTGAATGCTAAAGTGCAGTGACTCTTGTGAGAATAAGATTTTTCAATCCATTAAAAAAAACCCCAAACCTAAAATATAAGGCTTTTCATTATGCACAGAGGGACAAATAAAAATTTGTGCAAATTGCTGGGGATAGAATCTGAATTTTCTTCCAGTACAGAAGTGTCACAGTTGTTTCACCTCAGTCAAAGGAACAGCTCTGAACTGACATAAAAGAAAATCAAGATGAGGATCTCACCCATGAAGAAAGATGCATTTTTAACCTGGGGAGCTGCAATAGGAACTGACAGCAATTTTCTCAGACAAAAATAGATAAACTCATTGAACTTTCTGTCAAGGCTCCACTGTTTCAGCATTTACACATATAATTTTTTTATTAATTGGAAAAATACGCAATGCCCTAAAATGAAAAAAATGCCATCTCTCCAAAGAAAATGTAATATACTACACACGATCATAAACAGGAGAAAAATTATCAGGGTGTTTTTTCCTGTTTTGATGAGATATTAGACTGACAGAAAATTTCTGAAGTCTGTCCATCACAAGCCCAGTGAGGAAACTGAACCCTATGTCCCCTGAAGACCCTGTGCTCCTTGTTGAATTCTTTCAGCTAAGGAGGGAAAGCATTTGATCCACGCTTATGAATATCAGCCTAAAGAAATTTCCTTATAATTTCCAGCCTGCATAACATACTTTCTACTGAGTGTTCCCTTCAAACAAGAACCATGACCTTTTCATGCCATGCCTTGACTTTATAGCTATATATTTCATCTGACTGATTTATTTTAGTTTCTTGGATACAGCAACACTGTGATTGCTGCACTTATAGTATTACGCTTTTTTTTTTTTTAATACTAGGAATAAGAACTTCTCTGCTATCTCACTCTTTTATTCCAGTCTCTCTTAAGCTTAGCCACTCTTTCCCACTGTTCTTTACATTTCACCATTATTCCCACGCCCTGTCTTCAGAATTTCATGTGTTCTGGGAGAACCTAGTAAATTCTGAGATTCTCCTGTGGGATATGAAAGGGCTTCTCTCCTTCAGGGCTGAGGGAGAAGTTTCACAGCTTGCATTTCTCTGATGCATTCACTGGAGTCACTGTGACTGGGCTCCATTGGGAAGTCTCTGACTTTTCACAGGATATCAAAGTCTCACTGCACCCTATCAGATAAGACAGAAGAGGAGTGACACCTGCAGACTAATATTTTTTTTTCCTTACATGCATTCAGTTTGAAGAGGGGTGCAGAAAATATTTGTGTTATACAAGCCATTCCAGGCAAGCAGTTAGAAGCAATGAAAAAAAGGGGTGGTAGAAATAGACATAAGGGAAATAAGTGGAAATTAAAACTGAAGTGAAAATACCACCTCAGTCAGAAAGTAAGATAGAAGGTACTTTGCACGTAACCTTAAAGAGTTGAGGTCCAATGTTTGGTTTCAATCATGCTTTTAATTTATAAACCATTTTCTTTGGTCCCAGAAAGTTCATGAGCTATTTTTAAGAAAAAATGTAGAAAAAGAAGCCCAAGTCAGTGAGCTTAAATTTACTTTTGAGGAGCCTACAGTTTTACTGGAACTTCTGTTTTTCTTTTTTTGATACAAACCAAAGATTAAAAGTGAGTGGCTCAGTGGTAGTTTTTTGAGTCAAAACTATGGTCATATTGTGGCTTAGGACTGCAACATTACATTGAGAAGAAGCTGAGTAAATTTCTCCATTTCAATTGTGTCATATGGCCTCACATCTCAGATTCTGCACCCTGAACAGTGTTGTCAGATTTTGTGGGGTTATTTTGATTTTACCTGAACAATTTATAAGGTAGGTGAAGACAATCTTTGTCTGAATTCTCTGAATAAGGAGTAAAAATTTCCGAGAAGTGACTTAAGAGGATTTTTTTTGTTTGTTTGGTTGGTTTTTTGGTTTTGGTTTTTTATTGGTTTTTTTTTTTTTTTTTTTTTTTGTCATGTGTTTTGTTTGTTAAGAAGGAACAAGAATCGAGACTATACAAATGAAAATATTTTATAAATTGAAGTATATATGAGTGGGTGAACTCTCAGAGGAAATCTAGGATTCTGTATCTGTATCTCTAATTTTGTCTGTCTTGGATCCCTTCTGATATTTTTGTGCCACTGGAGATTCCTGTGATAGAGCAAAATGGAACTGTCTTTCAAGCCTGTGGTCCTGAATATTTATCACAAGAAGTTAAAGGTCCAGTAACCATTCCAGTAATAATACTTTATACATTCTACACATAGGTTTGTTTTCCTATGAAAAGAGAAGTCACACATTTTTTTTCTGAAGAAAATATCTGATTAAATAACACTTATTAATTAATCTTATGTACACAGTGCATGTTGATATTTAAACTAATCAGATCTTCAAGGAAAAATCCCTCCTATCTGTTGGTGCAACTACCCCTAAGGGAGCCATACACAGTGCTTCCTTTGCAGGAAAAATCCTGACGAAAATCCCAGTTTTGATGAAGCAGTGAGGAATCTGGGGGGTTTCTAGAGCCCAGCTCCCATCTGAAATACCCTCTGCTGAATATCAGGAAGATTGGTCTTCTTTGTCTTACTACAAGACACTTTTAAGAAAGGCAAGGGAGTAGGAAGAGAATGGTTTCACCTTCCACAAGCTTTGCTTTCTTTCCCATTCAAAGTAAAACAGAGACCTTAAAAATCATGGAACCAAAACCAAACTAACTCCAAAACCACAATATTACAGCTGGAGAGCAGTCAATGACTTCTAGGACTCAGAATATGAATATGGATCTCCTATATTGTGTTATTTCCAAGTTGTAGGCGAGGATGAAGTTCCTGTCTCCTCTCACTCCAGAAACTCTGCTGTTATCTGAGGAACTCAAGGAAACTTCTATTGAAAAAAATTAGTTTCAGCATCACATAAAATATTTAATTGAAGAAAAAAAAAAGCTAATTTCTTTCAAATTAATCTCAAGGGACCCTCATGATGTTAAAACAAAACAAAACAAAACAAAACAAAACAACAAAACTACAAGAAGCCACATAAGCTAAGAACACAGGTGATACTAGGAAACTGCTTGGAAAGACTGTGTTTGATGCAGGCTCACAGTAAAGGACTACTATTTCTAGAGTAGTTGCTTAGATTTCTAAGTTCTCAGCCACATCTCTTCGTATTCAGCAGAGAACACAAAATATGGTATAGCTGTCTTTGTACATATATAAATCCAGTTTCTGGACCCTAACAAAGAGGAAGGGATGCAACACCAAGGACATGGAGTGACTCTAAAGAGAAGTCAAGGCAATTCTCCTTTTGCTTCAGGAAGCAGCTTGTCAAAGCACAGCTCTGGGGTGAACTCATGACACCAGCCATTCCCCTACACTTCATACTGCTGGACTCTTAGAAGGGACAGAGCAGCAAATTTTTCAGAGGACCTAGATTACTGAGATCTCAAAGTGCTTTTAAAATGCAATGACAGGCAGACTTTTGAGCTACTTAAGTCATTTTTAAACCCCAGCTCTGCACCTAATGCTCTTTAAATACATGAACACAATGCATTATACACATATAGATGTGTCCTTATATATATTTTAATGTAGAGCAGTGAAAAAAGGAATATAAAGTAATAGTAAGCTTCCAACCTTGAGGTTAATTATTCATTTTTGTTCAAGAGAGAAAAAAAAACAATAATGAGCTTTCATATTTGAATATTTTGCTCTGTGCTTCTGTATCCTCAGCCTGACGCTGCTATGAAATGCTTATGCAAGTACATTAAATTTTAATGGTAATTGAACACTATTTCTCCTTGGTTACATGTTTTAAATTAATATGTAATTTCACTGGAGGCTAAGCGGAGATATCTCTTCATGTACCTTGGTGCACTTGGGCAAGGGGTAGGGCACACCAAAGAGAAGATAGAGCAAATTTTCAGGAGTGGAGTCTAGTCCCTTAAAGAGTCCATTACAGGTGCAATGCAAGATATTTCTTAGAAATAAATACAACGTTCAACACAGAATTAAATCATGAGAAGAAGATTTGGAGAATATAATGTATTTTTTCTTCATTTTTTTAAGTTCTCATTTCCAAACAGAGTAATATGCTTTCACAACTGTTATTCCCGTCTTAGGAAGTAGAAACATCATTATAAATTCATGAAGGTGTAATGCCAGATTAACCCTTGGGATCACTTCCACCTAGATGAAGATCCTGAACACAACCTCATTAATACTCCATGTGTAGTTTGTGTGTTTGCATGCAATAGCCACACAAGATACATATCAAAACATGGCTATTTTGGTACATATACTGGACACAACTGCAAGGAATAAATGGGGAAAGACTAGGACAAATTTGGGGAATAAACCCCTGCAAACTTCTTGCAGAGGTTTTTCCATGTGAACAAGGTCATGGCCAGCACTTCACACCCTCTCCCCTACACACCCTGCCATTGTAACTGATAGCAGAATTCAGTCAATTGCTTTTTGAATATTAAACACAATGAACTGTGTTTTCGTGCTTTGGATCAGAGTTTATTTTCTTTCTGCTGACACTTAATATCCATGGATATTAGAGAATAGAGCTAGGATAATATCTTGGGCAAATTACTTTGTCTACCTGCACTACTAAAATTTGGTTTTCATAATTTCCTACACAATCCTCATTAATTTATCCAGACTAAATTCAAGGATACTGATTCTGTGCCTTCCTTCATGTGACTTTATTATGATGTATCATTTATAATGCTGCTTCATGATTTGTGGCATGGTACAATCAAAGCAGGAGCACAGCACTGCCACAGAAATCCCTAAAAAACACAGCAGGTACCCAAGGCTGCCTCAGCACATCAGGAGAAATGCAGGGTGCCCACACACGCTGCTGGTTTCACTCCTGTCCCAGGCTGTGAAGCTCATCTGCACACAGCTTTGTAGCTTCAGACAACAGCTTGATCAGCTAGCCCTGACTTTATTTTGTTTGGGTTTTTTTCCACATCTGCTTAATTTTCATCATCCAATTGTCTGTTTTAATTCTGGGTTAAAATGCATGGCATAGACCAAAACCGACACCTACTGATAGGCCAAATCCCAGGTGCACACAAATCTGAGGAATATGTCAAGACGTGCAGTGATAGACATTCCCCTGATTACGGGTTGGGAATCCTCAGTTGGATCCAAAACTGTCTGTCTCCACAGAGATGTTCTGAAGTCCAGCCTGCCTCCCTCCTCAGATCTTGGCTGTAGTCAGCCTGTAGCTGGCTCATATTTGGCCAAGGTGCTTCTCCAGACATGGGATCCCTTTTCTGGACACCAAGCCCCATGTCATGCTCACAGCAAAGCACCTAGACAAAATGTATGGTTTTTATAGCTGTGTTTTAGACCTGATTGATTCCTAGGTGATAAGAGTAAGATTCAGGGAATTCCCCTATTACCAAATTATCTGAATTTTCCTACATATATATCACTATCACATTTTTCCACCTATTGTGCCTGTGAAAGTAAGGTTAAAATTCCTTTCTTTAGCTCTTTATACAAGAGTAATAAATCCTATCACAGTGAAAATATGATGGACTGCTGACAAGGCCAGAAACCTTTTTAACTTTGGAGACTATCTGCTCAGGAATCAGTTTGAGAGATGTGTGGAGGCTTGTTGAAGTCATCTGTTTCAAACTCAGGCAGCCCTGAGGTAGGCTTAAGATTGTCTGTTGTGGAGAGCAAAAATAGGGACAGAAAAACAACTAGACTTTACAGCAAGTAGGAAGGAGGCAAGGAATACACAATAATATACTTGGATCCAGATCTAGGAATAACTTTATCATTGAGGACAGATTTCAGATTAAGGTCTCCATTCTTCAGAGGAGTTACTTTCGTTAACTCCATCTAAGAATTTGTGCTTTCAGGCAATGATTTGCACATGAGCTGTGTACCACTGATGAAGCCAGTGTTGATACACTAAAACTGTCTAAAAACCTCATAGCCATTATGAAACTTGTCTTTGTTTACATCAGCATAAACTTATTCCCAATCATTTTACAGAATTCCTCATTACCTTACAGAATCAGCAATCTCAAACATGACTTTAATTACCTTTTCCCCATAGTTTTTAACTAAGGAAATATATAAGTAATAAGATTAGATGATGATTCCTTGTTTCTGACACCTCCCTCTGGCATTTCTTATCGTTTTATAAGTTCTTTCCAGGTTTAACTAGTAATTATTCTAAATGCTTAAGAGTTTTGAAATGCCTGGACTCAGCATTCCCCCAATTTACTTGCTCATCTAGACCTCACAAGCTGTATAGTTTAAAAATGTTTAAATAATTAAAGTTTCAACCTGCAGGGCTTTTCTTACTGATTTTTGAAAAGAAGGATAATTTACTGGGAAATCAACTTTAATTTCATTATCTTACATGGAAAAATGATTTGTCAATGTGCATTACCAGATTTTATTTGGCAACAAAAATTGTGAAAAGATTGCGTTGACTGATTTAACTAGGCACACTGCAACAGAGATTAATAACTTCAGAAGCAGATAACGTCATCATCTAACATTATTGACACAACAGCTTTCATGCTTTTTTGATAGTAAAGGGGCAAATGTAAACTCAGCAGTCTCAGCTATCATTATTTTGTGATATTTTTGTCAGACAGAATTGCACTATTATTTTGTAATCACCTACATCAACCTAGAAACTCAGGTAATTAGACTTCAAATGTGTTTTCACTGAAGTTTCAGCTGAAAATCTAATCCTGTGGGGTTTTGTGAAAGCCCATTACATTTTTTAACTTCATTTCTGTGTTTAGCTAACGTCATCATGCCTATGGTGAAATGTAAACTGAGGCCTCTCTAGAGTTCATTTTACAAAATGCAGTTTTCAGTCTACCCTATTGCTGAAAGGGAACAGTTGGACAGGAACCATATATCTTAGCAGACATCAGCTCCTGGAAAATTAATAGCAAAGGTGTTTTTTCTGGTTCTCTGTCAGTTCAGTGGAGGAGAGCCCAAGTATTGCCATACCGTGTTTTAAGGAGATATGAAATCAGAAATAGATGCACTTTTTCAAATGCCTATGCCGGAGATTAGAGGGGAACGAACCCAAAAACTAAATGAAACCCCCCACAAACTGGAAACAGATCAAAGCTGGATGAAAATAAGAGAATATTAAGGCAAATTGGTTTAAACAGACAGGCACAATCATGTTACTTCTTTATGTATGCCATATGCAGGAAATTGCCACAAGCACTCCCCGTTCTTATGCTCTGAGATATCTAACTGCAAAAAA
>VXAX01004535.1:240824-347941 GCA_013399835.1 Leptocoma aspasia | reverse complement strand
TAGTCTTCCAAAGATATTAAAAAGAAAGAGGAAATTTATGAAGATAAAAGCCAAGAAATCTGTCAGTTTAAATTGTAAGCTGTCCCAGAAGAGTACTTTTGTATCATAGTGGGATTGCAGTTACAGAAAAAACACTATCTTTCTTCACTAATGTTTCTGAACTTCTACTTTAGGAGTAAATCACATCTGCCTCCAGAGTATCTGTTTTTAACTGCATACAAATTATTCACTTAAGTGTTTATGCTAGAAGATAATTCTTCTTAAGCTTGAAAATTGCCTAAAAGTTATAATATGAAGTGGGTTTTGTTGACATAGGTAGTTAGAAATGGTGTAGCTGTAGAATATACTGACAGATGTGATTCTATACAAACACTTGATATGAAATCACACCTGGCACATGTCATATCTCAATCACGTCAAGACGCTTGTTTCCTGTCAGTGATGCAAACATAACAGTACTATAGGTGGTCTTGCCACTGCTTTTGAAAATGTTGCAAACATAAACACTACATGAGGGGACTTATATACCATCATTAAATCCTAACATGCAGTTGTGGAGGCACTTTTATCAAAATCTTATTGACTTGGTTTTATTTAATCAAAATTTTTTGTCACTGGAATAGAACAGCTTAGGAGTCAAGAGCTCTGATTATTTTTTCATTTCAAACGCATTTGGAGCAACAATTTTGGAAAAAGTGACGGACAAAACTCAAATGTGATACATTTTGTTATGTCCAAGAGAGTAATGCAGGAAGCTGACCTGCATTAGAATAGATCTTAGTGCCTGGAATATGGCATGAGACTTTTCTAGAAACCCACATGTAGTCATTCATGTAGAGTCAATTGTACTCTGCCCATGACACACGGGCCCTAAATTTAAGCCATGATTTGGTGTGTTCTGGAGGTCAGATAGCCCTCTGTCTAAATCCCAGAGTCATCATAGAATGATGGGTTGGAAGGGACCTTAAAGAGCGTCTAGTTCTAGCCCCCCTGACATGGACGGGGACACCTTCCAGTAGACCAGATTCCTCCAAGCCTCATCCAGCCTTGTCTCGCATACTTCCAGGGATGGGTTTTCCACAATTTATCTAGACAACCTGTTCCAGCATCTCATCACCCTCATAAGAATTTCTTCCTAATCTCTATCCTAAATTTACTCTTCTTCAACTTTAATCTATTCCCCCTTGTCCTGTCACTACGTGTCCTTGTGCAAAGTCCCCCTCCAGCTCTCTTGTAGGCCCCTTCAGGTGCTGGAAGGCAGCAATAAGGTCTCCTTGGAGCCTTCTCTTCTCCCAGCTGAACAACCCCAATTCTCTCAGCCTGTCTCCGTAGGAGAGGGTCCCATGCTGGATCCAGTGTTTTGTCTGTTTGTGCACAACATAAACGACTGACATGGTGGTGATTTCATACTCTCTCACATGCTCACAAGCTGATACTTGATGGCAGTTCTGCTCAGTACAAACTTTTTGGATTACCTTTCAGGGCAACCCTGCTCTGTCTGCTAAATTCATTGGGAACTGAACTGATCAGCTCTGGCAGGCCAGACTAGCCCACTGAGACCAGGTGTCTGTATTTTAGGCTTTGTTACACCTAGAGAGCCACTGACGCATGTTTACATCTGAAATATTGGTTGACATTAAAAAATTGGATGAAAAGTTAGAATGAATTCATGTTTTTAAACTGATGTTAATTTACAGTTCTAAACCCCGTCATTTTTTTGATCCAATCTGTGTTTTATTTTTTAGATGGAAAAAGCAAAAATGCCTTATTTGCTAGTGCAGCTCAGGAGAGAAACTGTGGAGGTAGATTTTTAATGCAACATATTTTCACTGTTTACCTCACATTTGTATATGCGTTAAGAAGAACCAGACTTTGGTGAGAACCCATCTCTCAGTACTTTTGGTGCACTTGTTTATGAAGGAAGAAAATTCCGGTTCAATTATATTACACTGGATGTGTCACTTTAAGTCAGTACCTCCTGCACTCTGCACAAAACATAGCACTGTTTTCTAAAACCAGAAGGTGCTAAACAGCTCAAAATATGAAACTTATTAAAAAAAAAGAAATTCAAACTAAATAATTCACTCCAGCTATTCAGTTCCTTTGGCTATGGATAGTGTTTCAAACTTATTTGGGTTTCAGGCAAATACTCAAGAACCCATGTTTTTCCTAAAGGTTTGAGCAGCTAGCCCAGGACAAGAATTTATACTGCCTGATAAAAATCTCATTAAAGAAATTTCAGAATTAACATTCTTTTTTATTTCAAGGAAAGAACAATAATATTACTTTAATGATGTTTATTATCACACTGGCTAGATGCAGTCAATCAGGAAATTCAGTCCTCCACTAGTTCATTTGAACATACAGGCTGGATTGAAGCTGTACAAGAGCCCTGAAACATTTTCATATTCAGTATAAATGCCAGCTGCCAAAACTTGGAGCAATACAGAGCATAAAGAAGAAGACAATTTGAAAAAGGACACAGTACCTGGGTAGCTTAATCCGTACCCCCTGGTTCATTTGCCAAACTACATCATTTTAATCTTCATCACATAGTTTTCCATGGCCTTTATGCTTATCTTCAGAATCTAGGTAGTGATGAGGAAGACATACGAATTTTATAAGTTCAGGGCTTTCAGGTGGCATGTTTTCTGGAAATATTTCTAGGTTGTGAAAATTCCCATTCCAAGAACTCATAAAAACTTGTGCTTTCTTCCCACATCTCTCTGGGGAGTGAAAGTAAAAAAATCTGGATGAACTGGTATGAATTCCTGTTTCCTTTCCCTACCAAATGCATTTTTTAATACTTTTTAACACAAAAAATACTTTTTAATATTTTTAGGGGAAAGAAAAAAATAATTTGTGTAGGTTTACAATATAAGCAAAGAGGGCAGAATTATCCTTATATCAAAACCATAACAATAACCATGACTTTTCTTTCTGCCTGTGACTTCATCTGCCATGGGCACAAGAGCATTTGATGTGGAAATAGAAAGGAAAAAGGAGCCTCTTGAAAAAAAGACCTTGCATGCACCTCTTACAGATGCCTCACCCTCTTTGAAGCAGAGTTATAGATTTTGCATAGGAGCACGTGGACGTGAGGAGCTCATACTGACAGTTCATGCTACCAGCCATGTTTGGCTCTGAGTGATGCCCAGCTGAAATCCATGGAGGCTCTCAAAGTGCTGTTTACTTCAGATGTAAATAGTGATCACAGAGCAGCAGTAGAGGTAACAAATCACTTGAAATAACTCTGCTGTTGAGCAATGACAGGCAAAGAACAGGTGATGAACATTGTCTTGACAACTCTGCCAATACTTAAGCCAAGATCTTTTTGACAGTACCTCTTTACAAGACTCCTCCTGAGTTTTGAAGAACGAGTCTTATTGCCATTTACACCTCTACAGCTTCCTTGAAGCCAGAAACCCGAAACTGTGTTTACTCAATATTTAATTTCAACCTCACAGCAGTGCCAGGGGTTACACTTTCCTTGGTTGCAAATGAGCTGGTCTGCTGAGGAGTCACAGGAGCAGAAGGCCTTTGTAGTTGCCACCCCCTTATATGAGGCTAAACAAATCATCAGCTTTGCCCCCCAAGGACTTCTTTTCAAGGCCAAATTCTGTCCTACTGTATACCTCTTCATCCAGTGAAGGCAAGTAGAACAGAATTAAGTCCTCAATATACATAGCAACTGACTCAAAAAGAAATTGTCAACTCTGTTTTACCAGATGGAGTTAAAATTGTTCAGCCAACAGAGTCATCAGCTGGCTCAGGTAATAAGAAAAGGTGATGGGCTCTGAGTGCTAATGAAGGACAATAGTAATTCAGAGCACACTGGGAAATGGCAGCAAGCTAGGCTGGTACAGTTTAGGATGAACCATGGGCCCCAGGCAGCACATTTTCCAACTGGAGATAGAAGCAATAAGTATTAAATTGCTACAACAGAATTATAAGGTAGTTAAGACACACAGTTATCATTAAAGTAGTCCTTTTGTCTTTTGCCTTTAGAAAACTCCTAAGAAAAGGTGTCTAATAGAAGATCCCTAATCAGTGTTAGGGCCTCAGTCTCACACTTTGTGGTTCAAAACACTTCAAGTGAAATCAGCTGTATCCTGGCATCAGTGGAGATGCACAGACAGAAGGAGGAGTTTACATTTTTAAGTACCACATTTTTAACTAAACTAACTGTTTTCAGCTGATTCCTGTATCTAATGTAATAGTCAGTCCCCTGAGTTTTGTGGTTACTTTCTTCAGAATTTATCCTACAGATATAAATTGGCCGAATTTAATTTTAACACTGCCATGGGAGCCACCATCTTTCTGTAGCAATATATACCTGAACAAATACTAGTGAGAACAATCACTCTTCACATTAAATTATATAAGTAAGAAGAGCTTGAAACAATAAGCAAATACACTGTTATCACTATAAGAACATGGTTAGACAAAAAATTTATAGGTGTATATCATGTCCTGGCCTTATCTACTTTCTCAAATGTGTGTACTGCTGTAATAGGTTTAATATTCAAAGTTAATAACTTCACTTTTAACAATCAATCAGGAGGTAATTAGATATCACATAAGGTACAGCATACATAAAATAGGGTGTTTCAGAAATTAAATTTAATTTTTAAATTATTTTTTCTTCTATATTTTTCCTACCTGGTTTCATTAAAAAAAAAAAAAAACATGAACAGAGAGAGAATCAATAGAAAAATAAAAGGCCTTTTTTGGCAGAGAAATAACTGACAAACTATTTGAATTTCAAGTTCTAATACCAGAACCCCTTGTCCAAATGATTCTATTGGCTTTGGTTGGGCTTTGTTTATTTGTCTGTCTGTAATTTTTTAATGTAGATTTTGAATAGAGTCAAATATCAGATTATTTCTAATTATAGAAACGGAGAATTTTAAATTACTTTGTAGCACCTGTTCTGTGAACTCTCCTGATTAATAGCAAAGCACAAAATCACATCAATAATTCTTTAAAGAACCATCACTAAATAATGCAAAAGTGTAAAGCCTGTTTACCAAGGCAGACTTTCCAAAATATTTCTGGATGAATTTATCTGCAGTGCAATTCATACCAAACTCTCAGAGACACGGTATCTCACTGAATTCCTGGAAACACTGAACAGAAGAGTATGCACAGGACATTTTTCTTAGAAAGGAGCAGCCCTCACTCCTGGGGAAAAGTTAATGGTTTTGTTTTCTTTTGCTTAGAAGCTTGTCTAGCTGTTGCTTGAAGGTGTGTTTTGGCAGTAGTTTACAAAGTTTGCTTTAGCCTGTGTTTTTTGAGTAGCCCAGGACCTCCACAGCTTCAGGTATGAAAAGATTTCCTGTCTCTAATCACAATGGGACTGACAGAGGTAAAAGCCTTAGAAAGCTGAGCAGTACAAGAAACAGAAAAACAATGGAGGCTGTAAGGATAGAAGTGGATAAAGGTATATATAAAGCCTAAGTTGAGATAATTGTGTTATTTTGTTACCAAAATTAAGGATGAGAGAAGATTGTAGGAAAAATCAAGGGGACAGGAATAATTTAAGCTTAAAACTACTGTTCAACAAATGGCCCCCAAAGGCCCATGAATAGAGTGAGTCTGGGAACTTTCTGAATATTGGAGCAGTCCTGTCTGAACCCAACTGCCTTGAAGTAGCTTTTCCATGTGCACAGGGGACAAGACAATAACTTTGTAATTTTAAGATAACATTTGAGGAGATTGTGAAAGAAATTATTTAGTTTAGTTGCATGCAGCAGCAAAATGTTGGTCAGGAAGGCAGAGCATCCCTTAAGCTGCAAGTTTCTAATGAGATGCCAAACATATCTGTATATTTTATGCACACATGTAAATCAGAGATTTTAAGATACATGCAGCTTAATTTATTCATTATATTCCTTCATGGCCATATGTACTCTCTTTTACTGGGAATTATTAAAATAGTGTATTTCTCTTTCTATGGCATGTCTAAATTACCTCTACCCATTTCCTGGTTAATGGGGCTGAAGCCATCCACAGCTTTTTCTCTTGACCTCTGCTAATGTTGTTTACACGTGACCTGCTGAATACAGTGCAACTCACTAGTGACCATTTGTCCCTTCTACCTGAAAGGAGGTTTTCATTTTAAATGAGTAGTCCATCCCATTCAAAGGCAATTAATTAATCACATTCTTAATGCATTTCATTCCTTCTCCACATTATCAGGCTACCCAAAAGATGCTTGCACTTGTTGCACATAACTCACAACAGGATTTGTAATCAGCTGCTGAAAATATCTTACACTTGTAATTAAATTGCTGTTAATTACTCTGTCATTTTCACATATTCTGTTTCGCTCCCCCCAAAAGAGGCTGGCAGGGTTTTCTGTGTTGCTCAACCCAGCAGAGTCTGCTCAATCCTGCACAATCCTGCTCATTAAGTGCAACATTAATATAAGAGTGACCAGAGTGATCCTGTGGCTGGTGCCAGCTATACTGAAGAGCAGCTCCTCCAGATTCATTGTGACTTCTTTCTAAAACTAGGAACAAAATCTGGCTTTTTTACTGCACACCAGGATGGTCCTATGCCTTACCTTCTCTTCAGCACAAGTAGCTTGATTTAAAAACATGCACTGTAGCAGCAATCTGTTCCATTCCCTCAGAGGGGATTACAAGCTAATCTTCTGCAAATGTTCACTGAAATTCTACCCTTCACTCTCTGGGGACAAAACTATGGCACATTTGTTTAATGCAAAAGGGAATTTTGCCATAGAGTTCAGTAGAGCAGGGCTTTCTAGCTTCGTTTTAACCTACTCACAGTACTGCCATAAAGTCTCATCAGTAGTTTTAAAAATGGATTGCATTGAACTGTGAGGATAACTGGCACAATATGATTTTTAGGGCATGAGTTTTATACTGGGAAGATCTACAAGAAGCTACATTCTGCAAGCAAGCCTAAGAGAGAAATTCAAAGCTCCATGAATAAAAAAAATTACAGAGACCATTGGGATTTCCTGGTGGTTGTTGATATTGTGACTACGCAAATGTTTAGGGTAATAGGAGAGACTTCCCACAGATGTAGCTTCCATTTGTGCCTTTTCTTTGACATAGCTTTCCATAAACTCATAAGCAGTTTTAGGATCTCACTACTATGTCAAATTTAGTAGCTTCAAAATTTGTTTTGGTGTTTTTTTGTTGGTTTTTTTTTTTCTGTCCATCTCAATTTCAAGTCCACACACATAATAAAAAATTACCAGGTATGATCCTTGGAAAACCAAGTTGTAGAACTCTTGAAAAACATTAATTTTAATTTCAATTGCATAGTTAAAAGTCTAGAACTTCAGAAAACCATTCAGACAAGAAAGGTAAACCATATATTCTAATTAATAAAAAAGAAGCAATGTTTCAAAATGCATGAAAGGAAAAACAAGACAAATTTATTTTACTACAGGTTTGAAAATAGAAAATATTGTGAACTGTGTCTGAGTACTTTTAGTAATTTCAGAATTTTGCAAATAGACAAGGAAACAACAGAGATCAAAATCTACTACAGGCCTAGGTCATAATCAGTTTTAAAATTCTCTTTGCCTCTGTAAATTTAATTCAGCTAATCAACTGCCCTGTCCCCAAGGGAATCAACAACTCCACTGAAATATAAAGTATGCTCCAGTCAGAGAGGTCCAGCTTCTTTTCTCAGTCACATAAATAAAACAAAGCCACTCCATTTTTTGGGGGATAAGGATTCACTGGGGGAGTAGATTTTTACTGATGAAACAGAATAGAAAGTGATTCTCAACTTTGAAAAAAAAAAAGTGAATCAGGAAAGTATTTGTTTTGCTGGCTGTCTTTCCATTTTTCTTTTGTTACCTTAAGGTTGTGTTTTCTGGATACAATCAATAGCAAGGCTGGTGCATTGCCTGGAGATACAATGAGGGATGTAATCCCTCTGAGGTTTCTCAGATATGCAGAGTTCATGCCCATTAACCACTCCACAGCTTCATGGCCTCATGTCTTCCTGACCATGAAGATGGAAAGGAAATCACAGAGTGCATGGGCTGCAGTTATATCTATTCCTTGCAAAGAATAAAGCTCATCATCTCCTCCATTCCCAGCTACACACCAGTTTAAAAACTGGGGAGGAAAAGGCCCTTGGTTAAAACAAATACTGTGGTCGAATCTTCTGGAGCAGAACCTGGGATGAGTACAGAAACAGACATTTGGATAAGAACAGCCAATTAGTAATCACAGGGAAATCTGAGTCTAAATTTTACATTTCAGTTGTAACCTGTGTACCATATCTGGGATTCAACACTTTAATAGGCAGCATGTTCCTTTTCTGTTGGAACACTGTCATTAAGTCCTGGGGTACCTGAAGCTTTAGAGTTGACCCCAAATGTTAATTCCTGTGACCTTGATACATGTGTTGCACTTCAGGCTCACCTACAGTATTAGGCCTGATAGTAGCATCCTCAGACTGAAGCTGGAAAGAATGTTTCAGTTAAAGAAAATCGGGTTTTTTGGAAAATAAAGCTGCTCCCATATAGAAAAGTTTGGTGGAAAAATGTCAGATACCACTCTTTCCTTACATTTGAACAGGAAAGGTAAGTTTTTTTTCCAAGAAACTCCAAAATTACATCTTAAAATGGTTTTAAATGCCTCAAGAAGCTACACTAGACCAGAGACACTGCAGATGTACGTCCTGTATGTGACTGTTGCCAAGCTTGACAAGTGTGCTTTCCCAGCTGTTTGGCTTCCTGCACCATATCATCCCCTGCTGCTCCACAAAGGTGGCAGGGATGTGCTGTTATGAATGAAGACAATGACAAATGGCTCCTTTGTTTTATTTTACTGTCATTCTTGCAGTTCTCAGGTTTGATGAAAGTGAAAAGTAGAGACAGCAATGAGACCTAATGCCAGTGCCCTTCAAAAGACAACGTGCTTCCACAAAATCCATAGCATGTCCAGCTAAGCAAGGTAGAGAGCTCTTTCTTATAAATTCTTTATCTTTTTTTGTTGTTGTTTTTTGCTTTTGTTAGTAACTGTATGTTTTACTATTTTCTTGCTCATCACTTATAAATCTTCAAAAATAATTGCTCAAAATGAAAAGTCCCTGTTCCTAAGTGGATACAGCATTTCAGAGGATGAGAGAGACCAAAGGCAACATAACGGAAATGAAGAAAATTCTACAGAATAACATGGAAAAATGCATTCCAGCGTACCACTGGGTCTGATTCTTCTAAACAGCTAATGACCCCACTGTTTAACAAAGCTATGTCCAGAGGTGATTCATGATTTTGAAATGCAGATGCCAATATGGGAGGATATGCTGCATTTCTAGTAATCTGAAAAATAACTGTGTACTAGTTATTTAAGTATTTGAAAAGCTGGATCGTGTTGCTTGGGTTCTGCATTATAAAATATAATATCAGAGAAATTTTGTTTTCCACAATGTATGCTTAAGTGAAAAGGAGGGAGAAGAAAGGAAAATAAAGAAGTTAGAGGGTTTTTTCTAACCTGCAAATACATTTCAGTCTGGGGAAATAATTCTTTTATAGGTATTAGATCAAAAATAACACATAAGCAAAGAAATGGAAAGAATCTTTGTTGAAAGAAAAAAAATCATAGAACATCCAACATAATTTGTGTTACCAGATGGAAAGAGAGGTTTTCTGTTTGTTTATTTGCTATCCTTTCTTAAAGACAAGAACATTTTAAACTAAGGGATTATTTTACAGCAGTATCCCATTCCTCTGGGGCAAATATAGTGCATTGCTTAGCAACCTTTTATGACTGAAAGACCAAAATATCTTAATATATAAAATACTACTGTGAAAAATGGTCAGCCAACAGCCAAGTGGCTGGATGACTTGAATGATTCATTAGATTAAGATTTACTAAGAGGCTCTCTCTTTGTAACTCCATCTGTAAAATCAGTAATGGAGCACAACAATCACGTAGGAATCATAGAGGCAAATAGGCAATGATAGTTTTCTCTGAAAAGAGGAGGAATCAGCACTACTGTGCTCAAGGGCTTTATGTACATTAGATCAGAAGAAATTGCTGTGTAGCTATTATGTGATGGGGTTACTAACTGCAGCTGTAGCAGTCCTGGCAGGAATTACTGGTGGAGATGGAGTACAAGGCAGCTCTCTCTCCTTTACTCTTTCACCTGTAAGGACAAGAGCCATCTCAAGGCTGCACAGGTCCAGGCTTGGATGTGATCAGCTTCACTTGCTATTGAAAACAGAGCCCTTCTATTTTCATTAACAGACAGTGTTCAGGAGAACAAAGAAAGTGGAAAAAGGAAAGGAAAAACTGTGGACTTCTTGCCTGCTGGATGGATACCAAGAAACCTGACAGGTATGGAGCAGGAAGAAATCTTGTTTCCCTTGCAAGCTATGAGGTATTCCAGGCTAAGAGTAGACTTAACACTTGCATAGATGGATAATTTTTCACCAGGACAAACTAAGTACTTGCACATGTAAAAATATATTTTTCTGTATATTTTGAAGCATTTCATTTGAATGTTGAATTCTGTATTTAAGCTATTTTGCTCTGTACAATGGACATTCACGCTTTTTGCCTTTCTGGAAGACAGTGACCAAAGCCCTGGGGCCTGAGTGTTAAAGATATGAGTGAATGCACAGACCCAAGCACTAATCAGTGTGTTGAAACAGTACCAGACCAAGGAGAGCTCTACCTCACACCAAATAACACGAACATGCTCTCAGCAGCCACTGTGATACCTTGCTAGAGAAGTAGATCTGGCATTTCTTTTTTTTCTTCCTCTAGAAATTGCCACCCACAGAGTTGAGCTGGCTGTGTGGCCTTATGTCCCAGACCTCCATGAGCTTTCTGAAGTTACTTGCCCTCTTACTCCCTACTCTTCTTAAAAAGGCCAGAGGAACCCTAATGGAATACACTAGGTTGTTTCACAAATTATTATTGCATTTTTAAATAGATTTCCTTCACAGGATAAGGCAATTAGGGAAAGATTCACCTGTAAAATATTCGAGACATTACATTGTAATGTAAGACATTACAATGGTACTTTGGTTGGATTTTTTGGTAATGGAAAAATCCTTCTTAGAGCACATTAATTTCTAGCGAGGCCAATGACCATGTGGCCATTGGAAATTCCCCTTAGTGACATTTCTGCCACACCAGACTGGACACTTCCTTGAGAATTTGCTAGATTAATTATATTCTGTATAATTGCCTAAGGACAAAAATTATGTTTCCAGATTTGTGTTTAGGGCTGAAGGGTGTTAATCATGGGATGGATGTGAACAGCACAGTGCAAAGACTGAAAGCACAGTCAGGGGTTTAATTTACTTTCACAGTAGCCCCCACTGAAAACATCACTTCTCCATTCACGCAGCTAACCTCCCCAGAGAAGTCACTGCAGGGAGCAGAAGCAAAACCAAGGATTAAAGCAATCATTCATCTTCTTTATTTTCCTTTGAAGACAGTTGAAAAGGCAGAATCTGATGTTGAATTATAAAGACTTTAAGAGTAGATATAGCAGAGGAGCTACAAGACACTTTTGAGTTTTGTGGGATTTTTAATTAATTTTTGGTATCTGTTACTAGAGATTCTGCTGATATCAGTGAGAGGCAATCTTGCCATAGTGCAGGATGAGCTTCCAGAGAAGTACTAAGTTTGAAGGAAGAAGCAGAGTGTTTCACTCCTTGTTTTTGACAGTGAGCCCACATCACCTTGAGTTCAGCTCAAGGGCACATCCTATTCTTTATATATTCACAGCATGCACAGTTCTAGTTGTAAACCAAGCATCCATTACCTGAAATGTGTTCATTGGTACTTATTCTTCCTGATATATCAGGGTGCAGTTTCTTCCCTCCTGTGGTAAATGCTTTAAAATCTGACAATGAGATACTTTTTAGCCCTTCACATCTTCCACCACATCTACCTTCACATCATGCTTTCATTAAAAAAAAAGTCTTAAGAACAAACAAAAAAGAAAATATATTCAAGAAAATAATGTCTAAATTGTTTGCTGCATATGAATTTAATGTTTTCAAAAGTCTTTCTCTACTTTGATGTGTCTTCTAGAAGGTTTCAGTTTAACAGCAAACCAATCCTTTTTTCCCCTGTTATTTTTCTTAAATTCATTTTAATTTCTGACATCAAAAGCAAGTGTCCAGGTTTGTGAAATAAAAAGTGGCACTGCTCCTGAACTAAAGGGAGTATAGAAACAAAACAAACACAACTAATAACTTTTGGATTAACATTTGATGTAAACCTAGATCAAAGATGATTTTGGTACCTTGAAATACATTGGATACACCTTGAAAAATATGGCATACTTTTTAAAGACTCCCTGGCATTATTTCACTTTCAAATAGAATTTGCAGAGTAGGAAGGCCTTATCATAGAATATAGACACTCATTAAATCTCCAACAATGAGTGAAGAAGGAGGTAGAACAGAGGTATCACATATCAGCTTCTTTGCAGACACAGAGCCAGGTCAAGATGGTGACGTGGTAAATCCTGATTTGCTGTGCTGGTGGTCAGATGTCTCTGAGAAAAGTGACAATCCTCCTCTCCCTCTCCTCTTCTTCCAAGCAGAAAAGAATTCCTCATTAGTCAAATGGTTTTGAAATTTAGCCATCTAATTTTCTGCATACATTTCCACATTTGTTTCATAAGTTATCCAGGAAGGTATTGCTGCATAAATCTGGAAGGGTGACACCTTGAAAGAAAAATAAGCACTAAATGAAGCATCTTCATAAGAGAGGTTCTAAGTGGCAGGGATGGCAGAGCTGAGTTTGCCTGTGAGAATGCCAGAGTACCTTATTCAGAGGGGAACTGCAGAAATATCTTAATAAATGATCCTTTAAATATATGTGTGTGTATAGATTATATATAGATGACATAGATATAGATATTTTTATATATATTTAATATAAGCAATATATTGGGGAAATGTTTCTATATTTAATTTCCTGTTTCTAATTTCACTTTCTGTTCTTCATCTATTAAGTGAGTGCAGGACATACGGCATACAGAGCAAGAAGAGAGAAGTAACAGAAGTAACAGACCCACTTCCTCTGAGGTGTCTTCCTCAGAGAGACCTTCAAGTCACAACAGGTTCTCAGAAGAATGAACTCCAAATTCTTATCTTCACTGTCATTTTGCTCTAATGAAACCTGTGACCCTCCTGTCAACCTCCAAAAGCAAAATCTTTTATATAATGAACAATAATATAGTAAAATCTGCTCTGAAAAGGTAAATATCAAGTGTTAGGAAATAGCTGATTGTGTTTAATCATGTAGGGCACAGCCATGATTTCTCTGTTCTCCCAAATGCTTTTATATGTTTGTAAACATATTAAGCACATGAATCAGAGTATTCATATCTAGTGTTCCATTTAATAAAAAAATGGCACCAGTTGGCCTTGAACTATTCCACATATGATGCCTTCTTATGGCCTTTTGCTTTCATATCAAGTAATTTACAAGTACAGATGATGCAAGTTGCCCAATGTTCATTCTAAGAAATACATGCTTTTCATAAAAAAATAGGTGCATGATGTAGATAATTGCATCTGAAATTTCCAGCAGATTTAATATATTTGCCTTCCTTTTTTGTTTTGTTTAAAGAAAACTGAGTCATAAAACAGCAGCCTGANGAGTGAGTTTGAAAAAAACAACACAAAAAAAAAAAAAAAAAAAAAAAAAAAAAAGGCAAACAAAAATTTTTAAAAATCTATACGTCCTCAATCTTGCTCATTTACCAATTCTCCTTCACGCTGCTGGTTCCTCGTGGGTTTAACAACATTTCTGGAGCCTCGACCTTGGAAGTCAAATGGGAAGACTTCTGCTTCCTTAGTGATGCTTTAATTAGGTTTTGTAAGAGACGTATTAATGCAACTAGAATTCCCTTGCATAATTTATATTGCTAGCTAAAACCACAAAGTAAAATCATCATGAAAAAAGAAATTTGACTGCAAAATACTGGCTTGGATTTCTCAAGGATCACACCTTTAAAGACAAAAGCTTTTTCATTATCTATTCACCAAACCTGAATATAGTGTTTTGAAGAAAACATTATTTGTTAGAGGTTAGAAAAGAAAGAAAAAAAAAGAAACCAACAACTTTCTAAATCCAGCATAAAACAGAAGGTAAAAAGTTTATAGTGGTCAAGTTTGACAAATAAGTAATCTTATAACTTTGAAGATAAGTGTACATGGCAAGGAGTACAAAGAAAACTTAAAGTACCAAGTATTATAGCAAGTCCACAAATGTAGATGAGAACACCCTCTAAGGCTAGCAGACTATAGGTTATTACAACAAGCACTGTGCCAAAACAAAATTAAAATCCCAGAGAGCTAAGGAAGAGCAGGAAAGAGCCAATTATTACACATGCATTATTAACACCTGAATAGTAAATTATCTTTTCCTTGTATCTGACTTTTTTTTTTAAATACCTTGATGGGATTAAGATTGAATGCCTGGAAAAAATAATATTTAAACCAAGTATGTCTCCTTCCTGGATTTCATGGAGAGACATTGAAGGGCATCATGAAATTTGCAAACACACACTGTCAGCGCAGGAGAGGGATTTTCTGTTTTTAAAGCATAATTTTTTATTGACGTAAAACCACAAAAGAAATATGTGAGTACTTGAATAGCCTTAAGAAAAAAAAATATCCAATAGGCAGTTTTAATAGTTAGGGAGCAGATCCGCAAGTGTTCACAGATCAGCTTTATTCTGTCTTTATTGTAGCTACCTTAATTTTTCTCATTTCCATCTAGATGAGACATGTCTTGTGGACTTAACTGGGGTCAAACCGTGGTATTACACATGGATCATTTCCAGCAGGAATCTTTACACTGGCATCCCCTTCATAAATCTGGCCCTGGTTAAACACAGCTACTCCCTTCATCCAAACACTCCAAACCAACCAATTTTCCTCTCCCTCCTCAGACTCCTTGACTACCAAAAAGGACTTAAAAATAAATATTCACCTGGTTTTCATGTTAAAGGATCAAATCAGATGATTAGCTGGCCTAAAGAGTGCATTCAGCTGTGATGAGTGGTAACTCTACCATGAAAAACAACTAATAAATGTTAAATTAGTTTAATCTAAAAGCTCAGGGCACAAAGTTATGTACTGTATTTGCTGGACTTTTAGCAAAGTGGAAAAGGCTGCAGGTTAACTTTTAATGTGTACATAAAATGAAATTTTTTTTGGCCTTTGTACTGCTTTTATTACACCCACATGGCAAATCAAGTTATGCTGATGCACTCACTAACTAACATTTAACTTCTCATAAAAATAACAATCTCCCCTACAGACATGAATACGAGAACAGTTAGCAAGAAAATGTGCATGACTTTTATCTGATTACTAAGTTCTTCATTCCTAGGTGCTCAAAATAGAAGGGTTTAGCAGTAGCTTAAATCATTTGAGCAAATGGCTTTGAAAGCCAGTCTTGAAGTCTGTCAAATTACACAACCACAGGATGAAGCTCAAAGTCTTACATCTACATGGAAACTTAGAAATGAGGACAAGCATCAGTAGAGACAGAAAGACGAATGAAAAAAGGGATCAGAATTTTAAGCCTGTACTGTGCCATCTTAGCTGAATACACAGCTGTGTATTCAGCTTAATTTAAATTGCCTAGAAGTGCTTTCCATACACAAGTGCATATTTTTTCAAATTTTAATAATACATGAATATATTAATTAGCAACGCTCCATGTTGCAAAAATGAGTTGTAAGCAGACAAAGAACTACTAGTAAAGCATAAAAGTTCTTTCCTACTACTTGAAAGAGCAATTTTACGTCACTGGGAATTATACGTTTGTTCAAAGGACCGAACTAGGCTTGATTTTCCTTTAAATCTTACTGCTTTGGTGGTGTGCTGAGTCTCTGCACACACTGTGACTTCTTTGGCATTTCCAAGACCTTGACTTTGAGAAGGTAAGGTTGACCTTACCTCAAGGTGACCATTGACCACATTTAGACTAGGGGATTGTTGCAGTTCCCTTCCAACTGAAAAACTTAAACTATTCTGTTCTATTCTATTCTATTCTATTCTGGGCCTCCAGTATCCACTTGGAAAGCTTTGTCTGAGACTGCTCATGGTGGAGAGGCAGCTGCACTGTCCCTTAGACTGCATTCATTTTAGCAACAGCTTAAGCTGTAGAATAGCCAATCCACAGCCCAGCAAGGAGAATTACCCCAGGGAGTAGGCTGCAAAGAGCTTATTAGGCAGGCATGTCACATGTGTGACATTCACCAGTCCCACGATAGCTTATTCCCCACTGATACCCAGCAAAGAGAACAGAATCTGCCTGCAGGCTCTGCAGAGGCTACTGCATGATGGCAAATGTCACTTCACAGAATTGAGAGATGGTATTTTTCTAGCCCATTAAACAGTACAATCCTCTGTACTTATTTTCATTAGCAAATCCTGATAAATCTGTGCATTAAAGAGAAATGTTTATAAAGTAAAAGGCCTAAGGAGGTAAGGTGAAACTCTTGTTTCACTAGCCGTTCTAGGAACATAGCTTTCAGATAACAAATCACTAGAATCACAGAAAATGTCTTTGTTAAGTTTCCTGGTTTTCAGAATAGGATAGTAAATATGCTCAACATCATTTTAGTCAAACAGAAACAGATTTTTTCTTTCCTTTCAGCAATTAATCATATTCTAGCTGAAGAGAAATTTACCCCAAAAAGGCAGTGTAAAAAACTCCCCACCAGTCGGCAACAGTCATGATTAAGAGAGCAAAACCAGTTTTCAGAATCGTAAGCTTCTTTGTTTAGGTTTGTTTTGCCTTGGTGAAATCTGGAGAAAAATATTTTTTTCCTCTAAATAAAAAATAATTCCTTTACATGTCCTGATTTCATTATAATGTGGTCCTTATCACCATCTAAGCAAAACAGAAGGATTAAAAAATAACAAAGCCCACTCCTTTGGAAAAAAATCTGCAAACAATAAAGATGGGAGGAAGCTCTGTAAGGAATTCTAAATCCCTCTGCTCTCTGAAGTGGCAGACCAAGACTTTTCTGCAGGTGAAACTTTTTCATACTGAAAGTGAAATATTGCATTTCTAGCCCATTCAGATCCCAGCTGTAGCCTTCAGGAAAATTCAGTATTCAACTATAACATCTCTTAATATTTTATTTTCTCCTTATCTTTATTAAGACCTCTGCCAAGAGTTTTGAAGAGTCACAATTGAAACTATAATTTTCTCTCATCAAAATATGTTCATATCCAGCTGCAAAAATCAGGGTTCCTCTGCACTTCTCAATGAGAAACCTGATGGGTGTGCTTATCCTAATGCACGGCTCCAGTGTTGCTTTTGTTTGTTTGTAGCACAGTAACGTGGAAGTCAGAACAGACACTCCAGGGCTTTAAAGGAGGTGGTCTGTTATCAAGAACTGAGATGGGAAATGCAACCTGATGAAAACTCCTCTGCTGCAGCAGTGCTGAGTTGTATTCACCAGCATAGAATAAAAAGGCTTCCTACTTTTTAAAAGTCCAAGCTGAGAAGTTATCCTGGAGTTAAGACTAGTGAAAATTCTATGCAAAGCAAAATTTTGCATAGAAGATTAAGTTTAATGCTTATTTATGTTCCTGGGGTAAAATAAACAGTGATTAGTATGAGATGTGATTTACATACCAGTGTATTAATACACTGGACACTAAAGCGTAAAAGCATGGAATTCACACTGCTTGAGGCATTCATGGGTTACTCAAAGCAAGATATTTAGTGCATAACAGACATGATTTATCACTCAAGTACTTTTGCATTTCTGTCCATATATTATAGCAAAGTTGCACATGGTAGAAAACGAGTGAAATGGCCATGAGTTAGTTCTTAAGGGAACTAAACCGTGAGACAGAACAGAAGAACTTTAAATGGCTTCATTGTGAGAGATGAATAGCTGAGAGAAGTGCTCTGGTTAAAATGTATAATGAAGTGAGGCAGTGGAGATAAGGTTATGTGTCTGGGCACACCTACTTAAAACATCCTGTAGAACATTCCTTCCCATTTGAATCAGTTACCTATGTCGGAGAGTCAGCTTTGAATTAGAATTAAGACTAGGGGGTCTAAAATACATTTGAGAGCAACTCTAAAGCTCTACCCATCTATACTCTGAAGAGGAAGACTGTGGCTCTGCACTCCTGTGCCAGAATGTTGGCATAACTGCACGGAGGGGAATAGCCAGTGCTGCAGCGCTGATGTAGTGCAGAGCTGTACCAACCCAATGAACTACAGCCATAAACCTGCTAAATGCTTTTTAATTGCTCCTAATGAATGCTGAAATGGTTTTGCATTTAATTTCCATTTATGAAAATGTTTAAAAGGATGATTCATACCCGATTCAGGTCATGGGGAAAGAATACGATGTCATTTTTTATTTCCAAATCTATTTAAGGGTTTTTGCCTAAAGGCAAAGCTCATGATATTCACATCTACAAGAGCTTCAACCACCAACAAAACATGCCCTTCTGCATTTGTAAATGTACCAGGATGGCCTCTGAAAACAAGATTTCATCTCCGTATATACCACTGACCAAGCTTTATAGAAAAGTTTGCTTTTATAAAGACTTTTTTTTTTTAAATAAAGTCGTGCTTTATATGTTTATAACAAGGCACAAAGACTTTCATTCCTTCTCCACTTCCCCATAGATATAAAACTCATCTATGTGGTGTCCCACACTTAGGGGGTGGGGAGTACCATAGTTTTCAAATTGCAGTATTTCTGCTGTTTTTATATTCAGAAGTACTCTTTGTTTGACTGGAAATGGCCAAAAGATAATAAGTTGTCTCATTATGGATGCAATACATTTACAAGTTCTCTTCCTTTTTTCGATGCCTCATACATCTTCCATAAAGCACTCATTAAACAGTCCCAGACCAAAGGTAATTTATTTACTGATATTAGATAGTCCAAAAGTTGCCAAATTGGAGGAGGCTAAGTTATTAAAGGTTAAGTCTTATAGAAGTATCTGAATAGAAATTTAAGTAGATAGCTTTAGAGTTGAACGCTGAGTTTTTTGGTGTTTTGTTTTTTGGGGTTTTTTTTTCCAATATTGATTAAAAATCTTGTGCACAAAAGCTCTTTCTTGGAAACAAATACAAAAATCACTTTATTACATGAAGAAAAAATGCCTGCCACGTTTGGGAAAGGCACCTGCCTGGGAAAGGCACCCACTTGGAGACTGATCTTGACTCTCTTTATATTAAAAAAATGTACATTTTCTCTTTTTCTTTTTTAATGGGCCTCCTCTTGAAGGATGCCCAGAAAGATGTTAGCGTTATTCTCAGAATACTGTTTAAGAGTAAGTATGATGTTTGTATTTCTTAGAGATAAATTCTCTTCTCCAGAAAACTTACCTGGTTCCCAGCTCTTCCCTGGTATCATGGCATGCTGTAGCTAATGTCACATCTAGCTGTACCTAATCTGTAATCTTATAAAATAACACAGAACCCATTTGTTTTCCACACTCAAAATGTTCAACTTCCAGTAACAAACTACTGACCTAGGCATCCCGCTGCTCTGCCCTGAGCACTGGCATTTTTCCCAGTATTAGGGAAGTCTGAGGAACATTAAGGATTTAGTCTAGTCTGATCTAGTGGAAGGTATCCTTACCCATGGCAGGTGGGTTGGAACTAGGTGATCTTTAAGTTCCTTTCCAACTCAAACCATTATAGATTCTATGACTTAGGAGCATCCTTTCTATAATCCCCATTCCTACAGTTAATACTTGAAAAATTCAGTAACCTAAGGAGTTGTTAAGTCCTTTTAGTAACTGAGTTTATCTTTTATCAGCAAAATATTCGTGTTAAATTTTAAACACCAGGGTGGATATGCATACTCTGTTTCTGTTTTTCCAGGAATTTTCTCTGCATGTATACTCTCTGCTTTTTCTCTAAATAGTGGTAACAGCACAATGATTGATGATGGCTGCTTGCCCTTCTGCACTGTGCCAGTCTGCCAGTAGCTGACCTCAGCCAGGGGCAAGTGGGCTTTCAAAGAAGTCTTAGAAACACAAAAAATTGTGAACAATCACATCCATGGTGGAAAGGGAAACCAACTATAACCATGTGCCTCTGTGGAAACAGCAGATTTGGTGTTCAGCAGTAACCTTCTGAATTTTAAAAACAATGAGTGGTCACGCACAGATTATGCAACAAAATTGCTGAAAAGGGTGCAGAAATAAATGAATTCTGCTTAAGATAATCTTATTCATAAAATCACACATAATTTAAATAGTATTAAAGAGAAGGGTGGGAAGGCAATCTCCTGGGTCAGCCTCTCAGATCTGACCTCAGTGAGGTTTGTGCAATTCTTCTTGTCCAGGAGGACAGTTGTGGGTATACAGGATGTCAAGCCCAAAAGCCTTTGGTAAATTACAATTAAAGAAAAATAAAGCATGGGTTTGAGTGAACGGTTTCTGAGAAAAACTCATTTTTAACCTGGAGTTTATAACCTACACTACTCTTTGGTTTTGGGTTTTTTTTCTTTCCTCTTTCAACACACTTCCTGGAATCTAAATATCCTTTTCTTTTTCTTTTGTGGATCTATGTCTTTTAAACCAAAGCAATTATATGATCCTTTAAACAGATTTTCTTTGCTGTCAGCTGGTAAAATGTAAGTCCCCTGCAAGAGATAATATAGTAATGTCTTCCTCATCACGACAGGCTACAGGCAAAATACAGACAAGCAGTTCTCCTGCTGTCTTAGATATAGCAGGCTTACCAGAATCACTAAGTCAACTAAATAATAAGTCAAAAATATGCTGTAACAGTCTGTATCTGTGCATGTGTGTATAGTAAAATCAATAGTGCCTGGAAGAAAAGTCTTTCTTGTTGGAAAAACAATGACTGTTTATATACAAAGCACAGAAGAAGATGACTTCCAGTTAAGATAATCATATTGATACATATTATGTCTAATTTGCTTAGTCTAAAATTAAGAGGAAAATAAAGAAGAGGGGGAGTTATTTTTTCCCATTTAATTGCCTAATGAAGTCCCTGAAAGTATATAAGTAATAGAAATTGGGGTATCTAATTGATTTAAAATGAAGGATCTGTTTTACGAAGAGATTATTTATGGTTAGCTTCTTGTGCCTCCTTCAGGACAGTCACTGGGATGAAATGATTTTATCTGTACTGAGGTATGTCTTTTTTGAGTCTAATGTCTGTTTGTATCCCTCAATTCTAATGAGTTGCCAGGCTGTTGGTCAGACATTTTCAATTTAGAATGAGAAACTTCAGATTAAATGCACAAGTATCTGAAATGCACAAGTAAACTGAAGCATCTATTTCATAAAAGAACAATATGGTAAGAAAAAAAAAATAAAACTAAGAAAAAGAGAAAAAGGAAAAGGAAAAGGAAAAAAAGGAAAAGGAAAAGGGAAAAGGAAAACATTTCTGTGTTAAAGTCCACAGTGGTTTCTATACATACTTAAATATGCTAGACTTTTTTAAAAATCTAAAATATGTTAATAAATACTTAATAGATGAGTGCCATCCTAAAACAGATCATAGGATTCTGTGCTATTATGACAAGAATTCTGATGACTTTAGTCACACGATCTGTGAAAGTCATAATCTTCAGGTTTAGAAATTAGTTTGTAACACAAATTATTAGGAAATTTTCTTTTTTGTCTCAGTTTTTCCCACAGATTGTTCGGAAGTATCAGGATGTATCTGATAAGTGGCCCAGACACAAGGAATCAGAAATGCAATCTGGAAAGAATAGCTCTGGCAAAGTCTGACCAACAGCAGAGGGAGGGAAGCATGTAGTGCAGACTGTAACTTCATTCATAAGTGATTAGAATGTTTTTCTTTCAAGGAGGAGTTTGAAAAAGATTGAAATTATCTGCAGAAGATATAGAGAACTGATTTGACCAATAGGAAAGACATTATGAGCTGACTACTGAAATGTTGAAATTCATTGAAAGGAAAGAAAAAGCATTTGAGCTAAGGTATCACCCTCTCAAAACTGTGTGAGAAAAATTAAATCCCACAGCGTTAAATTAAATCCTATGGCTAAGAAAGAATGAGAGAAGATGCAAGGAACTATTCAAGCAGTATTTCAGAGAGATTACTTGAGGGCTTGCCTTAGTTTAGTTGTGTCTCCCCAGGTGTACAGCACAGGGAGTCAGCAGAGAAGTTAACTCTGCTTTCTCTTGCCTCAGTCCAACAAGATGCTGCTGAAGGACACATATGACTTAGAGAAGTCAAAATAGCTTTGTCAAGCACCTTCTGATGATTAACTTTCACCTTTCTGCATTTGAGCTGTTGCTTCCTAAAGGAGCCTGAGCAGGACAGCAGAGAGTGGTGCAGAGTCCTGGGGAGCCTGGAAGGTCCAGAGGCCAAGTCGTCCCAGGTCAAGCATCATGGGCCAAACAACCCCACCTGCTGCTGCATGGTTTGGGGCACCAAGTGCTCCACAGTCTCAGACATCCTTCAGCAGGGCAGTGCATGCCCACATGTGCAGGCCAGCCTGCAGCTGGTCAAACCACTCCATTAAGTAGCAGAGAACACAAGAAAAACTCCCTCAAAAAAAAAATCGATCTCTGAATGAGCTGTACCTGAGAGCAGAATATTGCTTCTTGTCAGTGGCTGAAAGGCACTCATGAGCTCTCCTGTCAGCAATGACACTGTGACTTTTTGAAGATGTCCTATACCTTTGGAGGAGGAAAAATTTATTTTACAGGTGCAGTTTTCCAATGAAAATATGCACTTTATAGACCTGATATAAGACAATTATGTAATCAGCTAGGAATAAGTGCTCTCAATTTAATATTTATTTGCATATGAAAAAAAAGGTCTACAAATTTTTTTCAGATGTATCAAGCAGAGAAACTATTAATGAGGTATTCCCAAGAGGGACATACACCACAAGCTGTCTCTAGAGTCTTTTGCTTTATATATTCACGGCAGTAGAAATTAAAGCAAAAATTCATAGCAGTATCCCAAATCCAAACTACTATCCATTATTTACATTCTGCGTGTAAAGTGCATAAGTCACTACACAAGGTATTACATTGCTACATTTCCGATCTGTCAGCTATGTGTTTGCATGGAACTGTTTAATCTGACAGCAGGTTAATAATCTGAACTGCTTAATCTGAGAGCAGGAAATTCATTACATTTTTATTCAGTATTGGCTTTTTTGCAATTACAGAAGAAGCCCAGAAGTCACAGAAGTTAATTTCAGACTCATTTACCCATTGAAATTCAATTTTCACGTGCTTCCCACCTACCTGTGCACTCACCTTCCCCAGCACAGAATATCATTAAGGGCCACCCTTGAGATCTCATTTTTCACATCTATTTTTCCCTGTCTGGTGAGTGAACATCATTCCTTCCATTCACAGAGCTTTGTATGGGACAAGTCACTTTATTGTGATTTTTGTCACTTAACTTCATCCACTGTCCAAGCTTTGAAATTTCTCACACAGCCTAATTGGGCTGACAGTGTGCTCTCAGGGGTTTTTCCAACCAGAGCACACTTTCACTCTCATCTGTCTTGCAGGACTCCTTGAAGAGCTGAAAACCAGCTATGGTAATAAAAATCCTGAAGTCTAATGAAATTTCTTTTCTTTTTTTTCAGGGAAGACATTTCTTGAGAGTAAGATTTGTTGAAAACATGACAGGTTTTTAGCTTAAAGCTACTGGGGTTTGCCCCATGCTAGTTTTCTCTGACAAGTCATTGCAACACTGATAAAAACAGTGTCTGCACCTCTACTATGTTGTTCATAGGTGGATCTGATCAACAAAGACAGAGACCTTGCTTTTTTTTTCAGCACAGCAGCAATCCTACAGAGTTGAATAACCAACACAGGGATGAATTTCCTGGATACTGCTTACCTTTTTCAAAGAAACATATGAATGCATATATCTGAAACATTTTCTAACTTTCTAACCCTTCTGGGAGTTGCGGGAGCTTCAGCCTGCTTCATGGGGCTTGAAATGCTCTACAAAGCAGTTGGCTGAGTTTTTATCACAGTTTATTTTCACTTCCATAGATACTTGGAACATCAGTCCTTTGTAGTGTTTGGATGACACCACTCTTTTCTTCTTGAAACATTTGTCTCATATCTCAAAAGCTGCAGGTTCTCCTTACTTTGCACAGCTCCTGCTTGTTGGACAGGAACATGAAGGGCTCCTCTGACCCCAGCACAAAATTTTTTTTAAAGGACCTGGATGCATTCTGTACATCAGGGCAGACAGCTATCTCTGCCAACTATGAGACATCAAAGCAGAGAGACACATGCTCTGTTGCTACTTATCAAAGATGTGTCTTTATTGCTGACCCAGTTTCAGGATACATCAAATTAACTGTGCATTAGCTGTAAATAAGCAGTGATGGTGAAAGCTTTGTGGCTTGGTGAAGCAAGGTTTGGTGACACCTTACCTGTTATTGAAGGGAAATCTTGGTTCTTGTGGTGCTGGCACTGTTCCTTGGTGGAACTGCCTCTGCTCCCTTCTCTCCACTACTCTGTCCCTGACTCTCCTCTCCAGGCTCTCTTGGACTTTACAGACCTTTACTCTGCTCAGCCAGGGCCTTCAGACTTCCTTCACCTCCCACATCCTCCTGCTTGCTGCAGAACAAGGACTGCTTCAATCTAGTTTGTGTTGCCACTCACTTCAATGCATATCACACATCTTTCATTAGAATCAGTGTCTTCACATTTCTTTGGTTGCCATCTTATCAGTCTTTGTTTTGTAAGTCTAGGATGAAAATGGAGATAGTTCATATTTTCAATTTTATTCTATCCTTTTCACCAAAACACTGAGATTCTCAATATATGTTAATGGAGATTTTAACTTGCTTTCACTACAGCAATATAGTTTTGTTCTATGACAGTATTCATCTTTTCAGTAATTATATTCTTTCAGTAAAATTGTCACAGCTATATTTGAGGTGAAAATATTAATTAAAGAGATTATCTGCTGAAAAGGTCCAAGGTTTTCCTCTATGAACTTCTGCTTGAAGAAATCTAAGTTTTAGCTCACATTTAGTTAGTTACAAAATAGCTGTTGCAATTAACAATTTAGCTTTCTAACATTATTCTATCTTACATCACCACTTTCCCTCAAGTTTAGGTGTTTTAACATTAGCAATAAACACAGCTTATGCAAGGGTTAATACGTGTATCTTGTACAGTCATCAAGGATTTAAAGCACCACTAGAAAAGCAGAGTTCATTGCTTTTCAGGGAGTTCTTTATCTGCAATGAATAAATAAATGTTTGATCAATAAGATCTTCCTTCATATTTTCTGTTTATGTCACAGAGATGCAACTTGCCATCCAGACACCCAGCTGAAAGATTTAATAAGAATGTTTCCAGTTTTAGCATTAGGATATGAAGCTGTGAGTTTCATCCCCTATCTGATTTAAGTGAAAATAAAAAGTTCATCCTCTTTCTGCTGAAGGAGATCAAGCCTCCCTATATAACAGCACTAATTAGAGCCAGATGTATTCTTTTAGCTAAACAAACTTTTGAAATGCATTTAATGTGCACTTAGTGCTGATTGATTTTTTTTCCTTGTGAAATGGTGAGTTTAAATAGTTTCAAAACTTTTTACCTCCATGAACATCTTTCTAGATAGCTGTTCCTGGAACAGTCCTCAATCTTTTAAAGTATCTGGCTATGTTTTTCTCTTTTGCAAAATTCATATGTGCGGGGGATAGATAAATTCGGCTCCAAATACCTATTTTTCTCCCACTGGCTATTCTTTCTTTTTAAAGAAAAGTAAATTAAAATTTTGTGTTCAGAATCATGAAGCACATAATAAATTAAATTTTAATTTTTGGCTGAATAGAATTTTAATGTCACTGCTAATAATGTAAATATTTGCTCTTAATTTTAAATAATGTATTTATGCATATATGTTCATAAAATGTTTCAAGGCCACAGATCAAAACGAATGAAAAATAGGAAGGTTTCTGTTCCTACTGGAAAATAAACATAGAATCAATATTGTAGGAAAACCAAATGTGCCCTAGAATTTAACTCTGGTATGATTCTGTGTAAAGCTTTTAGATGCATCATCTTGCATTACTTTGTAGCTTGGTTTTGTTACGGGTAGAAACTTGCTCTCATGAATGTATTTACAGAAGGCATGAGCACAATGAGAAGCATTAAGTAAGCAACCTTGACAAAATATGTTATCTTGTCTTTGAAAGACCATGGGATGTGAGAAGGACAACAGCAGGTATTTCAAATCTAGCCAGTAATGTACCAGCCCGTGTCCTTCTGCCATCCTAGGGCTCTGATGTCTGGTCTCACTGTGTGGCCTCTGCCCCCTCTTTCTTTGCTCCCTGGACACTGTCTCCCAACAGCCTGGAAATCACATGTTTTGGTCCAGAGAGGGAGTGAAGAATTCACATACAAAAGAAGCAGTCAAAGAGGGAAACTCTCAAAATGCCTTTTTATTCATTAAAAAAAAAAAAGTTTCTTTGAATAGGCCTCAATCTCTTTCTTTGTTACTGGAAGCAGTAATCTCAAATTTAGACAGAAGATGTGCTCCTAGAAGAGCAGGATACAGGCATTCCTGGCTGTCATTTCCAAGCCCCACAGCCCTGGGAGATGTGGAGCTGACTTGACCAACTGGAAATGTTGGTTATCCGGAAAAATTCAATCCAGCTTTGACAAACCAACTTAATATCTCACTGGAGGCAGCCTCTTTGCGGGGCTGTGATTCCCTCCATGAGATGGATGAAATGCCCAGAGTTTTCAGCTCACACCTCTATGGGAAAACACCTGAAAATCCTCAATCCCCCTTTTCCCCTTCACCCCTTCTTCCTCTGCTACCCTGACTCCCAGCATCTTGTTCCCACAGGATGGTCCTGACAACCTGGTGCATCTCAAATCCAAGAAGGCAGCACAAACAGGCTGTCTTCCATCTCCATGGCCACTGAGGTCCCATATCTGTAGGCAACGACTGACTGTCCAAGAGGGAAGGGGAGAGGCTCAACAGAAAAGAGACAAGACCTAAAACCTTGTTTGATCAGAACATCCATCAAAACTGTTATAGTTTGTTATGGTTTTTTACAAACTGGCCCTTCAAAATTAAACTTTCCTAGGTGATTTTTTTTCCTCAATTTTTTCTACTTTGTGGAACTGTGTTTTTGAAGAAGTCAGCTAGAAAACCATGAAAAAAATAGCTTCCCAAAGAGAGTCTGGGTGACCTAACTGCTTCCAACTTAGATGCAACTGAGTGAACTCAGTCACAAAGGTCTTCTCTAAGTATCACAATACTATACAAATAGAAGCAAGTGGAAAATTGTCATCATTGTGGATGTGCTTGATGGATATTCTGGGGGAAAAAAAAGGGTACTTTTTAAAGGTTTTCTGTATATTCAGCATTGTACTTACTTGATCATTTGTGAAAAGAGCAAACCACTGTTGACATTCATCCACAGAGAAAAGTTTAAATTTTATACACTACTGCACCCATTATAGCTCAAACAAAGTTCATGCTCTCAAGGTCACTCTTCTTTGTAATTCAGTCAACAAAATTTGCTCTTTGTCTTGCTCTTCTGTCTTTGGGGATTTTTTTGAACAGAGCTCAAAATTAGTGTAGTGAATGTGGCTACAGGAATGAATTAAGATAGCAATTTGCTCTTTCTTCTGCTCAAGAAAAAAAGATGCAGAGATGGGAAAGATTAAATGGAAGAGCTAAAGTGGATGAATCTGACAAAATAATAATAAAAAATATATATTTGCAATGCTAGCTCTTTTCTCTTACCATGAATCTCAACTTAGAACTCTTAACACCTTTAGCAACAACACCACTGCTGTATCATTTAGAGGTCTACTGATTATAAAACGGTAGATAGATTTTTAAAGGCAACCTGTAACTGTTATCTTGTCTTTTAAAGGTGGACCCTGATTTTCAAAAAGCAACACAAAGATGCTGCAAAAGTTTTGTCACTTTAGAAGGCATTTTCTATTGTAGGGTTTCTTTCTCTATGGCATTTTTTTCTCAGTTGTATTCTTATTTTTGCTAGTGCATAAGTTATTTTATGTCTACCAGAAAAATTATAATATGAAGGTTTACCCTCCCATAAACAAAGGTGATTTATGAGGGAAAATTAAGGCACAAAATAGGCAGAGCTTGCTTAAATAAATTTGTAGTAGCTGACAAATGCAAAACTAGTGTAAAAGCAAAGAAAAGATAACAATCACTCAAGATAATACAGCAAGCTGCAAAATGAAATCCAGTAAAGTATTGTTTAAAGATTTTTTGAAAATTAGATTACTAAAGCATATCGATTAGACTGAGAAATAGTGTCTTAGCCGAAAAAAGCACAATCATGATAAAGCATTGGAGAACTTACTGCAGAGAAAAGTCCTGCTTTGTCAATGTGATATTCAAAAGTCACCACTAGCTATCTTTTTTATCTCCACAGCTTTTGTGATACTGCTTGTTGTGAGCCTTTGATCTGTTAATTGGTGTTTTGTACCAAACGCTGTTTAAAAGGATTCTATAGTTTCATCATCCTGCATTTAACGTCTGCACAGAGGTTGTCCGCCTGACCAATTACATCTCAAGCTGACTTTCTAATCAAAAGACACTGAGCTGGAGTTTGCTTTCTCAACCAGCAGACACACTTGTACCTGGGGGGAGACTCTCTCAGGAACATCCTGAGGCTTTAACTCATGATCCACGGAGCAGTAGTCATGGGAGCCAGTAACAGGCAGTGCAATAGCTCAGCACATCTTCCAGTTATATAATTTCATGTTTTGGGGTTGCAGGAGGGTAAATAGGAGGAGTAGGGAGTCAATTACTTCGCCATGCTGAGTGTTTCAATTTTTCTCTAGAAAAGTCAAAGCAGAATTCAAAGCAGAAGGGTTTCTGGGAAGTGCTTTTTGACACGGCCTGACAGGGCCCTTCAGTACTTACCATGATTGTCCCAGGTGAACACAAAAATCCACTGTGAATTTCAAGTCTTCTTAGCAAAGAGAGATTTCAAGCTAGTTAAAGAAACTACCCAGAAATGACAGCTGTATAACTCAGGTGAAAAATATAAATAAATGAAGTAATGAAAATTATTAATTTGTACTTTGCAATAGATCAGCACTGACTGCAGAGAGCTAAAGAATAGAGTAGATAATATGTTCCTAGAAGGAAAGCAAAAGGGGGAAAATATATATTTAATAATATAGGATTAAATCTACCACAATATAAAAAGAGGAAGATTTAACAGAACGAATAAAATAGGTTTAACCACATGTGTTCTCCTCACAGAAATCAAAAACTGAAGGCATTAATAAAATTATATTAGGATTGAAAGATTTTCATTTATTTGTACAAATATTGTACTAGTCTTTTACAGAATCAAATAAAAACAGAGATATTGTGGGCATATAACTTTGTCGTCTTGGTTAAGCTTTCCACCAACTTCTTTATTTCAGATAACCTTTAATATCTGAATATACACAGGCTTCTTTTAGAAGCAAAACATCTCTTAAAATCTCTTCTTAAAACCAGTTATTTTGTGGTTACCAATTGTTAAAGAGTTATGCTGATTCTGACACTTTCATAATAATGTCTGGACTTTCACTGAGGGGTTCATTTTAGAATACTCCAACATTTTATCTAGAGATAAAAAAAACCCCTTCCATTAGAGATTTCTAATTTCAGTAAAATTAGATCTGTAATTCTGTATAAATATCTGTAAAAAAATAAAAATTCTGTAATATTTTCAGAACTGAAAAATATATGCAAAAATATATTTTTCTTCTTTTTATTGAATTCTCTATTTTGACAGTTTGAAAAGAGTAACTGAATGGAATTTCTTTTGCCTCACATATTTATGAGATTTCTTGTTATTAATTCCTTTCAATTTAAAGAATAGGATTACTGGATCCTTTTGAAGTTACTTCATCCAAGGTGAAAATTGAAAAAATAGAAAAAGATGAATCTCCTCTAAGAAAAGGGAGATCAAAATTTCATTTCATGCTGTCAATTTGTTAAGAGAAGAGTAATGTAAAAGAGAACACAGATGGTCTCTAAAAAATAGTAAAGTTTTTGTCAGTGTTTTAATTTTTTTACATGATATCTACTTTCAAAATGCTTCAAAACATCAGACCAAAACAGTCCTTTTAGATAGACAAATTTTTAACAGTAAAAATAAAAGAAAAAATGAGTTTGGATCCCCTCAGTAATTTGACAAGCTGAAATAGTGAAGCTTAAAAAGATTTCTCACTCAATATTTAAAGCTTCTTTTGAAAGGGATAGGATTCAAAGCTGATTTTGAGAACCAAAACACAAAATATTTTCAATCTCTTGCTAAAACTTTGTGCCTAAGACAACATTTACAGCTGCAGAAACATTCCCCAGAGCTCCAAGGAACTGTCAGCCTTGGGAAGCCCAGCAGGAATGGGAAGCACAGACTGAAGTCTCCCTTTCAGGCATTTCTTTCATGCTGCTGGTCTCACCTCAGTTCTTTTTCACTGACTGTAGAATTTGGTTTGGGCTCTTTGTCCTGGTGTTAGCGCAGGAACAGAGGGCAGCAGGGCATTCCTACTTGTTTGTTTGTATGGATGAGAAATAAAATTTGAATCTCAGTGGTCTTTGGCTTGCAAGAACCCAGATCAGAGCAAGGCCACTCCAGCAGTTATGCCAGCGTTGACTTCAGCTACACAATCAACCTCCTTGTTTTGCTCCCTCTTCCAAATCCCACTCATTGTCTGACAACTGGGGAGAAAAAATATAAACTGATGGAACTGAGTCATCTAGTTGCAAGTGAGAACAGAGCCTTTTTGACATTTGCTCAATGTTTCTTTTCTGAGACCTCTATATCATCTTTGAAGTGCACTTTGGGTCTCTGCCTTCAATCCTGCATGCCCTGATTTAAATATTGAAGACACGAGCACTGGCATCTATTACAGGAGCTGCTTGACACTTTCCACTTCCTATGACGCTATCTTCTGCTTCTCAAAACTTCATAAATATTATGATTTTATGCCGAACTTTCCATTCCTGGTATGTGTCTTAGGCTGTGTTTTTGTTTTGTTTTCTTTTTGAAATATTTTAGCCAAAATTAAGTTTTTGTTTCCAAAAGTATATTTAAGGAAAAAAACACACATCATTCTGTCCATACAGAATGAAAAAAAAAAAACAAACAAACCCAAACCAACAACCAAATACTAAGCAAAACATTCAAAACAACAATAATATACCAAAACCAAAACGAAACAGGAAGTGGCTGATACACCTGAAGGCTCTGCTGGCACTCAGCAGGACCTGGATAGACTGGAGAGGCGTGTGCAAAGAAAAGTGATGAGGTGCAGCAAAGGCAAGTGCAGGGTCCTGCACCTGGGGAGGAATAACCCCAGGTGCCAGCACAGACTGGGGACTGACCTACTGGAGAGAGCTCTGTGGAGAAGGACCTGGGGGTCCTGGTGGGTGACAAGCTGTCCATGAGCCAGCAGTGCCCTTATGGCCAGGGGGGAAAATGGTGTCCTGGAGAGCATCAGGAAGAGTGTGGCCAGCAGGCTGAGGGAGATGATTCAGCACTGGTGAGGCCACCTCTGGAATACTCTATCCAGTTCTGAGGTCCCCAGCACAAGAAAGACAAGGAGCTGCTGGAGAGGGTCCAATAGAAGCCACAAAGACAATGTGGGGTCTGGAGCATCTCTTATGAGGAGAGATTGCAAGAGCTTGGCCTGTTCCTTCTGGAGAAGAGAAGAGAAGAGAAGACTGAGAGGGACTCTCATTAATGCATATAAATATCTCAATGATTCATTCCAAAAGGATGGTGCTAGACTCTTTTCGGTGGTGTCCAGTGACAAGATAAGGAGCAATGTCCATAATTAAAACACAAGAAGTTTCACTTCAAAATGAGGCAGAACTTCTTTACATGGAGGGTGGCAGAGCACTGCAACAGGCTGCCCAGATCATGGAGTCTCCCTCTCTGGAGCCATTCAAAACCCACCAAGCCATGTTNAAGACAATGTGGGGTCTGGAGCATCTCTTATGAGGAGAGATTGCAAGAGCTTGGCCTGTTCCTTCTGGAGAAGAGAAGAGAAGAGAAGACTGAGAGGGACTCTCATTAATGCATATAAATATCTCAATGATTCATTCCAAAAGGATGGTGCTAGACTCTTTTCGGTGGTGTCCAGTGACAAGATAAGGAGCAATGTCCATAATTAAAACACAAGAAGTTTCACTTCAAAATGAGGCAGAACTTCTTTACATGGAGGGTGGCAGAGCACTGCAACAGGCTGCCCAGATCATGGAGTCTCCCTCTCTGGAGCCATTCAAAACCCACCAAGCCATGTTCCTGTGTAACCTGCTCTTGGTGACCCTGCCTTGGCAGGAAAGTTAGACCTGAAAAACTAGGAAAATGTCCCAAGATGTGAGGCAGGATGTGCTTGGTAGGTGAAGAGGTTATACAGGACCAGGCAGGTACATCCCCCCTGATTCCCTGACTGAGAGTGGTGCAGTGAGCTCAGTGTTTCCTGCCAGAGTGGTGCATAGGAAGAAGTCAGGTCAGTGTTTCAGGTCTCTTTCTGGATTTAAGGATTACACGGTCAAGGAGAAGCATATTGAGCCTACAAGCAATATGTGGGGTGGCAGGGATGGAGGAAAGGTGAAAGCAGTTTTTTCTAGCAGAAACCAGTTCTCCTGGACAGAGGCTCACAGTTCCCAGCTGTGAGTCCTTGCAGATCAAAAAGCTTCCAGCTTGAGCAGAGCAGGAGGAGAAGCAGCACCTTCCTACACACATTTTGGCAGGACCTGAGTTTGCCTGCCTTGAAATGTGGCACAGACAAGCCTTTCAACATGCAGGAGTGCTGAGCACCACTACCCTGAGGAAGGCCTACTCAAGGCAGCACACTCCTCCTAAAGGTAGAGGTATGGCTTCATTGGAATTTATGGGAATTTTTGAAGGAATGCAACACTGAAATAATATATAGTTGGTCTGACTGGGGCCCATCATGCATAAATAAAAACTAAGAGGATAAAAATTTGGGGTTGCAAAGGCAAATTCTGAAAATTTAGAAGCAGTCCTAGCAAACGCAGCCTGTACATTTTTAATGCAGCTGCTTTAAGTGTTTAAGTGTTCTTTGATCTAAGCATCATCACATCCAGCCACAGGACTGTGACAAAGTCCATTCAGTTCTCCCACAGCAAGATCACCAGCCCCAGGATCTCTAAGGAAAGGATAATGCTAAAGTATAGTGAATTCTCCACTTGAACACAGAGAACACAATTTATCATTTTGCAGTGGCTTTAACTGGCAGGATGAAAAATCCTACTGTGCATGCCTTAAAGGAGCAGTTACTGAGGGAGAGAGAAGATGCAACTGCTTCCCCAGAAAGCAAGAAAAAGATGTAGTCTCTGTTCCCTTCTCCTCAGCCAGGAACAGTAGGGCACTCTGACTCCATGGTGCTAATTAAAGATCAGATGTATTTTCAGACTTTGGGGATTCCTTCAGTACATGGATCAGTCATCCACTGTGCTTTTTGTAGGAATTCCTTTTTTTTGGCTCTTTGATCCAAGTATTTGACTGGTGAAAATTGGTACTGCTTCCTAGGGACTTAGTTTTTACAGATAAAAGAAAAATGCTTTTTAAAAGTATTGCTTTGTCAGTCCGATGGTGAAAAGATGATTAAGAATGTCTGCTGCTTGCAGTACACAACTGGTTGCCTTAGTAATACCGTCAAAACTGGGTTGAAAGAACCCTGTGTAGGATAAGTATTATCACTAGAGAAGTGGAAAGATAACCCTGGCAGAAACGTTTCTGGCAACAGGATTGAAAATGGACATCGAAAAAACAATTAATGTGCTCTTTTGCTGCTCTTCAATTATGATTGAACAAACACAGCTTTGGCATTTTATAGTGGGCTTGCTGAGCAAACTTCCTTTACTCATAGCAAGAGTTATATGATCAGATAAAGCTACTGTCACTTATTGTAGAAGGGAATGCAGCATGTATGGGTTAATCTCAGTACCTATATCAGCTTAAGCTGGAATCCCTTTTCCTTGTCATGGTGCAATTGCAGTCATTACCAGTTCTGTAACAGCATGTTCCCTTCTGTTACACACAAAAACACACTGTGAATAATTTAAAAAAAAAAAAAAAGAAGTTTTATGGTACAATTTCTGTTAGAATCTATTTTTAGCTATTTATGCTATTTGAAGGCACAATCAGTGATATATTTTTCTTCTGGTGTAAGCTTTGTCATTGCTATATATTTTCTACATATGCCTAGGCAGTCAGGACTAGCAGTTTTAGAGTTTTAGATGTACAAATATACGTACAAATCCAGAGACGATTGGTAAACCAGCATATTGAGATTTAGAAGAGTGAAAAGACTACTTTCTATGACCTATGGTGTTGCAGATTTACTAGATTTTCCAGAAAATTTTTAGGAAATTTGCATTCAATGGGAAATTCATAGCCTAAATGGCTGTCCTTAGAATTGGTTTGTCACTTTATGATATGCCAAACTTTTTTATTTGTCCTCACATTTCACTGTTCACTGTTCATTGTCCTACCTGACTCTCATGTGCCTTTTACTCCTTCTCTGAAGGCTCCCAAACACCTTTGTTTTGTTTTGCAGGGCTGTTTTGTTTGATTGGTTGCTTTGGTCATTTTCTTTAATTAAAAAGAAACGTTTCTATCTCCATTTGAAGTCTTGACGTAAAGCAGGTCTCCTTGTGTGCTCTGGCACTGTCTCCATCAGGGGCTCTCCCTGCTCTCTTTGCAGTCCAAGTCTCTCCCCTGGAGTATTTCTCACAGAGCCAAGCAGTCAGCTCTTTCAGCAGCAGAATTACATGACTATCCAGCAAAGCACTCCTGGAGAAAGAAAGCTTCCTCTGATCCATTCCAGTGATGGGAAAAAGAAGAGCACAGTCAGTAGTGTGTTAAGGTCCAAATACGGAGCAAAGAATTCAGAAAGAGAATTAACTGGGGGCAGGGTGCAGGAAAGGGGTGTGGGTGTGTGTGTGAATAGAGGTATTATGACTTTGTTAACAGTATTAATGTTCTCAAGGGGTGGAGTGCTGCAGACTAACAGCTTACTCAGTACTTCCATGAAATGCATTTTTTCTTGCCTTAGGTCAAAGAAAGACCCCTTTTCAAACAGGTGCCTGATACACCTTGTGCTAGAGCAAATTAATGGGTATTATATAACCTATTTCAAAAATAAAACCAGATTTTGCTAATGTCATTTGGATTTTATTCTCCTTTTCCTATAGTGTCTCGAGGGAATTGAAGCTAGTCAAAAAGAACAATTACATACAAATAGTGCTGACAGAGTTGCAAACAGACAGTATGTTTATATTCCCAGGGTACCAGTGGAGAGTTTTTCCTGGTTTAGAGATGATCTAGAAAGGAATTAAACTGAAGTAGTAATGAGGTCCTTTCTATAATCACAGTTATATGTTGTATCAATTGTTCTGTTGAAATCAATGCTTTAATACATAATATTTATGCATTTATGCATTAAGCTGACAATGATGTCTTAATCTTCCTAGTCACAGGTGGTGGAGTCCTAGAGTTCCAGCTGCTGCTTCTGTGTGTCTTCTACAGTTGCCCTTCATCTTCCTTACCCTCCCTTGAGTCTTGTGATGTTTATCTTGGCCCTGACACAACATGGAAGGAGAGTGCTGCCCTTTTTTGCAGTGTTGTAGCTGGGGGACCACAGAAGACCTGGAGGAGTAGGTTTGAGCCGTACAAGTGGCTTCATGTCCTAAGCATGTGTGCTCACAATTTTATTAAAATAAATCTGTGACCTAATTTTTCTTTTGAAAAAGACTAAAAATCAACCTTTGTACCGAAGAACACAAATTGTAGATTTTGGGCTATCTTCTGCCTTGGATCATAGCATGCTCTCACTATATCACACATTTCCAGTTAGAACCCCTGAAGTGGTTTCTTCTCCATAGACAGATCCAAACTGCACATGCTCACTTAATTCACAAATTCCCTTCTGTCCTGTGCAGAATGAATCAACACATTCCCACACATCTTCCTAATTGAGAACCTTACATTAGGAACCAATAATGAAGCACATCTGGGAAGATTTAGCCACCACATGCCTTGGCATAATTTGAATAAATATCAATGAACTGTGTGCATGCTGGAATTAATGGAAACTATGCTTTCATTAAATAAAATCATTACTTCCCAGTTATCCTATTTTAATAATAAAGTCCCATCAAGGCATGAAGTTTATTTCGTAAAAGATCTATTTAAGTAGGTAAAATTGTTGTACGTATATTTTTAGTTAACTAATTTCTACATATAAAATGAAGGATGTAATTCATATGCAGTGCCTGAAATACATTATTACAGACATAATCAAAAAAGAAAAACTCACTTTGTCTATAGAAATATTTCCAAAAACAAATTCAAATAAAAATTACCAAAGAAAACCTTCTTTAACATACTTTTACCTCTGCTTTATTTGGAAAGATTTACTCCTACACATTCCATCTTATTGCACTACAGTTACACACAGGAAAATGTGTCACCTATTTTACCTTTAGTTGTCATGAAATTTTTGCTCTAAGAAGCAGGTAGCAGTCTTAAAAAAATCCTGTTTTAAAATTGTGTTCACTTTCTTCTGTTAACTCTGAAATTATATTATATTAAACTTCTTTTTCAAGTATCCATTAGAGTAAGAATGTCAAGGAAGTCGTTCTTTCAACATAATATCAAGATATGGTTATTTTTATTTGTTGAAATTGTAATTATTTGCCTATACAACCCTAACACTACTAGTTTAAGAAAAATTACTTAAGATGTTATGATGATATTCGTTTTTTAGAAAAAGGGAAAAAAAAGAGATTAATTTACTCTTGCAAATGACACCAAAATACCAAAAAGAAAAGTTCCCAAATAGGAAGCTTGCCTGTACCATACAGTACTGTGAAAATGCTCTAAAGTTTTGTTTGGTTTTTTTTTTTTTTCCACTGCTCATGAGACCTAAGCTTTTCCTCTGTGCTTTGAGGGAGTGAATCTTCCCTGACACTGAGGGGCAGGGACAATGCCCACAGAGGTGTAGCAGGCAGAAAGGGGGCAGAAAGCAGCACCTTTCACATTTACTCTTTGGGCATAACTCACCCCTCTCCTGCAACTTCCTCAGGTGAGCTGGCATGCCTTCATCCCTGACACATCACAAGGGCAGTTTCAAGGGTTTAACACTTTGACATGGTTAGGTCGCCCACCTGGACTTTGACTTGAGCTAAACACACTACGAAATTGAATTCAAGGCTGCAGTTTTGCACGGCAGCTATGACGTGATCCTGGGTAGAATTTAGGCTGCATCTCTGCAGCTGTGACCCTCTATGGCTGCCCATGAATGCATACAGGATCCCAAAGGACAGTCAGAGCTCTGTGAAACTTGCCATGGGGGCAAAGGAGCCCCCAGAGCTCCTTTAGCAGAGTGGCTGTCAATCCCTGCCTTGCTTCCCATTGTTCATATGAAGGGAGTTGCCTTCTCTCTTCTTGCCTATCTTTCTTCTGTCTTGAAGAAGTGCTGTGCAAGAGAATTCACTGGTGGCATCATTAGCATGATAGAATCATGCAGCAGCTGCTTTCACCTCCAAAGCATTTTGCAAGCATTAGTTTTAATTGATCTTTTGCATGAATCGAGATAAAAGATATTTTATTAGCATTGTCTGAACATAACCAAGACTTCCTCTTTTTGATAAGCTATTACTGAATAATTATGAGATTTTCTTGGTCACAAATCTTTTCCTAGCTTGAATATATAAGGATAGCTTTCAAGGACTTACTCAGAATATTAAAATCTTAGCTATTGATTATGGCCTGCATTGATTTTAATGGGTATGTTCCTGACAGCGTGGTTCTTATAGCTTTGGCATTTGTTCTCTTTATTTATTTATATTCAAGGCTTTATTCTTTGGATAGCTGAGGTAGCATTGCAAATTATTTTTGAAGGTTTTGCTGTAAGTGGTCATGTCCTAGTGTCAGTTAAGAGCACACAGATGATGACTACAGATGATGCAATTAACTACAGAGATGCAGTTAAGTCTAGCCCAAAGTTTCTGGGACCGCTGAGATACCAAATTCACTTTGGCATGTGTACTGCCCAGGTGAATACATATGTGAGATTTCAGGCTAAAAAGCTTCACTATGTAAAAAACACAGTGGAGTAAAGCTCCCTATCCCACATAATTTACCACACAGGAAAAACCAGGCAGACGTACCAAACAGATATAGGCATAAAAAGACAGCAATTTTTTAGCACACCACTGTAAACAATGGTCATCACATATGTCATCTTTTCAAAGAGTTATTAGCTCCAGAAATTGATGTGATTTATAGGGTTCAGAGCAATATCATTCTCTCCATTAATTTGCTATTTCATATTCTCAGTAAATTCAGTAAATTCATATTTGTCAATAAACCGAATATTTAGTTCTCCATTCAGTCCTCTGGGATCTGAGGAAATGAACTGCTGAGGAATTTTACTGAGAAGTAACCACATGCATTTCCAATACTGATTTAATTTCTGATATTGAACTTCTTACTCTCCTAAATTGCAGATACAGATGGGAAATTACCGTGTAGGACTTACTGGAAAATTCCAGTATATTGAAAACCAAGCATCCCAAATATGAATATAAAATAAATACATGGATGAAAAATAAAAACTACTGGTACCACTGCCTAAAATTCATTGTTACTTCTGAATGTCAGCAAATTACCTACCTACTTGAACACTGTTGCATAGTATGTGGAGACATTAATTCCAGCTAGATCGCTTTTCCTATTTTCAAGTTTTAACTTTTTTTTATAGTCTGTTTAACAGACACAGGCAAAATCAAGATGGGTGAGCTGGTTTCATGTGCTATCAATTGCATTTTTTTTATGCGATCTCTTTGAAAGTGATATAAGAAACAGTGCACAATCTCTGATTGAGATTCTAAAATGTATTATTATTTAGATCGAGCTTTTTGTTACGCAAATTGCATGCTACTGTATTTCAAGATGAGAAGTAATCATGGACAGTGAAATGAAGAGGAAAGAAATGAAAAATGGAAAGCACAGATTTTTATTTATTTGACTAAAGGCTGAAAATGCACAAAAGTGAGTAAGTACCAGGATAGGATAAGCTTGACATCTCAGATAAACACAGATTGAAATTAAGAAAATGTAAAAGTAAAACAAGTAGAAACATTTAATACTGTGAGCAAACAACATATTTAAGAGTTTGGCACCTTTTTTTCCTTGTTTTTTAATCAGACAAGTCTTACTTGTTTTAGCTAATGAGACAGTGATAGGAAACTTTTTCACATTTCCTTCATTACTTCAACTGGTTCTGACCCATTTGCTCACTATAATGTCATCTAATACTTAATAACTTGGTAATTGCTGGCTTTCTTGGTTGCCTAAGAACAAATTGCTACTTTAATTTAAAGGCAGTGTCCATTTATACTCATAAATAATGACCAGTATTGCTGAATTAGTTATTCTAATTGTTCTATTTATGTAGAATGTAATAGTCCTCAGCCTCTAAAAACTCCCACTTTTAGAGTGTTTTACTAACTCTCCTTGTCTCCTCATCCCAGGTGTGTGTGAGAAATCCACTGTGAAATGCTGTCTTTCTGGCCTTTTGTAGGATATTCACTGGAACATTGGACACCAGACTGTTCCACGTGAGGGATGTGCAGGGAGAAAATTACAGATAGAAGCAAAATAGGAATCTTTCATCTTAAGGCCTGACGGCCATTTTCCTAAGCTGTCCCTGCTAGAAAACTTACCTTTTAAATATTTACAGTGCAATAATGATTATCTCTTTCCTGACAATGCAGGTGAAATCTGTCAAGCTGTTTGTTCTGTCAACACTGCAGGCCCTACAGCTCTTATCATAGAGAGCCTATGGAGAAAACTCAGTTCCCTCAATGGCACAAAATTAACATAAACTTTTTTTCCCCTGTATATTCAAGTCTGCTTCTTGCAAGCATAACATATATGTTGATATTCTTTGGAAGGGAAACACCATCAGGCCTGCATAATTGATATGAATTTACCAGTTCTCACTTCTGTCTTCGATACTCACTTCAAATCCCATTACTCCAGCCAGTGCCAGCTAGCATGCAAGAATGCAGTAGGGCAAGTACACACTCTTTTTTCACTGTAAAATCCTCATTGTTCTTCCATGAGATTTCAAGCCACCCCAAGTGGAGTTACAGCCTTGGCACTGTGGAACAAGCTGGTTTACTGTAGTAATTGCTGTCTTTACATTACCATACTCTCATAGATAAACACTGCAGGAGGCAATCTGGTAGGAAAGCTCCCTAGAAACTTTGATCTAGTTACTAGATCCAATACTGGCATATTTGTGTGGATATCTATCGAAATGAACTTCAGTCTCCTCAGTCATTTATAGAACAAGACTAGGAGACCTAGAAACCATTCCGGGCCTTAAAGGTCTCTGAATTAATGGCTTTAGTGAGGGGATGATGCACAGCCAATCTTGACAAAATAAAATGACATGTAACTGGTTTGTGCTTCTTCTACAGCCTTTTTCACCTCCAAAAAATTCAGAAAGCAGGATGTACCTCACTGTTCAGACCTCTTCTGTAATATGTAGTTCTCTCAAACCTTCCAGATTCACACCTTACCCTGCACTATGTTGTTACTAGTTTCCTGAAAGAATTGGCCTTGTTGATGAACTTCTGACTTAGACCTGAGTTTTCATATAAAGCCAAGTCTCTTCACATGTCTAGAATTTTGAGATGTTTTTTAATTGAATATCGACTGCATCCTCTCTTTGCCTTTTGCTTTCACCTTCTTTCACCTTCCACTGAAAGATGACATCTTTCAGCAAAGTTACTCCCTGAAGAGAATATAAGCTTTACCACAGTCCAGTAAAAAGATTAAATTCAATTTTACCTTGTTTTTCCAAGCCTATGCAGCATGGCATCTAAGTGAACATCTGTTGTCCAAGTATAACTAACATAACTCTATAGGAAAAAGCCTATAAAATTCTAAGTAAATTCAGTCCTGAAAGAAACAAACAAAAAACCCCCAACAATTTTATACTCCTTCCTGCAGTGTCAGCTGCCCAGGACTTACTGCTGCAGTGTAGTTTCTTTAAAAGGCTTAGCAGTCAGTGTGAGCATAATGCAATTGAAATCAGTGGAGTTCTGCTCAGCTGCATCAGCTGAGGATATAACTATAAACTGGAATATTGAAATTCACAAAAACTCTCTATTACTGAGTGTGCCGCTCTGCAGTTTTGCTAAAACATAGTAGAGAGATGGGAAAATATGTAAATAAATTTCTAATAATGCAGCTTTGGGTTTAAGTATATGGAAATAAAATTAGAAACATTCTAGCATAAAATCTCTGCACTTAAAAACAACAACAACAACAACAACAACAAAAGAGGAAGCCTTTCTTCATTGACAAATATTTCTGATAGCCTTTTACTATCCTGAGTAAGTTAGTATGTGACACTGTGCAGGGAACATTTCAACATGACTATACATATATACTTGAAGTTTAAAAATTATTACTCAGACAGCATGTTTCTAAGTTTAACATAATTGGTCTGGTTTTGTTCTAATGTCATATCCCCCACTGGAATACCCAAGGGTTTCTCAGCTGCACACGGAGCAACGTAACTGGCATCAGTACTGTGCTATCTACACCCAGCTCCTCTCTCCAGAGGTTGAACGGTGTGCATTGAAGCATCTTATCTCGGTTTGTTATCAAATGGTGATGCTTTCTGAGATATTTGGTGAAGTATTATGCAGCTCAAACATATATTCAACCTTACAGCACAGGAAGCTGTTGGGTAAGACATCTGAGGGCTTTGGCATCCAAACTGGTCTCCCTCCAGAAAGCACCTGGAAAAGGGATGAAGTAAGAAATGGCTTAATTTCATTCATAGATGACATACCTAAGCCTCTAGACCATATCAAAAAGCATTAGTTATTTATTTTAAATTAACAGGCTATTTCCTTCCTGATTCCCTCCACAGTTTTCTTTCATATTAATGAGACAGTCCTAGATGATGTATTCTCACACTTATGATGGTTTGCAACTCAGCCAACACACTTTGGAGATATCAGAATTGAAGCGTCCAAGAGTATCTTCAGGGAAGTGTGAAATACCATATTTATTACAAAATCAAGATATAAAACATTAAATTAAAGCTTTTTAAAATTTGAAACTTCTTTCTTTGAGGAACAATTAACTTACATTTCCTCCCTTCATTCCCTGTCTAGCATATCAACTGGCGCACATTTCTGAAATCTTTAGTAGTTATTGCAGTTTGAAATTGTCCTTTTTTCTAGCACTGTGCTTGACCCTGTTACACTCGTGGCCTCTGAGCAAGCCTTGCTATCACTCTGAGGGTCATTAAGCCCAATGCAGAAGTATACAATGTAGCATTTAGTGTAGGTGTAAAAATTCAGCCTAATCCAAATAACACCTCTCATTTGTTGAGTTTATCTACCATATTTCTTGCAGCTCTGATAGCCCATAGCCTTTACTCTGGTATTTTATGGGCTTGAACCTTATACCCTTTTGTTCTTTATTCCTTTTCATGGTGCCTTTTTAATACTTGAGTCTCAGGAGAAATTAGTAGTGATGATCAATGGCTGGGTTGTTTTGAAAATTCTGCTACCTGCAAGTAACCAGATGTGGGGTTTCAACAGGGCACTCATTAGCCCAACATGAGTAAATTTAATAAAAAATAAGAAATTTTAGATACATACTGAGAGAAGTTGTCAGATCTAAGTGCTCCCTAGATAGAAGAAATTTCTTTTTTCTGTGTGTTGTTATGCACTCACAATGAAATTAAAGCTGGTGGTTTTGAAAGACTTAGGATGCAGAACAGCAACAAAGAGAGAAAAACAGTAATAGGAACTTCTTTGTAGTCATCTGCAAAGTTTGACAGAATTTTGAGGTTTGATCCTCAGATACATGCAAAATGAAGCCTGTGTTTAACTAGAGACAAACTGAATTTTGTCTACCTGTGTTTTGCTCAAGGCCAAGAATTTTTTCCAATGGATACCTAGAAACTTTTTGGCTTTTACTTTGGACAGAGGTGAATACTCACAGCCTCAATACTCATTATTAGAAACACTGTTCCTGCTCCATTTAAAATGTACATAGAGGTAAAATAGTGCCTCCCTGCACCCCAGATTTCTTTAGTTTACATGTGATCAGGAAGATGGTTTTACCTAAAAGCTATTTTGAACATAGTAAGTAAAATTTATACTCAACTGTAGTTTTCCTGAGATAAGTCTTTTCCCTTAAGTTTTACGTGGTTATGTTTCTATAATAGATTTCCTTAGAATGGTTCAAAGCCCTATTTAAAATATGCATAAAAATGAGTATCAAAGGCAAGTTATACTATATTATCTACTACAAGAGAGGAAAAATAATAAAACAATCAATGGGCCTTAAGTGCATATACTGCAAGCATAAGCTTCAGCATTTTCATCTTTTATTTGTTTTTCCTTGCAGTACCTCAGAAACATATGCATGACATGGAAGACATAGGTCTAAATGCCTTGATTGATAAAATAGTCACTACTCAAAATTAACTATCATTGGGGTTTAGTTTTGTTGGGTTTTTTTTATGATACACATTGCCAAGTCTCTGTTCAAAAACAAAACAAAACAAACAAAAGAAAACAAAACAAAAAAAAAACCCCACCCAAACATCAAAGCAAAAAAAGGCTGGTTTTCTGAAATAGCTCTGTTCAACACTCAAATCACTATTCTGCAGTAAAATCTAAGGACAAAATTAGTAAGAAAGGTTAGAATTGCTTGTAGACTTCCAAGCCATAAGGGGCTCTGGCCTTGCTGAACCAGACTCCTGCCTCTGCCTGAGGAGCCCAAGGACATCTCTGAGATGCCTGGCACTGGATCTGCCCCTGCAGTACCCAAGGTATTGGGACATAGGGGCTGCTCTTTCTCCAACAGCACTATCAGAGGCTGGCAGTGCTTCATCCTAGGGAAGATGGCTCAGAAATTTCAAGGAGAGTTAGACAATTAAATCCCTGGAGGCTCCTTTCCCCTGGACAAGAGTAAGGAAATAAAAGATGGTTACTTCAACCCTGTTTATTAAAAAAAAAAAAAAGCCCAATGGTTACTTAAAGCACTGTGAAATTTGGAACATATTGATTGTGCTTCTAAAACACCATACACACATATGTATAAAGTGTCTGTATTTCAAGATGATAGAGAACTATCATGGACCTTGGTAGATTATCTGCGGAGCAATAGAGAAAGAAAAGGATACCAGTGCACAGATAATACTTTGAGATTTGTTTTTTTTAGGAAGCACATGCATTTGAAGGATCACAGACCTCACGGATTCACCTTGCCATCAGGGATCTGCAGTGGGGCTGGTCTGCACCCTGGAGAGAGCACTGAGAGGGGTCCCAGCTGCCTGGTGTGCACCAGCAGATGACACCTACCCCCACTTTTATGACCTCTGGCCCATCCACAGCTGGGTGAGCCAGCTCAGCTGAGTGGCTTGGCTGAGATGGCTTGGAGGGAATCCCCCCCCTACTCTGGGGCATCTTTGGGTGTCACTAAGGAACCTGTTTCAGCTGGCATGTGCTACTCCTTCGAGAATGTTTTGATCACACTTCCAAGCTCTTGCATGCAAACAGCAATTCCAGGAACTCGTTTTAATGAGAATTTCACTCCTGAGTGAAGCAAATATTGCAAGGAATATGAGACCCTAGGCAATCAGCTTATAGCCCTTCTAATGCAGTCCTGCCCTGCATACATTGTAGATGCACTAGCAATGTACATTTTACCAAACTTTGCCTGGAGGTTCTCAGTGAGATCCAAGAACATATAAATTGGATTAATCTAAACTCATATTTATTTGAACTTCAGGGCACATAAGTCCATAATATAGGCAAACCAAAGAAGAAAAACGTAGAAAAAAAATGAAGCTAAACAAACTAACAACTACTACTTCTAATGGGGGAAAAAATATCTGTGAACACTTTAATATGAACTTGGAAGGATTTATATAATTGCAAAGGAGCAGAGTTGTACTTGTGTCTTCAGCCCTAGCAGAACTAAGCCTCAAACCGTTAATAACAGAAATATAACTTTACCTCCTTTTTCAGGGGGTTATTTAGAGTGAGAATGCCCCGTAACAAAGAGCAGAGGCCAAACAGCTTTGGTATTACTTCAGTTTTAATAGGGATTGTTATGTAGCAGTATTCTCTGCGCACATCAATGTTCCTGTTTTCTCTCCACTCCTTTCTTTAGTGTGAAAGCTGTCTCTTCTCACTAATTAAATTTCATTACCTCCCACTGAAGAGACTGAGAGATTACTGGCTGACTGCCTTTGACACAGTTAATCAATCCCTAGAGAAAAAATAATGACCCTATTTTTGTTTCTTTTTTAACTTGTAACCTTTATTTCTATCCTGAGACACAATTTCCCCAGTCATTTGAATTTATGTCCATCATCAGATTTAGGACCCTAGTAATAAGTATTTCTGTGGTCATGTAAGTAATCAAGAAGAGGATAGTTATTCATCCCATCTTTAAATATTAAACAAGTAAAAATATTAAACTTGCATGTCATTTTGCCCTTAAAACTTGCTTTAGTATTATTCATGGAAAACACTGCAATCTTGCTATCTGGGAACACCACCAGCACTAAATTCACCCAGTCGTATCCAAAAAAGTTATTTACATAGAAGCTGGACATCAGTTACAGGGTTTCCATTACTTGTACCTCATGTTTTTAATTATAAAAATTATAACCCATATACAGCAGAGCTCCACTGATTTAAGAGTAGTGACATCACACATGAATTCTGCTGTAGTTTTGCAGTTTTCAATTTATGACAAACATAACTGGGTGTTAAGGACACTTGTTATCAAGTAATACATCTGACCAATTCAGAAAGGCCAATTGAAAGAAGTAAGTAAATCTCCTAAAAAAGCAGCCTCAGCAACTTTTTATATGTGTGTATGTGTAACGTAGGGCACGCACACATTACATTTTTTTCTCATTCAGAAAAAGCACAACTTCTACCCTCTATCCCTCAGTCAAGGGATGGTAAGATTAAATTTCTTCTTAACTAAGTTGCACTTCAGGTGCTGTGTAAACTGTGGTAGCCCTCACTCAGTGAATCAGGACAACAACTTTAAAGCATCAATACACAGAACATTTGCATACATGCAAAGAGATGTGGGTCAGTTTTATCCTCTAGCATAATTTCTTTCTGTCCCTATCAATTTCCAAACTGAAAACTTAAAAAAATTTCAGTTTTTCTGCTGACTGCATGAGACACATGGTGAAACTTTGTGAGGCCCAATTACATTTATATGACCTCTTGCTATATGTAAGTATTTAACTACCCGCTATCATAAACTACCTAAGTATCTAAGTGCCTAGAGCATACAGTTTGTCATGATAGCACTGAGGGAATGGTCTACATGTTCTTCTTGATCTGTAAAGCCACTGTTGTACCACTCTTTCAGACTTGCCTCTTTTTTTAGAGCAGCTGTTCCTCTCTGGTCCCCTTTCTTAGCTGGGATACATACACTTTGTACATAAGCTATCAGTTCTGTTGCAGTGGGAATCAGTGTGTTAAAATTGATGGACTCTTTCTTTTTTATTATTTTAATGGTTACTTAATGGATTAAATAACTACCTGCTGGTTTATGGAAGTCTCAGTTTTGCAGATCTCTCAATGGTTTAATGAGGAAAGTACCAGTATATTTTTATTTCAAGAGCTGTCTAAATCCTCTTCTTACCATGACAGGTGTTACCTACACAGTATGAGCCCCTCTCCAATTAACTGTAAGACAGCTATGTAACCTAATAATTAGAAGTGGCAAATATTAATATAGAGGGTTTCAGACAAATAAATACTCACTTTCAAAACTAGGCAAATTTCTTAAAATAAGAAGCAAAACCTAAAATTCAGGCAAATCCATGACAAAAGGGTATATGAAAAAGGTTTTCTTTTTTTCATAAACTAATATGAAGAGGTTAATAAAATAAGTTGTGCATATTGATCCTGTTATTTCAAATGCCGTCTTGTTTATATTATGGGGAGAGTTAGAAGGAAGATGTGAATATTTCATATCTACAATTATTGAGAACACAAGGTTATCCAGAAGTAAGGTTTTGGGTTTAGGACTCTTCCACAGATATTCTGAATGAATATTTTCAAGTTTCATATTTTGTGTCTTTAGCTATTTTATCTTTGTTATCTGAACATAGATATCAGAAAACAAAACAAGCTTCCCCATCTCACAGAATATTGCAAACATAAAAGACATTGTAATGTTAAAGACCTTAGCTAAGAGTTACACAGGTATTGCCTGGATGAAATAGGTCTGAGTATTCTTTCTCCCATGAAAATGATAGGATTGTGGGGTTTTTTTGTCCTCACAAATGAGACTTCCCTATAAAACCCATATAAAATATTAATGTAATCTGTCAATACAGAGCACTATCCTAAAGCAGATGGTAACCTTATAGAAAATGAGAACATATGATACTTTTAGAAAAAAATTATTTCAAATTCTTTGGAAAGTCCAATTAATTATAACTTAAGCAGAACAACTCTCAGAATCTTTTTATAAATTTCATTTTCCTAACGTCTGAAATGTGAATGTGAAACAACCTTTCACTCCTCTGCTTAGGTCAGTAGCAAAACTCTGATGAACATCTGCAGGACGGAGCTTTTGCTTTAGTTTTTTACTCATTATTACCATTATAATTTATACCTTTACTGTGCTACATCATTGCTTCTTTCAGACCAGTTGCTATACTTGTCATTTAATACTCCTGTGAAATTGTTATTGATATTCATTACACATAGATTGGAAAGGAAAGCATCTGTTTTATACAGTGACTAAATGATGCAAGTTAATCAAGTAAATCTGAGTAAAACTGGACTGTTTATGTCCTCTTGCTGTTCCCAGTCATATTTGTAGGTGGAAAAAATGATCCATTCTTTCCTTGCCTAGAGCAGCATATGAGCAGTTCATGGCAACTGTAATCAAAATTGCTGTTTAATGATGCTTGAAAGATTATTATACTTTGTTTTAAAGTCTCATTCTGTTCTAGCATCATCAGCCTATTTTTCACTTTTGTGAGATTTCTGGGATATGAAGAAAATATAGTAATATGTAATATAGCGCGCATAGGTCCATATGTAATATACAACTCTCAAGTTCCAGGAAAAGCAAGAAATCATTTGAAAAATTAAAAGAAAAAAAAATTAAATCCATGACAATATCATTTAAGTTCATATTTGAAGGATTTACAGAATTTAGAGTTTCTGAGGTCTATTTTACTTTTACTGGAATGGTACTATAAAATAACTGGTGCAAATCTCTTTGAGTTTATCACTGACTACAGGCAAAGGATAAAACCCTGTGGCAAACAAAAATACAGCACAGTTCCATGATCTCTGCTCAGAAAAAAGATCCATTGAATTCATAAAAGCTGTTTACTTGGAGAGGAGCTGGGAAAGGCCACTACCCTGGCCTGTGATAGCTCCTGTTTTCAAACTCTATTTGTGTCACGTCTGCAGAAGACAAAGGAAACACTGCAGAGCTGATGGCTATAGGTATCTTACTGTTACCTACTTTCTGCTTTAGGCTTGTGTAATTTGGTGCATTACAGTTTGTATATATAGACTTGAATCCTTTCAGAACCCAAGGAAGGTTTGATGTTATTTCAAACTTCTAAATGCGGATGTCAGCATCAGAGCTGGTTGTCTAGACTCTGGAATTTTGGCAGAAAAAGTAGGCAATTTTAAGATACAAATCAACTTCAGGCAGATAGCTGAATTAGATAACATCATTCACACATAATAGGTTTTTTTCTTATCAGTCGTAAAAATAGCATAGACCCCTGTTTCAGATACAGACTAAAGCATTATAGTTTGGCATTACAGTTTGGTCAGTTAAATCTGCTCCTCCAGGTGCATCAAAACCTTTTATTACAATACCAGGTCACAATTTAAAACCGAAATGCCTCAGAAAAAGAAGGAAAAGAATCTATTTAGCTTTTTTGACAGTAAACACTTGGGTTGATGACTCTTCTTACTGCATTTCCCAAGCAACAGAGGGCAAAGATTCATCTAGAAAGACTACAGGTGTTAGATTTCATAACCCCTGTATGTGACAGGAGTAAGTACTAGAAGTGTCAGCACTAATTGTAGCTGTTTTACTTTGTTGTAGTGGGGACTTAGAGATGGCACTGGGCTCCTGGGGCTGCTATGCAAGCACTTGCCCAGAGAGCAGCTACCTTGCAGCACCTGCAGAGCAGGTGGGCTGAGAAACCCTCTGCTCTGGATACTGAACAGCTAAAGGACTATGTGCAAGTCAGGATCAGCTGTGGTGAGCAGGGCTGGAAGGACCTGGTTTTGATTCCCACTTTTAACAGGAAAAATCCCACTCTTTCCTCCATACGAGAGGTGACACCCCTAGAGGTGTCATTTCTTTCAGCTTACAACCTCACTGCTCTTGGCATGTGCAGACTTCTTTGCAATTAGAAGAAAAAAAAAAACAGCCTAGCCTTAAATGACATAAAACATGTTCTTCAGCTATAGAAAATTATATTTGTGTTAAACATGGAATCACATGAGGTTATCTCAGGCCTATCACATCATATCATGTTATGTCAGCAGTGATGTAATATTTTTGAGCTACTATCCAGAATGATTTGATAAAATATGGCACACATCATGTCTGAACAATAAAATTGGAAAGGAAACGTTTTGAAATCGAACTATAGATGTTTTAGCAAGTGACTGGTTCACATCAATTTGTACCATGCAAGTACTGGAGGCTGTATATAAACTTTTTCCGATTTTCCTCTCTCTTGCTTTGAAAGATGTCTGCTACTTGCCCATAGACTGCCTGTCTACAAATTTTTTTGTCAAAATCATCTGAAAGTGTTGAAATATAGCTCTCAAATTGCCACGGGGCAAGTAATATCTATTTATGGTTCTTTCTAGTCAGATCTTTGTTTCCTGCTGAAAGAGAGCAGCTCAGTCCTTTTGGCTCTGAGGTGCTGTCTAGTAAACTGTTCTGTGACAATTTTTTTCTACACAAATTATTTTTAAGAGATTGCGAGTCTACTCCTTTAGTCCAGATCACATTTCTGTTTTTCAGTTAATCCCAAAGAAAAGACTAAGAAATGGTAAATTTAGTCTGGATGCACTAAGTGCAAGAACTTGAGATTTTATTCCCAGTAAGTCTGGCCTCCAGTTATTTAGACTGGTGTTTCATCCTGTCTAAAACTATAATTTGAATTGATAAGATAGTTTTTAACAGGCTAAAATAATATCACCATATATTATGCTCAAATATGTGCCCCAAAGCTAGCCATTGGCCCAAAAAGTTTACATTCTTTTCTGTATCACAAATGTGTCTTAAAGAAAAAAAAAAAAAGTGCAACTTCCAGAAACCATGGTAACAGGAAAAAATATCCCTAAGTAGATGTTTAAGTGGCAGAAGCCATTGTAGCCATCATCAGTGCTGTAATGGCTTTGACACAAGCCAGCAGAGGCCCCAGTCCCTGTTATTAGCATGGGCACAGCAGGACTGCAGCAGCACCCTCTGCTATAATGACCAGCCTTTCACATTCTCACATTATATGACCTCAGCTTCACATAAAGACGGATGAGCAGAAGAAAGACTAAAATGATAAAGAACCATAATACGTCACACATCTTCAAAGATTTTTCAGCATTAAGAAAGCTAACTTGCTATTATCTGTGATTTTGAAACTCTTCTAAAACAGAAGAGCTGTGCACTTAACTCCCTGTAGGTCCTGTGGAGATCCACCCATTAGGCAGTTACCCTACTTTCAGTTTAACAACATACTATAACATCTTTTTTCACTGAGAGGTATTTTTCAGCATAAATAAAGGTAATGATATCAAGTCCACAGCTTCTCACATTTAAAGGGACCAAGGAGTATACACACTGCACTTTAATCCTTACCAGAGCCCTAGAGCCAACAACTTCTGTGAGCACAGAGAAGCACAGTGTCCCAGGTGGCCATACCCTGAGGGCTTTTCTGTTCCTTGTCAAAGAATTAGACTCAGAAGCCCTGCAAAATTACAGGGCAGTGCAATGTACGGTGTCAGAGTTGACTATCACTGGGGCTTGCTTTGAGGTAGCTATTCCAGGTCTCAGGTGAAGATTTCAAGTTTATTATGGATGGATAAGTAAAGAAAGACAAAACTCAGTCCACAAATAAAGCAGCTTCTGTCTCTTCCCAGATGCAGCTCCACTCCATGATAAAACAAAGCTTCTGAAAGGAGCAGTCCCTTTGCATCCTTTCTGAAGAATGGGATGTTTTTGACTAAGTTTAATATAGGTTACTATGAAAGGTATTGTTCTATCTGTGGCTGTCTAAAGCAAGGAAGGTTTTAATGTTAAAAGACTCAACATTTTTATTTTAAGAACAATTTTGTTCTTTTGTAGTCCCTATACCTGACGTCTGATTATTTTTTTGTGTATGGTAATGATTTCAAACTTAATGCTCAAGTGAGAAATCCTTTGAATTGTGATTTTATAGAAGTTCATTTTGGACAAGGTCTTTATGTGCTATTGTATGCTTAGAGTGGCAACAGAGGTGATTATTTTAAAATCCTATTAAACTGTATTTACCCCTAAATGTCCAGAGGGCTAATATCTATGGTCACAGATGAATCATGTGATCAGTATCATGAGAAAGGATCTATCTAATTTCTGTTACTTTTAACTTTTAAATCATATTGTGCCATGAGTGTACTTGTTAAGAAATTTCCTGTATCACTTGCACTGTTTTCTCATGTACATGTTACAGTTTGCCAGTTTGGGAGGTAATGAATCTTCCAAATCTCAGGATGAATTACTCTTTGTAAAACCTAATATCTGGGGGGCAAGAGTGTTGCTGTTATGTTAGACTGAGTTTACTTCTTTAACGGTAGAGAAGAGAATAAACAAGTTTAATTGCCCAAAGCACCTAATCTTGGGGTAGAAAACATTAACTGGTTTCAAAGTCAGTTGTATCCTACGTGGCCAGAAGGACCTAGCAACAGGAAATTTATCTGCAGATCTTAGCTTCCAGACTAATCCCCATTACAATTAAATAGAGCAGATTCTAGTTTTAGACATTCAAAGCTGTTGTATTAACACATTTAAGCAAATTAGTGTTTCAACACTCTTAAAAAATTGTGGCTGCCCATAGTCAACAGTGCATTTTTTAACTTTGAGATATATGGTAGAATATAAACTTCAAGAAACAATGGTACAATTCCTTACAAATGAGAATTTAATGACAGAAATATGAAGTGATTGACTTTTCAACTTGAACTGGGTTGGGCTTCTGTCCTGTAAGGTATTTACAAAAGTAAGAAATCTCATTGAGTCTGCATTTCAGAGTAAGGCCATGTGGTAAAAAACTACCCATTGAGATAATTATATTCTTTTTGTCCTGAACCTTTCAACTACATTTCTCAAAAATGTATAATTCAAAAAAAAATTAATTTTGTTGATTTAGTTGATCTTTGACTAATACAGCATTTCTATAATGATAGAACCATGAGAAAACATTTTTATCTAATAGAAAGGGAATTGACAGCCCTAATGAAAATTTCGGTGGATGAATTCACATACAAAGGATGATCTCAATAAAGTGCATTAATAAATTACATTATCATCCCAAAGGCCCTGCTGTGGTATTTTTAACTTTATTCTGGAAGCATAGAAAACATGCATACTTTCAAATAATATCATAAATTGTGAAATAATGTTGCTTGCTTGTGTTAAGCACAAACTACTACTTGCTGTACAAATGGAAATATTTGTTTGTGAAAAGTTTTGGGTTTCGCTTACACATTATTCCAGTCAGATAAATAAATGTTGAGTTATGTTTCAGCAAATAATTTTTTTGTAAACATAGTTTCAGAAAGTCTCTTATAGTTTGCTTTGTCCACCCTATAGCCTGTTGCTATATATATATATATATTTTGAAATTTTTAAGCTTCATATACTCCCTAATAGATAAAGGAAATAGAGGGTGACTTTGTAAGCTGCGACAAGAGAGAGTTTATTTCCTGTTTGTTTCACTCTAACCTTCATTAATCTTTACACGAATCTTTACATTTCTTCAGACATAGGATGCTTTGTGAAAATCCAGTTCAGAATATTTGAATATCAATGACTGGAAAAAACATGATGGTCTAACTTTTGCATATAAAGCTATTGCGGTGTATTTATTACGGTGTAGCTTTAGCTTCTAGGAGATTACTCAGTTAGCTAAATCCCTGCTAAATATTTATTTTTATCCAAATCTTTATATTTGCAAATCCTGACTACACAAAATTTTGTATACGTTGTCTCTGCAGTGTTTGGGACACAAAGATCTCTGTATGGAAGTCCATTTCATGACCCCACAACTGCTGTTCCCTGCAGGCTGACAGCATGGAAGGTGCTCTTCGGTTTGCAAAGAGCTATCGACAGCCCCTCACCCTGGGGAGAAGAACTGCACACACATTTGTCCCAGGAAGAAACTGGGAAGTGCCTATCAGAAACGCCCTTGGCATGGAAGTGCCCTCTCATTTATTTGCTAATTTTACCTCAGTCAGATAAATGCTGCTGATGTTCCAGTAGCCAAGTGCTGGTTCCAGTAGCCGAATGCTGTTGCAGGTGAAGCTCCCAGACCTCCCTCAGTCCCCACCTTGGCACCTCGAGCCTCTGCTGAGGACACCGGGATGGATCCTGATCTTCTGCAAAATTGAAGATTGCCATGAGAAAGAGAATGCCATGATAGAGCTTCAGTGAGCTTACAAGGCACAAGATCTTTTGTGCCTTAAGAATATTTTCTGTAATGTCAGAAGGCTAATTTCTGTAATGTCAGAAGGAAAAATCAATCTGTGACTCTCAAAAAGATTTTTTTTAATGTCCCTTGGCTTTTTCAACATTTTCCTTGAATTCAAGCTGAGAAGAATAAAAATTAAACAATTGTCAAACGCTACATCAAGCTGTTATAACTAATAGGAATAGCAGAAAACATTTTAATAATAATACTTTAAATAAAAACCTACTGACAGAAAGCAAGCAATTAGTATGATTTGAGAACTTTCCATGCAAAAGATTTTCCAATGAAATAATACTCTTACAAACAAGCAAGTTTCCCAAGGAAAAGTTTCATTTTGAAATAATAAAAGAACATGATTATCTTTTAGAAAAATGGAAATGTCTGCATCTAACCAGGTATGTAGCCCTTCTAGTATCCTATGACCCTGTATGTCATAGGCAGAAAACTTGACAAGTGTAAAATTACATGCCATTGTTGTTTACATCAGGTATTTTCTGGTGTGGGGTTTTTTGTTTTGTGTTGTTTTGGATTTTTTTTGTTTAGTTAGGTTGTTTGGGGGTTTTTTTGTTTGTTTTTGTCTTTTTCAGCCCGACAAAAGATGAAACACACTTAAAATTTTAATTTTTTTTCTCTGATAAGAGTCTTATAGACAGATACAACTCTCTGTCTAAAAATGGTAAATTTCATGATCGTTATTTTTAATTGGAAAATTTTTAATGTCTATTTTAATATTTTCTATGGTTTACTACAACTTATTAAAACTATGTAGACATTTTATATTCATTTTATTCTCTTTTTATTTTTTCCCATTTTACCTTTGCCCCCCCAAAAAAGAGGGGGAATGAAATGTTATATTTAATGAAAAACAAAAGGCTGACAAACACTTAAAGGTGTTTTCCGAAATGTGAATAAAAATATGAAAATTATTGTAACACCTTTGCTTTTTGATGATTATGGGGTACTGCAAAAAACATACTACTTTCAACAAGGATGATGGAGAGCTGTGAAAAAAATTAATATGTCAATTAATATGTCAATCTTTTGCTGTTTTCCCAGGTCCACCACGATTAGGAGTAAAACTCTAATGCCATTTAAGACAATGTCACCTACACTGGCAATTACATTCCTGTGTTTTGAAATGTCTAAGAATGGCTTTCCTACCCCAAAGTCATTTCCCGAAAGCAGACTATCCATGAGCTTGTGTGGGGTCACACATGCCTCTCACACAGGTTTGCTCACCTTCTTCCTCCACAGTTAAATACCTGATTCATACTCAACAGCACAGCAAGGCTCCTTTAAAAACTTCAGCGAAAACCTCAGCTTTTCACCATTTCCAAAGGATTGCTTTGTTACTATTCAGCAAACATTTTAATAATAGGCAATAATCCTGCCTTTAGCACAAGCTTTGCTGAAGAAATCAGTATCTTAACAAATATGACAGTGTGAGGGCATTTTGAGTTTTGTCGTCTGGAGTAAGTAGCAAATGTGAACTTGGCAGTTTCCATCTGGTTAATTCAATTACAACCAATAATGAAATGATGAGTGAAAGCATGAAGAGGAAGAAACCCATGAGCATCTCAACTAATGAAAGACTGAACACAAATGACATCAGCCATGACCATAGTTAAGTTGCAACATCTGCAGTCTCAATAAAGAGGATGTAATTTGGCTGGGTAAAAGTCAACAAAAAATAACTATTTTTAAAAAGAAAGCATAATAATCTAATTTCATTGCTTTTCTCAATAGAAATGAAACATGGAGGAGAAAAATACCTGCACAGTTTAGATCAATTTTGGCAAATGATATAGAATCTCATTAAATTTTCTGTGGAAGATTTATTGAAGTTGTTTTGGACACAAATGCCCAAGACAAAACTGCAATTTCCACACACGGACATTATGTGCCTTGTACTTTAATAGAAAATTTGTTGCTTGGGTGTTGACAGCACATTTTCAAAAGCAAGACCTACCTAGAGTGGTGCCTGCTGTGCCCTCAGTAACACATTTGAAATAGATCCTTGTTACACACTTTAAGGTACTCTGGTCCAAATACATGCAGCTGCTAAGATGATGGTGGCAGTTTAATTGTTGTTTATAGTATCTATTTTCCTGCTTTGAATTAAGCATCACCACCTTTCCTCTCTTAAATTCCTATATTTTCTGTCAACAGTGAGCAGGAAAGTATTGCACTGACCACAAGGGTAGCAAATTGATTATGAATTGGTCAAGGGACTAAAGACTGAACTGTAATGAACAGCCTGAGCTGTCTGTGAATGCTCCATATCGTTTATAAAGATGTTAAACAGAACTGACTGCCTCTTGCAGCATTGCCCATGGGAGCAGCACCGTGAAGAGTGCTAGATCTGATCTGAGGGTTTCTGCTAATTATCACACAGAGCTCTTTAAATGTACAGGTGACAGCAAAGGGAAACCTCACCAGATCTGAAGAAAGAGCAGCAACAGTCGCAGTCACATTTATCTGCTTCCTCCACCCCCTTCTCTCTGCCCAAACCTGCATCGAGTGAACACAGATTCCCACCCTCATTCAGTGCCTGGGAGCACAGCAGGGGCCAGACACCACTAGCACCAAGGTCACTGTGACCCTGGGACACATCCAGCTGGGGGGGCAGCCCTGTCCTGGCTTCTTCAGCTCTGTACCACTGAGACACCTCCAGGCAAGGACAGGCACAGGCACCTGCACAGCCACCCCACACGTTGTGTATACACCTGGCAGAAGGACTATGTTAATATTTGAAAAAGGGATGGAGTACAGCTGAGCCCCTGCCTCACTTTCTGGCTTTCCACTATGTGTTAATCTGTGGGCATCCTTTGGCAATCCCTGGAACTTGGTTTCAGAGAGGAATCCAGCATAAGTCACTGATGTGTCATTTACTGTAAGCCCACAATATTTTGACATTGCCTATTAAACTATTTATTAAGAGCTCATTAATTTACTTTTTTTTCCCCAGCAAGAATGGCTTAATTCTTTGTGGCCATGAACTGCAGCCTGGCACAACAACAAGGCCTGAAATTCTGTTTGATTATCTCTGTTAACAAACAAAATGAGCACAGTGTTCTAAAATACTTTTTCAGCTTGGACATATTTGAAATTGGCTGCTGGCTGAATTTGGTCTGAGAATGTTTGGCATTGCTGCAAAGCTTCAATACTCCCTGAATACAACCTGAATTTTTGCACTTTTATGAATTGTGTGTTGTTATGTCCACCAGTTCAGATAGCAGTTCAATCCAGTATCAAAATTATTTTCTTATCCTTTTATTTGTCACCTGACTATAATAGTCTTTGCATCCTTTTCACTTGAGAACTTCCACATAAAAGGAGGACTTTCAGCTGGATTAGTGATCAAATATTTTTAGACTTACCCTTTCTTACAATATAAACTTAGGAACAAAATCTACTCTTGATGACGACACTCTCAAAGTGTCATCTCTGTGCATAAGAAGTCTAAATCTAGACTCCAGGTGGACAGCAGTGACAGCTAGGCAACTAACAGTGGCTCTGCACTTACATAGACTAGCACAGACTAAATGTTTAAATTTGTTTTGTAATACTGCCAGAGTGTCTATCTTGGTCAAAGGTCAAAATATTGGCCCACCAGTGAGACAACACAATCTTTGGAAAATATTTCTGTAAATTTTATCTTCAAAGTAGAGAGCATATTAAAGATTTTTCCTGGAGGAAATCAACATCTCCTTTGATTTTGTCAAAACCTCACTGATGGTTCCGAGCCCTTTCATTCACACACCCAAACACACACACATCCACTCACACACACACACCCACACCCTTTTGGTTAGAAGCACTGTATGTCACAATTGGTTCAATCCCACATGAGCAGAACTATGCACCTTCTGCATGTCAGGTATAATTTCCAAAATGGTTGTGCTTTGGGTGCATAAATATATCTTAAATTCCTTGGTGTAGAGTCAAAGTTCTTCCACAGACTTCTCATTGGTATAGCCATGCTTCCCAAGAGCTTTCAGCCCATCTCTAAAACTACTAGTTGCTAATACATGCACTCTGCTCGACTTCTGTGCCTGTGTAGTCACTCAGGCTATTTCTCCAAGAAAGCCCTAAATGGGATGCACAACAAGAAAGGAATATCTCTGACCCTCCCAGTGAAACAGAGGAGTTCAGCAGGGAACACAGTCCAGATCTGGGTTTTGGTAGAAATGCAGGAAATGCAATAATGCTTGTGACATTATTCTGAATCATATCGAGGCAGATCAAACAGAGAGGGACTTCCTTTAAATTCCTTCTCAGTTTATTCATTTTTCAGTAGCTCTGCATTAAAAAAAAAAAAAAAAAAAAAAAAAAAAAAAAAAAAAAAAAAAAAAAAAAAAAAAGAAAAGTGTGGTTAACCCTCAGGCTAGAAACCTTAGTACACAACAAATACTATTTTAGAAAGATTTGTCTTTCTGGCAATTCACCCAGGAGAAAGCTAAATTGAAATACACTTTAGAACTCAATTCATAGCACTTTGGTCACTTAGTAAATAATTTCTTAGATATTGTAGATGTTTTTTGCTGGTGCAATATTTTATATTCAGCACATTTGAGAAGACCAAAAGCCACAGAAACTTGACTAAACATTTCAATTATCACCACTCATCTTCTTGCCTTTATCAGATTATGACAAACATGAGGCCACATCCTCATCACCCAGACTGCATGGATCTTGTTGACACCAACAGGCAGAGCACAGAAGGTCTGCTGAAGTCACTGAGATCCCCCCAGGTGTCAATAGCAGCAGGCCCAGCTCCTACCCTTTAGTTTTGCCCCAGGAGAAGACCCTCCCAAACACCAACAGGGGAATAAAATGAGATCCTACCACCAAACCACAAATTTTATGAAAAAAAATCCCTCCTGCTTGCTGCTTTCAATAATTCCTGTTTATCCAAGAAATTGAAAGACACCATTAAAATTCAAGACAGCATGTAACTGGTGGTGATACCCATGCAATTAATTGAGAAGCTGTATGATAAAATTAATAAATCTTTGACCACATCTCCATCTCCTGCACATTAACTCACCTCTCTGTGGATTGTCTTGATGCTCCAAATTTCAGAGCAGCTTTGCACGGCTGTTGCATCATAATACATTAAGTAATAAAAAAAAAAACAATTTGAAAAACAGCCTGCAAAGATATATTTTATTTTTTTTTTCCCCAGGTGCAGCAGGTGCTCACCCAAAATTACGCAGCCCTGATGTCTGGGATGGACAGTATGCTGGAGATAGTTCAGTCTCTGATATTTTTCAGCCCATGAAGGAAAGAGAAGGTTATTCTCAAAAAAAAAAAAAAAAAAAAAGAAAAGCTATTCTTATTAGAGCTCTCTATCAGACAGTGAATTAACTACAAGGAAGTGTGTGAAATATTTGTGTGTGTATCTAAATATATGCACACATATAAATACACACATACAGTGACCCCTGCTCAGGAATGTCCTGCTGTTTGCAGGACACGGGGCACACTTCTGGGATATTTGCCAGAGCACACTTTGTTTAAATACTTTCCCAAGGGAAAGGCTTGACCTGTGGCTGCAGGCTGGAAGCTGAGGAGCTTCCCTGCACTGCTCTCTGCCAGGGCATTGGTGGCAGAGGCTGAAGGCCCAGGCATCGTGCCACAAACAAATGCATCCCTTCACTCAGGCTGTGAAGCAGCACAATTTCAGCCCCTGGGGGCTCCTGCTGGGGGCCATCTGTGACCACATTGTCGATCCATGGTGCTCATATGTGTGTCCTGCTCACCCACCTTGTTTTTAGGCTCTTTATTTTGGTGATTTGAGGAGGGTGTGTGCTGTTGTTTCTCTCAGCTGTGGGACTTTGCAGTGCACATACCTTCAGTTTGGTGCAGAGTAACCCCATCAAAGGGGAGGGACCCTGCTACCACTCCTGCACAAGCAACAGATGGTTATCATTAGGGAAAAAAACTATTTGCAGCATTACTAAATGCATACCCATGATACTATCCTTACAGCCTGAATTTAAAAAATCTGTTTGTTATTTGGAGTAGTTGAATGAAGATTCATTGGAAACCTGTTTCAAACCATGAGACACTTGCAAACACTCCCCTCCAACTCCTGCTTGCAGCTTCTCCTTTGTAACTGCTCTGTTCTTCACGTTGAGCTATCCATCACCACAGTCATACAAGATTGTTTTCATCCCTGTGTGGATGGGCACTGGACCACAAAGGGCTTTGAAGACAGTTCTGTGAACATTCTCAGAGGGATTCTGCATGCAAAAAATACTTTTTTTTTCTGCAGTGTATACACTGCTATCACTACAGACAAAAGTCCCCAAAAAAATTTTCCTCCAGGAATATGTGCAAGGTGTAAATAAAAGGGGTCAGAAATACCACTAGAGTGTATTTTACGTTCCACATTTGAATCAGGTAAGTATTTGCAGTGTTACCTAAGTTTCAATATTTGTATCATCATGAAAACTTTTCTCAGATTTTAGACAGTCCTTTTTTTCAGATACCTCTTCATTGAAACCCATACCAAATCCAGCCTTCCAGCATACCATTTTCTGTTCTCCAAAGTGTCTATCTTAGGCTGCCTGCCCAAGCTGAGTCTTATCTGAAATAGTATTTCTATGAAGATAAGAATTCTGTGATTCCATGGGTTTTTCCAAAGAAACTCTCCCACAAAGCTACCACAAATTTTGTAAAAGGAATTTTTTCACATTTTAATTTGTTCTGCAGTGCTTTTAAATGTCTAAATAAGATAGCATTTTTTCTGTCCCCTGTCTATCCTCCTCTTAAATTGATAAATTAAAGCATAAGTTGCTCTTTAAGGATTCAACCTCTGCAGAGGTTGATTTTTGTGTTCTGTGCATGAAGAGCATATTCTATTATACCTGTTAATTCTTTCTCTGCCCTAAGTTTCAGGGAACCTGCGTTCAATCAGCCTTTCTCCAGAGGGACATGTAATGGTGACTAATTTTACATGGTTTCCTACTGTAGTGTATATCTGCTGTTTCATTTCCTTCTTGCTAATGCCTGCAAATATGGCTCTCTTTATCTGCAGCTCTCTGGGAATGCTTGTGAAATTCAGCTTCTGAAAAGGATTTGCAGCATAATATCTCAGCTGGAGATATTGTAAGATAATACTTTTTCTATAGCAACAGGGAAGAAATTAGCCCATATATCCTGTGGGATATTGTGAAAGTAGTTGAGAGGGACAAACTAATTACATTATCTCCTCAGAAGAAAGCAGACAGATTAAGAGAGCTACATCAGTCAAAAATTGTCTAGAATGCTTACATGTGATTTTATCCATCTTGTAAATACAATGTCTTCTGTTAAACTGATAAACCTAAAACCAGCATGTTTAGAATCTATAAATCAGGAGAGGACAGGGATGGGATTTTTAAAAGGCATATAAATAATTTGGTCTATTTATTATGTTTGGAAATCATTTATAGTCTTCTTGGAATTTTCCAACCTAAATTATAAGCACTTCTACCCAGGCTGTATTATTCAGTACACTCTTTCATTTGAGAATCTTCCATTCTGATGTATTCCCAATCACTAGATGTTAGCAAATGCTTGACAGAATTATTTAAAAGGCAAGTACTGGAAGGATATTGTGGAGTAACTATTGGCATATGTTGGATTTTAGATTTATTTTCACTCTATATATCTGCTTTTTTTCTCTCTCTGAAATTACATGTGTTTGCATAGATTGATAGATATAGATGTTAGGAACATATTAAACTTATGTACATATAAATTTCAAGTGTGTCTCTGTTGCTTCCCCAGAAGATTTACTTATTAGAGAAGATTTTAACTTGTTGAAGTGAGTCACTGAATGGTCTTGTAAACTCACTGGTTTCTTCTTGGTTAAACACATGAAAACCATTTTTTTTTTAATAAAAGCATCTAATCAGAAGGAATAGACATGTTTTCATTACTATCTACATGCCTGGTGTTACTTTAAAAACATTGCTATAAACTTCAGCAGAATCCCGGAATTACTCTGTATGAAACCCAAAATATCAGTGCCAAAATTTGGGGTGTTCCAAGTTAATTTATGAGCTTCTTGTCCAGATTTCTTCTGGGATCACAGAGTAATTTAGCTTGTGAGAGACACCGAGAGGTCAATTTCCCGACTTTCGAGTTAGATCCTGCTCAGACCAGCTCACTCAGGTTCTTTGGGCCATGGGTAGACAAGAAGGCCTTATCCAGTCAAGATCCATTCAGGCTGCTTTCATAGATCTCATTATTAAAACACAGGAGTACTTTGGTATCCTCTCTTTAGCTCAAATATACACTGTTAAGCATTGAAACTGAATTAGAGGTTAAAGAATCAACTTTTCCAAGATCACACAAGAAGCCTCAAGACAATATACTAAAGATGAACCAAATCTTAGTAATTTAGACAGGTTACTTCACTTTAAATGCCTTAAAGAGAGAAAACTCCTTAAAGATAGACCATACTTATGTTTAATTACTCAGTAGTGAATCAGAAAGCTTGATGTCTGCACTCCTCATTTTCAGGCTGTGGCATTATTGTCCCCTTCAGTTCTTCAGGATAGCCCTCTCTTGTACCTGCAATTTTTCCTCTTACCTGTCTTGGAAGACTCAATGTCCTTTTCTCTTGTGTTAATAGTCTCTTCCATGTTAATAGTCTCTTCCAACAGTTTATTCCTATGGGCATGAACTTCAGGAATCTTTATATGAAAAAGAAAAATAGTCTTCTTCGAAGGGAAGAAGATAAGCAATGACACAAACGTCGTCACCATGAACCACAGTGGCATTGGCATACCAGCATGTAGTGGTGTGTTGTGGCAGTGGGAGATCTGGTGAGATAGAGGGGTAGATCTACCCAGGTGTGAGAAAGGCACTCACATTTCCTGGAAAAATTCAGAAATACTGGAAGGTGTTAGTGTCACAAATTTTGTTAGGCAAAGATCAGTCCAGCAAGAGGAGTGAGAGGTAAAGGAAGACATTATGCAGTATATAAAAGTGAAGCCAAGCACTGCAGAAATCAGGAACAGGGATGTGATGAGATCAGGGCAACACAGTGGTAAAATTATCTTTCTTGATATGGCTTCAAGCTTGCTACAAGATAGGATGTTTTTCTTGATATTATTTTTTTCTTTATTCTGTTCACTTTCTTCCCATTCTTTTACATAATTTGCTTTAAAATTAAATGTGTTTAAAAATGTTGTTGATAAAACTATCAAAAATTGGAGAAAATCAACCCATTTATTTATCCAGTACATGGCTCTTCTAAGTACTTCTTTCCCAGAACAGAGAAAAATTATTCCTCCTTTTCAATATCTCTTATGGGCTTAATCTGCCCAAAAGTAGAAATAGCAGTTTCTATTTATTTGTTTTGTTCCAGGAAAAGACAGGACCTTCAAAACAGACAGTTACTTCCTGATAACAGGAGCTTTGTCCACAGTCCAGGACAGCTGGGACGAATTGAAACGGTTTTAGGGGAGCAATTATCAACTAACAGAAGATGCTGTATTTAGGGCCAGAAGCAGAATAGCCTGCAGTCGGCTTGTGGATTTCAGATCTTGTTAAAATATACTCAGTTTGAGTAGCCTCTGTAACAGCTTGAACTTTTTTGTTGTGCTTCAGTTGTCTTGTTCATGAGATACAGTGAAAAAGACCACAAGGCCAAGTTCACAGTGACCATTCCCATACTATCTTGCAACACCATCCCTGGCAAGATTGTTAATGTCAAATTCCACCAGGCACTCTGAGCTTGCCCCCGTCACAGTACCTGAGGAAAAAGCTCACAGTACCTGGGCTTCAGAGAGCCCCTCAAAATCACCAGCACTCACCAGCTGAGCCAGCCACTTTGATAGAATTATCACAGAACCATGGAATGGTTTGGGTTGGAAGGAACTTAAACGTCAGCTAGTTCCAAACCCCTTGTCATGGAGAGATGGCTTCCACAGGACTAGATTGCTCAAAGTCCCATCCAACTGTTCTTGAACACTTACAGGTTGGGGCATCCCCAGATTCTCTGTGTAACCTCTTTCAGTGCCTCACCACCTCATAATAAAGAACTTCTTACATTCCCCTTTGGGGAGCATTTCTGATCTGCTCAGAAAATAGCCCACAAATCCATATACTTAATCTGTGCCAATAGTGCTTGGGACATTTTTCTGCCAAAGATGAAACTGTATTGGTGTGGCCCATTTTCACAAAGAGCTAGTGCAGGAATAGCAGTAGGCATGAGGAGTGTGCACACACCTTTCAACCCAACCACTGGCAGGCTCCACCTCAGGTTGAAGCCCATTCTCCCAGCAAAGTATCCTTTTTGTAGTTTGTAGTTCACAACATGGTAATCCCACAGTGTGGCTTTTCCACAGATGTGAATTACATGGGAATGATTTCTCAACTTGCTAAAAGCTCCCAGACAAACAGTCAATAGGAAATGGGAAAATATGAGAAGTCCTGTGCCAGAAGGAACTGCAATGATCCCTGTTCACTGGAAGCACGGATCATTTTGAAAATATTGAGAAAAGATGATTTATGTCAGAGAAAAGGAAGCTGTCCAGTGCTGTTTGCTATGAAGTTTGATGTGAAGACTTTGTTCAGGTGTCCTCACAGCTCACTCTCGGCCGAGCAGCTGAATGCTACATCTGTTTCCAGCTCAGTGCACTGGCACAGCCCATCTTTCCCCTTGACCCAGTTCCTGCATACCTGAGGGAAAGATGTTGGCTGGAGAGGTGGATAGTGTTTGTGTGCAGCCCTCTGGGGCTGGAAAGGGGCTGTGCCATGATGCCTTGAACATACTAAAGCCTGGCATGACAACAAGGGGGTGTGGTGCAGGAATCACAGGTCTGCATCCTGTTCAGTAGGTCTGGGACTTGGAAGACTAGGGCAAGCAGAGGTGAGCTTTGGGCAGTAGGGTGGATAGTCCTCACTGTCCTGTAAATCAGTAAATGCCAGGAGGGAGAGAATCCTTCTCACAACATCTCTGCTACTTGTAAGGGATCTAACACAGAGGTACTGGTTAGTATCTTTCCTGAACAGTGGAAAATTATCTATCTCCCTTCATTGACTGAGTGTCCAAATATTCCAGATTCTTGATAACTGACTAATGAGTTTAAAACTGCAGAAAAAGCTTGATTTCTTTACATTTAAGCAGCTCCTGCTGAGAAAACATTCCCTTTGGCACACAGGCACCAGCTGCTCTGACAAGAAGCAGCCATGGGAGAATCTGGTTTTAGGGTACTAGTTTGTTAGATTAATTTCCCCCTTTGTGGCACTCAACATGCTTCAAAACACTGCTTGAAGAAATTTTGTTCAAGTGTCTGCTTTGGAGCTTTTACTTTTCTTCCTCGGTGCTTCCTGCATAACTGCTGCTGTCCAATTAACTCAGAGCATTCCTCCAGTCCCAGCACTGCCTGTCCCACATCACCACGTTGCAAGGAGTTCCCAGATACAGAAGAAAAGCTCTTTTCTACTTCTGGCTACTTGAATGCATCCATCCCTTCTGACCCTCCCATACTGTAAGCCTTTACTCTCCTTGGGCTATCCTGGCACAGGAAGCTTGTGTATCACTGCCCTGAAGCAGGACTCCTTTGGCAGTGCCTGCAATGCTGCTTTTCCCTGGGCACCACTTTAAAACACAGCTGTGGGATGAGGGGTGAGAGAAAAGGGAGCAGCATATGCAGCACTCTGTCTAATGTAGGCATCAATAATGCAGTGAGTTCCCAAATTGCAGAGAAAAAGCCAATTTTCACCAAGAAATCTGTGTGTGTCAGGCTTTTGGCAGTTGTTTTGGGGAGTTTTTGCTGGAACCTACTGCACTTTCTTCTATATACCCTATGGAAAATTGTCACAAGTAAGACAATCACCCTTTCTGAACAAGGATCACTCCAAGTTTAAGAAAGAGATTGTTAATTTCTTCTCTTTAAACAATGGGCACACTGCAAAATTACTTATGAAGGAGAAACATGAGAGTCAGGCAGGTGCTCAAAATTGTTATGTTAGGTTACTCTCTTAATTAATAGAAAAGTGACATAAAAATATGGGCACATTTATGTGATCGTGTTTCTCTGTCAACTGCTTTTAATAATTATTTGCGAAAAGGGAAATAAAAAGAGAAAACCATTTCCTAGAACATATTTTGTTGTAATTTTGGATTGCTATTTACACTGAGCAACAGATGAGTATCTTTAGACAATGCATAATTATTCAAAGTTAACCAAACTGAAATCCAATACACTGCTAGATACAAAGTATTTGCACAAAAATTGGAGGGCAAATATCAGGGATACGGGTTTGAATTTGTACATTTTGGTGTCCTAAGGTGCAAACTCTGCCTGGATACCCCAGAATTTAGAAGGAGAGAGGCCTTTTCCTCTGCATTACCACTGATATTTTTCTTGACCCAACACTGAACTTCAACATCTTCCTTTTCTCACCAAAAAGTACAGGAAGGACACGCCTGAACAGATATGTTCTATAGGATTTAGCCATGGCATGGCACTGCTCCTTAGCATAAGCAAAATAAAAATTGCTTGTTCTGTTTGGATAAATTCCAAAGCCATTCAAGTCACTAAGTCTTTTAAGCCAATTATTCTTTTGAAGTTCAATTAGCTATATTCTGACCTTTCCACAAAGATAATTTGGTTAGGGAAAAAATGAACAGCACCCTGATTGAATGAATGATCAAAAACTTCCCAGTGTTCTGTGGTGACAATAAAAAACTAAAAATGAAAATAAGTACTTAGAGGACTACTTGTCTACAAATTTGCAGAGAGGAAATTGAAAAAAAAAACCAAATAGCTATTGTATTATACTATATTTATGCTCATACCCAGTCTGGCAGCCCAAAGACCAATTTCCATGCTATATTCATGGTTTCCACTCTGGAATCCTTCAATAATAATCAGCTTTTGGGGCACAGTTCTTGAGACGATCAGTGTGAAAATTTAGATATGTAGCTACTTTCTTGTAAGCCTTCTCCTTCCTTTCTATAGCTGTGAATATTGTTATGATGTGAAATTGCCTCCATGCAGATGAAACCTGGCCTACCAGATCTAATGCTCTTGTGTCAACACCATCATGTATGATTAGAAGCTCTGAAAATCCATGGAGATTCCAAGGTCAAAGCCACAGAAGTAACTTACTGAGTTCCATATAAATCGGTAGAAAAAATACCATATCAAGGAATTTGTTCTAAGTCGCTTCTTCAAGCTTTCTCTTTTCATGTCCTGTTTTCTTGTCTTGTCAGCATTCATTCCTTACAGCATTGCTCTGCTTAAGTTTTACACAAGTCCTGCCATGTGTTTCACTGGATTTACCTACCAAACCAATGCAGTAATTCATGTCTGATTCCACTCACAGCTGCATTACTCTCTTCAAAAATGAAGCTTAAAATAGGGCCGTATTCATTACCAAAATCCACCAAAGTTTCCTGGGAGTTGTTGTCATACATTTTTTACTGGATATTTATGGACTTAAAAATATATGTATATCCCGATTACAGCATTTTTCTACTTTGCTTGGGTTAATGTAGGGCAATGTGAAAACCTAAAACCAGGAAAACAGTTGTTGTTGTTTAATATTTACAAAATAAACCAAAAAAAAGCCAAAAATGCTGTGGCACAACACCTCAACAATCTGAAAGCAATTTGGCATTTTCCCATATGATTATGCTAATCACCTGATTTTCTTTTCTTTCATATTTTTGTCATCCTCATAAATATCCCCTCCCTCCTGTTCCACATTCTGAAGAGTAAAAGTATCTTGTGCCAGAAAGCTAAACTTGTCATGTGAAAGTCGGTACCAAGCAATCAATTGAAAAGTACTTAATTTTGCTAAACTTCCTACTGATTAATAACTCTATGACTCAGCTAGATTTTGATACCTGAAGCCATTTCTCCATCTGGAAGACCAATTTTCAGCTTTTCCTTCTTTAAAACCAGGATTTCCCAGCTTCATTCTTGCTGAGAAATACTTTCTTTTGTCAACATACAAAAAATTTCATGCCAATGGCTGAAATGCAAAAAACAATTATCTATCTTTTCAGCACATTTTTGTTAATATTTGCTTAGCCATCCTGCTACATTTTGCATACTTCTTTTTACTTATGCAATCAGCTGCAATGCAAAGAAATCTGTAATAAATATAAATACATATACAAAGAGTGATAAACAAATTTTAAGTGATTTTGCAACCATGTCAACACAAAAATTCAAATAACAGAGCTCTAAGAAGTGCTTATATCTTACTAACATGGGCACAAGAATATCACCAATTGAAGAACACTATAGATTTCTGAGTCTCATTGGTGTATTTATGAAATATTTTGTATTTATAGTTTGCATTTATAACATATAAATATGTTGTTTCTTTTCTTCTCCAACATTATCTGTCTTTTCAAACCAAACAAGTGTTTTCACTATTGATAAAAGAACATCCAACTAAATAAACCTAGTAGGTATTTGTGTGTAGAGCTATCACAGAAATTGTATTTACAAACCCTTGTTCCATCATGACAAGATAGGTGACAAAAATACCTGTGTCATGTCACAAGAAAGTTTAGAGATTAGGTATGAGCAAGAATTCCAATAAACCAGAAACAAATTTTTCCTTTTACATCTAAAGAAACAATCATCAGCGTGTGGTTTCTGAATGGAAATGTCTTTTTCTTTCCTTGATGACATTAAAACTGGTTGGTATCACTACTGAACAGTACCTTCATCTATAATATACATGTAATCTTCCCCATTACTACCTGAGCATTACAGCTTTGCTCATTTCTGTATGCAGCAGCATTCATTGTCTTGTTCTTTTACGCATCATCCAATTTCCCAATAGATCCTAATAGCTATAAAACTTGTCCTCACAACTTGGTCCTGAAATAATTAGAAGGTATAAAACTTTTAAATATACAGTTTCATTTTATGGCTAAATTGGGTCCATTCTGGGGTTTTTTTATGCCCACAGTTAACATATATATTTAAAGCTCTATTTTCTTGTTTCTTGGTGTGATGCATCTCAGATTTTGCACTGTTATGAGTAAGAAATGTACCTTGCCTTTTCAAACTGAGTCAAACTGGAATGCTTGACCTAGAAAACATGCTTATCTTTGGGGTTCACTTGAGTTTTGTGTAGAGAAAAGAAGAAAATATCTTCAAAACCAGGACAGGCTGTGGGAAAGGCATTCAGTTCTAATAGACTGTGATATGCTTTTAAGCAACAGTTTAAAAGAGGCAGGTACCTTTTCATTACCTCCATGCACGACTGAGAGGTCCACAACTCTCATCTGAAAAGAGCAAAATTTATTTGTCTGGGGGAGGAATGGCAGGCTGTGGCAGCCACAATTGCATAGCTGTTCTGGGGCATGAGAGCAGGGTTGGCTTTGGTTGCTGCAAGGGCAAGAGCTTGCTTCCAAATGTTTGGTTACCTTGGTGTGACCTCTTGGAGACACACTTTCTTCCTCATGATCATTCCTGGGTCAATGCCACCATTGTCTTTATGCCAGGCCAGCAAGGAAAATAAGACTAAGGCTTTCCAGAGAAGGAAATCAAAACATTTACAAATATCCTTTGCTGGGTGACTGTAAAAACAACTGGATGAAAGGGAAACTAAATTTTAGGCAAATCAATTATTCAGGGAAATCCTAAATTTTCATCAGGAAAATTTCACTGATACACTTGAGAGGATAAGGTTAGCTATGCCTCATGCTTCCAGATGAGAAAGCCATCTGTCTGCATCCACAGGGCCACCAGAGAGGAATACAAAGGAGGCCCACTTCAAGAAAAATGAAACCTCTTCCTACAGTTTGTGCATTTTAAAAGTGATGCGGCATTTTAAAAGTGCATTTTAAAAGAATCATAGCCCAGTGCATTTTGGGCAGAGCTGCAGGGCATCTCTGTCAGAAATGTGATCTGTACTAGGGACCAGTGGCTCTTTATTAGGGCTCTTAAGGCTTGGCTCCTGTTCCACCCTTGCTTGAGTTCCACTTTTGGGAAAGGCACAACCCTCCAAGGGTATGTTCCTTTCCAGCAGCAGAGTGAAGATCATAGAACTTCAGTCAGGAAAAATGGTAGCTTGAAAATATACCAACCCACAGGCTCAGACAAAACCAAACCTTGTTTACCGCATAATTACCTTTCATTTTCCTGCTCCTCGGAACTGTCTTGTGTGTTATCAGCTCTAACAATTCCACACTAGCCATGCTCAGGCTTGTTTGAATAATGGCTTCTATTCTACTCAAATTCCCCATCCACAGCTAAAGTTAAGAAACTCGGTTAAGCTATGCAGGAGGCAGGGAGAGAAGGGGAAATGAAGCAGCAGAACTCATCCAGCCTTAGAAAATTTTGACTATCTCAGTTTTAGTGACTTGTAACTGAGAGAACCCTAAAGAGATTATTTTAAAAATTATGTTTTCAAGGCTACTTTATTTTTCAGGGAGCCTGAGACCTGACATCTGTACAACAGCAATGAACCAGTGCCCCCAAGCACACACTGGTGTTTAAAATTACATCAGTGTGTTATTTACTATTTACTTCAGCTTTCTCAATTTGTGGCAGGAAACTGGAATAGGTGTGGAACAGGAAATAGGAATAGGAATAGGAATAGGAAACTGGAATGTGTGGCGAAGGGCTCGATCAGAAATAGATGGTGACAGGCAGAAAGCTTAAAGCACAGTGGAATGCATTCTTTTCTGAAACCACCCTGTAATTACTTATTTCTCCTGAGACTGAGAATTTTCTGTAATAGCAGTAATGAAGGTATCAAGTACATGAGGAAAAAATGGTCAGCTTTGAGTCTACAGTAAATGACCAATATCTTTTGCCAAGGGAAATAATTTCCTATTTTTAAAATGTAGCCTTTAGCATGTCACTAGTTTTTCTTCCACTTCATTATAATTTGTATGCTTACTCCTGCCATTGTCCAGTCCTCTTTAATGTAGTGTCAGATCCTACCCCAAATATTTATGTTTCTGCCATCTCATATTTCAGTGTCAATTTGTGTGTGTATGTGTGTTGCACATACACACTGCACTGGAGAGCTTGTTCCTACTGGGTCAGGCTTGCCACTGGTTGAACCTCAAGCACGGAGCTGCAGCAACCTCACCTCTGTCAGGAGACTGTCAGATTCAGCACTGTGTGCATCAACTAACTCCTTTTATGCTTACAAATTGCAAATATTTGAATGAGAACTTTAACATATTACTAAATCAACTGAGTAACATTATCAGCAATACAAATATTTGCATGGAAAGATTTTAATGATTTTGTTTACTGAAGTACCACCAAAATCAATATTATTTTTTCCACATAATACATCAGTACAAATTTTACCCAATCACTTTGTATTTTTAAACATAATAATGGAGAAGAGGCTCACAAAGCAATGAAGCAAAGCGAGTGATCCAAATAGGTAAGAGGTAGAATTTGAGCTTCAAAGAACAATCAAGTGTGTCTAAACATGTGGTTGGATGTTTAAGAAGGCAAACAGACTCTGCGCAACATTGTGGATTTTATATAATTAACATAAAAATATTTCTGACATTATGAGAATCATAGGCCAAGAATTAGTTCCTACAACAGGTCAGCCAAAAAAAGAAATATTAAATACTCTGCTGGGGCTCATCAGAGTAAATATACAAAATAATACAGTGTGTGCTCTAGAACACTTTGTGTGGCATTACAATAATGCCTTACAACACTCCCTCTGTGGTATTCTGGTACTTTTATCTTTTGAGAAAAAATATTACATAATTACTCTCTGTTTTTCTGCATTATGACCATTAGTTTGCTTCACTCCACTTTCTTCCAGTCCTCACCAGATGTCTGTGAGATAACAGAGGTCACATCCTCATCTTGTGGAAAATGATACCCCTTCACTATTGTCTGTGCTAACACCCCACAATTGTGACTGAGGTGTCTGTGCACTCTCAGCTCTATTCTGGACCCAGATGAACTTGCTTCTTCCTAAAAGATTTCTTCATACTTGCTGTAGTTCCCTGCTGTCTAATCAAATGGTCTAGAGTAGAAGAGGGACTGACATAGTTTTAACTTGATCCCGTTACAAATTTTTCCGTACTCTTTACTCACGCACTTACAGCTCAAACACGCACTGATGGGTGACAGCCTTCCCTCTGTCACTTTTAGGAAAACCCTTTCTACCTTCAAGGGCTTCTGTTTTTCCTTAGTGTGACTTCCACTGTTTCCAGCAGCTGCTTGACTAATGCATTTTTGTCCAACATAGTTATTTGGACATAAACAGTGCTTCTCTTCTTTTCAAGACAAACATCAGATGAGCTGCTTCTCTGGGGCTGAAATCCTCTAAGAGCTTTAATGCTCTCCTTCCACACCTACTGTGCACACACTGCTTGTGAGTGCACACATGTCAAGCAATTCCCTCCATCTTCACTCACGTGTTTCTTCCCAAGTGCTTCAAGTGTCTCGACATGTACGCTCCCCTCACTGCTTCCTGCAGGCTCCAGCACTGACCTCTGTGTGCCTTCCTCCCCCAGGTCTCCCTCTGCAGTATTCTGCGTTCTCTGTCATACCTGTGGGGTTAGGACACTGTCTATCTTTCGCCAGTATCCATCCCTTTGCTCAGAAGATGCTACTGGCTGAATTCCAGGGCTCCAAGTGCTGTCCCCATGGGATTATGCCCCTGAGAATTTAGGAGCACTCTTACCTTTTTTTTGGAGACTTTGTTGCTGTTTCCCCCCCCATAACAGTAAGACTGCAGTTCTCCTTCTGACAGCAAAATTAAAGTTTTCCTAGGATTTCATTTATTTCACACTTTGCCTAATAATGAATTGTAAGTACACAACATCCTCTGCAGACACTGCTGTGTTTCTCAGACTGCGTTGTTGCAGGTTCATGGTTTGCCTGCTCTTCCAGAGCTAATTGAAACCTGTCATGTCCTTTAGTGCTAGCCATTGTCAGGAATAAGGAGACTGAATTTTTTCCACTCCACTGGCAGCCACAGCTTGCAGATACAGTATGAAGCTCTGATTAAACCACATTTCTGCAGTTTAAGCTCTGCTGATTGTTTCAGTTGTTCTATCTTTTTGCTCAAGCTATTACCATAGTTTATTTTATGTCTGGTACCAGGTGTAATTCAGTAACCATTAGGAAAGGCGGGGTGACAGCGTTCTGCCTCATTAGGTGCCTGGAGCAGTGGCTGTCCCTGGCAGGCCTGCCCATGCCAGCTGCAGGAGCCGAGGGAGCCCCACGCTGCTCTTTCCACAGTGCCAGCACAGCAGGTCATGCAGACACCCAATTACCTGAATTGGGGAACAGACCTAGTTGAAAAGCAACCTTGCCAGGGAAAAACAGTTGATTTCCAGCTGAATTATCCTGCACTTGTTTGGTTTTTTGGGTTTTTTCCCCCCCATAGCCCTCTAACATCTGTGCTAGCAAAGTGCCAGTACAGCAAAGTGACAAGCAATCATGGGTGGGACCTGCTTGAAAAAGGGTTTCCTCCAAAGAAATTCTGGTAGGACTGCAACCTGAGGGCTGGATTCTGCCTGGCCTGAACCACAATAAAGTGCTAGAGACAGCTGCCATTGTACTGCCTTCTGCTATGGCCACAGGAAAGAGGGGTTGGTGGGGTGCTCTAATGGACCGTGACTTCAATATTACTTGCCTTGAATCTAAGGAGGGAGGCAGAATTGGGGGCATCCACTGGAGCACACCTGCCAAGATTTTTGTGGCTGCAGTTAAGCTTGCTAGCAGATCTTTAGGAACACACAATTTAAAGGTCTTATTTCCAGCATGTGGCATATAGCTCTTACCTAGTATCTTGGAAACCTTAGGGAAATTGTTTGGGTAAATTTGCCTATTTCATGGGACTTCTATATGGAACAGCATGACCAGGGTTTGTATTCATTGTGAAAGGCCAGGTGCAGTATTTTACAAATAGGTATTCAAACACAAAGCTATTTCATGTTTTTATCTGTGAATATGGTATATTTTAACTTTCAGAAACTTTAACCGAGAAAGGTTCAGTTGCTGAAAAAGAAATTAATCACTCTGGCTGAACTTTAACACCCATTCAAGATCTAATTAGTTGAATTAGAGCCACTTTGCAAGAGAGTCAATCAATTCTCTAGCTTTAGCTGCCCCAATGGTTCTGAAATTTGATGATGTTATCATTACTTCAGAGGAGACACTCAGTTAGCATTTTAATAAGTACGTCTTTCCTTGGCACTTTACCTCCATACCAGGAACTATCGTAAGTTAAAATATTATCAGCAAAATGCAGACTCTCTTGGGCCAGAACTGTGTCCACATCTGAAAACTTTCCTGGTAGAAAATGCTTATTACTTTCACATGGATCAAGAGAATTATCATCAAGTGAGTATCATGATGTGAAGACTGAGAAGGTAATTAAGAGGACAGAATCTGAACTGCAGTAATACCTTTGCAGAAGAAACTCAAAATGAATTATTTAAATTCTCTATTCACATATGAATACATGGTGAGATGAAAGTGCCTCCAGAAGTTTTAAACTGGCCTTTAAATACAAACCAGAGGAATGCTATGCTACCAACCTCCTCCAAGTTAAGCAAATGTGTTTGATGTTTCACAGGAGCACTGTCAAATGAAAGCTGAAGACTTTGGTTGAAATTTAAAGCACACCAGATAAAAGGATATATGTACATGTAGAAAGTCTAGATTGGCCCAAATTCTTGACTATTCACACTATTCTTTTAGGCTCTTGTAGCTCTGAAATTGCTTGGTCTGACTTCTAGTCTTTTTGTTTTGCTGAAAAACTTATATGGGTTACTGGATCCCTCCTTCAGCTTTAGGACATTAAGAAATTCTTCAGGAGGTAACATCCTTCAAGTATCTGTATGAGTTTGTGTTTGAAGAATAGCTCACAATGCGGGCCAGTTCTAGTAGGGACCCGGACAAAGGGTAAAGTCTCTCTCACCTCTGAGGCTCTGGATTAGCAGCTTGGCTCTCCAAGGAGGGGAAGATGTGTCTCCTAAGGTATCTTGTGGAAAAGCAGTAGGGTGGGTGGAGGGAATGGTAACTGCCTCCCAGAACCTGTCTGTCCAGTCCTTCTTAGGTATATTAGTGGCCTTCCAGCATGAGTTCACTTTGTGTTATTTTCTTTATATTTCTTTTGTGCTTTCTTGACTGTATATTCCTGCATAGATGGCATGGACCAAAAGCCTGTGAAAGCTTCTCCACAATATTTTCAAATCCTTCTAGCACAAAGCCACCATGGACAAATCCACTTTTAAAACAGAAAGTTTCAGAAAAAACAGAATGAACGAAAACGAAGGTCTAGAAAAAATTTTTACATGTACCATGAGCCAACCATGGTGTCATCTTTCATTCCTGTTGTAGAAACCTAGGTGTTGTGCCAGACCAACCTCATTTGTTGGAGTGCTGCAGTGTTCTGCCTTCTCTTTTGCGCTTAGTTTCAATTTTTTTCTTATATGATAGCTTTGCATAAATGTTCCCACCACATTTGTTTCAAACATATCCTCTCTCTGGAACTTCATTTTCCAGATGGATCTCACTAAAATACTGAGCTCCTGGAAAACAAAACAAGCCAGCATTTCTGAAACATGGTAAATTGTTAGAGATCGCTAACTCTTTCACCTCTACAACATCCCCATATGCTTTAACAGTTGCTGTTTTAAACGTTTAGGTAAATGTTACAAGAGAAAGGTGAGGATAAATAAGGAAAATGGAAATGTGCTGAGCCATCTCTGAAACATCACAGTGGCAGGGAGCACCAGTTCTGATCTGAGCCATTGCCTGCAAAGGAACAAATCGGGGCTCTTGTTGATGCGCAGGCATCAAGAGTTCCTGTCAGCAGAATTACTGCAGGATTCCTTCTCTGGGTTACAAAACCAGGAACACCAAGAGAATGAAATACAGTGGGAAATGAGCTAAAATAGTCACATGGAAATTTTCTAGAAGATTTCAGTGAGAGGAAAAAGAAAAATGAGGTCATGCAACCAGCCGGGAAATTATGTGGAGAACAGTGGGCCCAAAGAAGGACAGAGATTGGAGCTTTTATCACCCTTTAGAAAGTAATGGCATTCTGGTATTCTCAGAATTACCACATCATTAACATTTACCTGCTTAATTAAGATACTAACTCATTTATATCTTTGCTTATGGATCTCGGAAGTGCTACTATTTCCTCAGATATAAGGGCCAAATCTAAGGACCAAATCTGATACAGATCCCATTGCCACTTCCATTCATGGAAATTATGGACTATGCCTTTGATGTAGTTAGCCTTACAATATCCCTTGTGCAGGAGACTACTATTTCTCTTTTCATTTCTCTGAAACTGCTATTTCTCTTTTCATTTTTGAAATGTAATCTAGCAAAATTTTCTGTTGAGTTTTCAGATATTTTAGGTCTACAACTAGTAATTTACACTTGCAATGATGCCAGCAACCTCTTGCAGAAGAGATGTTTGAATCCACGACCCTGAATTTTTAAGTAACTCCCCTAACTCCTGAGCCATGATGGTTTTTTATACTGCTTATGCAAAAGCTCACAAATCCCAGTAAGGTACGACATGGTTGGATTTTAACATTCCTTATGCCAATCAGTTGCACTCACCTCTTCTTTCTATGTGTCCTCTCAGTACCACAGTCTACCAGATATTTCTTATAATTAAGGCAGCCTTCTGAGAATCCTAAGAGACAAACATTAAGAAAAGGAGATGAGGCCATGAAAAAGAGAGACATCTCTCACTACACAATCAGCTCTTCAGTCAGAGCTCCATGCAAAATTGTGCATTTAGATCTAATCCACTACACGGATCTTTTGCTTCCTCTCCCTGAAAATGCTCTGGTTTCAGGACAGTGACCCTGCACGTGCTAAAGTAAAACCCTGGCTTATATAGATTGAAACCTCTTGGTAAAAATGGTCTCTGGAGAGGAATGAGGACAACAAGCTATGGACATGGTTCAGCAGAAAATCTAATTCTCCATGTTAAGCATCTTTAGAAATTGTGCCTCACTCAGCTTAATGCATTTGTCCTTCACATTCATGGACACAAGTTTTTAAAAGAAGAAAATAACGGAAGACAATGAATCCAAAAAAAAAAAAAAAATGCAGGGTACTGGAACAGCTAATCTGTTTTCTCTCTCAGTGTATGTATGAGACTTAGAATAAAACACGATATAACCCTGGAGGTAATATTTGTACTTGAAGGTAGGAGCAAAAGCAATTAAGGTAACTCCTTTTTTACATTCCAGCCCTTTAGGATATTTATATGTCATGGCAACCAGGCAGAAGTCAATGGACCAGATCTAAAGTTTATAAAAATCAATGGAGAAGTTAATAGGACCAACTCACTTAAAACTTGCTGGACACCTGACCCAGGATCTGCAATGAAAGTACCATATTTCCTTTTCTTCATTTATTTGCAAGAATTTTAGCTTTGCTTTCTGCAGTTTCCCTGGTATGCCTTACCTGGTCCAGGTCTGTCTCCTTCTGGGAGGAGATGGTGGTGAGTGTGGCCCAAGGGTTGGTCAAATGCAGCCCACTCCAAAGCTGAGACTGGCAGCTGCAGCAGTAGTACCCTGGGGAGGAGCATACACCCTCCAGGAAAGGCTATATCATTTGCATGATGCTTAAATGCAGTTTTCCCAAGGGAGGGGTGTGGCCTGAGCCTCTCTGAAAGTGGAAGGAGTGCTCAGTACCCCAGCCAGGCTGCAGAACAGGGACTTGCTCAGCTTTTTTTTTTTTTTAAATATATGATATTTCAAGCTACCTGGATAGCCTGAAAAACCTCTCAGGCAGATATTCCCTAGATCACCCCCTCTCCATACCCCAAATCCCAGAAAACTACACTTGGCTCTTGTTTAAAACTGTTTCACATCCCTCTACCAGGCACTTGACTGCCTCCCTTAAATCTTAAAGAGCTTGTAGCCCCCTCCCAAGCTTTGCAACTGATTGCCTACATAAGCACAGGTCTGAATGGACTTAATTCTGTAATGTGCAAGCATATATATACCTAGTGCAATACATTGCAACAGAGCCTGCAGAGAAAGAGGAAGCTTTATTTCATCAGTGTGACTTTTGGAGACTCACAGACACCAGAAATTAGTGTTATAAACTTGTCAGCAGGTGATGTGTGGCTGCAGAATTATCCCAGCAGTACCTCTTGTGTCTTTTGGCTGAAACATTAAAGAAGAATGGAAGTTAACTATGCATGAGATGTACTAAAACTATATGCTTAAATAACACCCATCCACTTATTTTTCCCATTTCATTTCAGGTCACTATTTTCTTCCTGAGTATTTTATTTAAATGCTTGCAGTGTGAGTCTTCTGAGCCTTACAGGAGAGCAGCTTTTAAATCCTTGCAACCAGACCAAAACATGGAAAGGGCAACTATTTTAAGCTTACATTGAAGATCACCAGTTGCAAAATACGCCAAATAACAGAGAATATCTCCCTTCTTGGCTTGGAATCTCCTAACAGGGTGATTCCATAATCATCTCCCTTCTCATGTCCCCCACAATAACTCCATGACCTTACACTACTTTACCCTGGATTGTCTGAGCCACATGCTCAATTCATTGAAACAAATGGAAAGCTGCCCTTTTTTCAGAGCTCACAGGAAGAAATTTAGGTGAACATATATCAAGGGACATATTAAATATTTCTGCCTAATTTTTATTTTTTATCACATTTCCACATAAAATAAACATATAGTTTTGTCCACTGGAAAAAAAATATAATTAATTGAGTAAAGATGAACAATTCTATTGATTTAGCTGGAATATGCAGCAAAATGCAAACTAATGCAGGTTTCTGGGTTTGAGATATTTTCCCTTTAGAAATATTAGATATAGTTTCTATATTTTCATGTTTTCAACTTTCATTAAAATTATTGTCAAGAAGATATCATTAATAAAAATAATCAGATCAAACCAGGTAAGATATCTTCTCAATTTGAGGAAATATTTCTTACAAGACGTTTGAAAAGATATTGATCTACAGTGAGAAAATTAACCTTAGAAATAAAAAATAAAAGCAGTGAATGCAATTGTATTAGGCATCTTTATAATTTTGAGAATTGTGTTGTCAGTATCGGGTCTGATATTTCCTGAAATCAGGCACTTCTCTGAAACTTCTCTGAAAATCTGTAGTTTCCAGGTGGGAGGGAAAAGGATCTTCAAATTGACATGTATGGTCTCTGCAGCTTATAAAGCATGCATCTGATGCTTTGTGCCACAAATCTCTCCAGCATTTTCTGTGAGTTACATTCCATTTCATTCTCAATAACAGTGTAACAATATACCGCAGTACATATTTGCTGTAACTTAATATGATTTCATGTAAAAATCAGAATTAAGCAAAGCTGTAAAGGTCAATTCAAGCTGATGACTGTCTCATATTTCTTCCCAGAGAAAAACATAAACACATAAATGGTATTTAGAGTCAGGCTGAATGCCCTGGTGCTGTAGGTTGAGTGTGAAAGGCAAGTTTTCCTTGCCAGGGCAGGATCAAAAGATTTTCTGTGTAAATGAGCATCCATTTTAAAACCTTTCTCAGCTGGACAACCACACATCTGATTGTCAGTCAGCAGAATCTGTCAAGAACCTTTCCGCAAGGACTGATAGCCACGCACTAAAGATACAGTACAAAACTGATAGCAATAGGTAGATCAGTCCTGGACCACTTGTTTGGAGCTACGTGTGGGTCTTGTGTTATTCTAAAAGGGATAGAACATGGTGTGGAAAAATAGGAATGATGGTAGTAGCTTGGGTTTTAGCAGAAATACCGATCTGGTCTGATCTGAAATTAGTACAGAAAATGCATTTTTGGGTTTTCTCCTTTATTGAAAGTCTTTCAAAAAAAAAAGTCATCTTGCAGCTGGAAGTAAGGGGGAAATTGCTTCTACAGCTATGCTGCCTTTTGTGCCCAGGGGCTGCATTTTCATATCTCTGTAACACCCATACATCATGGGAGAGATTCTTACCTGGTGTAATTGACATAAATCTATAATGTTCCCCTGAGGATGAGCACAGCAGCTCTTTCTCTGCACATTACTGCTTCCTGTGCTATTACAGATTGCTGTACCTAATGCTATTTGACTGACTTTGATTCACTCTGCACAGGACCAGTATCAATGACAATACATATTGAAACATCCTTGTAAACATTTTCCGATGTTTGTCTCCAGAAACAAAACGTTGGTTGGTCTCGTATTAATTAGACATTATCTCCAAGAATGTTAGATGGATTAAAACAACTTTCAACCTGGGCAATACTGCCTATCAAATCCAATCACAAGTTTGCTTCTCTATAAACAAACTGCCATCCTGTTTTATGATAATACCTACATGTACTGCGGGAACAAATGACAACAACATAAGTTGTATTGCTATCTCCTCACAGCTGTCAGGAGCTCATTTCTGAAGGGATCCAAATGCCAACTGTGCAGATTTGCTGGAAATAGAAGAAAAGCACAACAAAAAGAAAAAGGAATTCATTCAGAGTTTGGCTACTGGGAACAAAACTCTATTTATCATTAGTACTATTTTTCTCTCCATTTTTTTTTAATCCAAGAAAGTGTCAAATTTTCCCATAGGAAATTTGACTCCATTTTCCTTAAACAGGGCCTATTGTCATTTACAAATTAATATAAGCTACTGTCAGCAGAGTCTACCTTTAATAATATAGATTATTAATATTATAGAACATGCATTCCAGTATAAAAAGAAAATTATGATTTACGGGAGATGTAAAAAGGCTTTTGCTATATTCACAGTTTCAAAGCCAGCAGTTTTTTGTCAATATTTTCTTACCCTTTGTTTCTCTCAACATTTAATGGTGGAAAATTTTTCAAAAAAAAGAGCTTGGAGGGATCTGTGTTGTGTATGTGTCTGTGGATATTTTGTGTATCCACAGGGGTTAGGAGAGGTTTATTTGGAAAGAACTGTAGATTGGGGTATTTAAACAGAAGTTAAGCTATCTGAAGCAAATTGTTGAGTTTTTGTAGTTTGGAAGAAGAAGCTCAAGAAGCTACAACAACTGCCCACAGAAATTAAAATAGGACTGAAAGTAGAAATATATATATATACATAATTTTTTTTTTTATCTTTCACAGTTCTGGGGCATAACACCTTTATTCTGCTACGAGTGTGATATCACAAAAATTCTGTTTTAAGTTGTAGGCCTGTAAATCATAGGGCAAGTTGCTGTTTCATTATATAATACTGAATAGTTCTGTATTGTTCTATCAGAAACTGACAAGCAGATTTTTAAGCCTGACTTCTGAAAATAAAGCCAAATGCCTTTAACACTCCTCTAGATACCATTGTATTTTGTCAAAGTCATCAGCCTAAATTCACCTTCAGAATAAGTCAGCTCAACTCAGAAGCATTGTAAGAGAATGAGCTTAGCTTAATGGAATTGAGGTCAGGATAATATTTAGTTTTTGTTGTATGTGTTACAGCATAAAACTGCAGTTTTTCAAATATGTTTTATTCCTACTTGGCAAACACCTTTACTGTTTCAGAAGTGGGTTCTTATATTTCATAACATTATACATTTTTTGGACCAATTAAATGAAGTTATGCTTATTTCCTTAAGTTATGCACCTGTTACTTGACTAGAAAGAGTTACATCCCAAGATGATTTTGACTTAGAAGTTTATATGTAGGAGAAATATTCCAAGAAAGTGGTGATACAAAATAGGACATGCTGATTTCTTCTAATTTAGTTGGCTTCAAAATAAGCCCAGGATTCCCACTGAAGAGCAGATCTGTAGGTTTCTTATTCGTGTATCTCCATTGGTGGTTCAGTTCAGAAAAGGTGCACATCTCCCAGAATTCTCCCAGATAACACATTTTCATTTGAGTAATTTCAGAGGGCAGACCTGGATTCCATTTGGGTGAGCTAAGCCAGAAAACCTACTCTAGGAGAGCACCTCAGTAGCACCAACCAGGAATGAGCTTCAGTCCAGGAGCTCAAACTATTGTTAATATAATGTGCAACTTCCCAAGCCTTTGTAGTGGTGATATCATGAGAATAGCTTCTGATCACATTAATAATGTAATAAAGCTAACTATCTAGGCAAGGAAATCACCATAACAAATATTTGATTTTTTTTTAATATATTTCCATGTGTAACAATACTTTGAAGGATAGTTTCCTGAGATTCTTCATCCTAGCAATATCAGCAGAGAGAGAGCATGAAGAATTTCTTTACGTATGCCAACAGAATAATGAAAAACTTCTCATAGTGCAGTGCAGATGTGAGATATTGTCTGATTTCAGGGCTAGAAATGTCCACCTTCAGAAGATGAAATGCATTTTTTGCATTTGCCAGATTGCCCTAACACCCATGGGAAACGCAGGTTCTATCTGTCAAAGGAATTCCAAAGACAGTACAGCCTGCAGTGAACTCAGAAATTGTCCTTTTCAGTAGAGTTAGGCCTAAGCAACATGGATCAATGCTCCTGTGTCACTGCCCTTGACAACAGCCTCAGTTCTTTCTTCAAGACTCCTGCAGGAGTGTGAACTGTCTCAGTGGATTTTTCCTTAATAACCCCCAAGATCAATCTCAGGTTCCCACTAGTGGATATTAAGTAGTGCTCAGCCTTCCCAGCCAGCCTCAGCAGCATCTCACCCAGGCTTGGTAGCACCTCTCCCAAAGCACATTCACAGTCTGGCAATTCCCTGGAATGACAGAGGTTACATACAACCCTAAACCTCAGAGGCGGCTGCTGCAGCAGAACAACAGCCAGTAGTGGCAGGTGCATGATGACAGGTGTGTTTTTCTCAAGTGTCTTTGTGACTAAAGTGCCTCTGGTGCTGAAAAGTTGCTAGAGCTTAGATATCTAAGAAACATAATTTGGATAGACATCATTGTGCTAAGTCTGTGCCTTGATGTGGAATTGCAGGAATTGGATGGACCCTTGCACCCAGAAGTATTTATACTGGGACCTTGTTTTAATCTAGATAGCAACTCTGCTACTAAAATTGTAATTCTGGTTGAATTTGCCCCTATCTCTCACTAAGGCTCAGCTAACACATGAAATTTACAAAGTAGCTGCAGTGTTTTGAATAAGCAATTCAACGAGAGTAAGAAATTTTTGCAAAATACAGCTGCTGCCTTTCCTTCCAGAGATAGAGTATGTTAATGTGTTTAATCTCAAAGTCTGACAAGGAAATGGGGAAGGAAGAGGATATAGTAGCCTGTTGAAATGTAAATGTTAATAATGAATGCTCTTTCAGTGAAGCAAACTCAACAGCAATTTTTGTTCATTTTTTCAAATAATTAAAAATACTGCATTTCTACAGCCTGATTGCTAACTTTTCTTAAATGGTTCCTTAACACTTCATTAATAATATTATATTATTTAACACGTCACTGTATGTAATAGGCTTCATCCATCACTCTGTATTTCTTTCCACAAGCCAACTTAACTTTTGGGCCAAAGCACCGATTTTGGGGATTGTTGAGAAGATACTATCTGATCCTAACCTGTTTTTAAAATGAGAACAAATAGGTTTTAAAAGTTCCATATCAACTCTAAAAATAAAGAACCTGCCACATTCACAGAATACAGCTGACACAAAGACAAAGTAGTAGATGCAATGTCTGAAATAATATAAATTAATTTTAAGCAAAATCAGTTAGTAAATCTTATTCCTTATGAAAGCCTCTGTGCTATTCTTTTCTTAAAGATGTTTAAACAAGTGACTCCAACTTAACACATTTCTGACTTTAATAGTCATAGAGAAAACTGTTCCCTGAGTCCTTCCCAAAAAATTGTTTATTAAACTTAATTTTGTGAATTGTGTAGTGCATTTCACCTGTTATTTGGGAAATTCCAGAGGAATGGCAAGGAATGGCATGAAGTAGCAGTTCATGATGGAATTTGTGTAACTTGAGGTATTTAGGATGTAGAAGTCTAGCCTAAGTCAGTAGACTGCGTGGTCTGTTTTCATACCAGTGGGAGAGACTGAGTAAGATACTGGAAATAGGTGAGATCAGTTGTCATCTAGAAATGTCTTTCCCCTCTCCATTGGCTATCAAGTGAGCCCAGATCATGTTAGAAACCTGGAGATTTTAAATGGCAAGACTGCATAAGATGTATTCTACATAAAGGAATGAAGCAGAAAAGTGGGATTCAGAGATTCAGTGAACCTGTGCTGTAGTTATTTCAACCCTGGTACTCTGGTATTTCAGGCTCAAAACTGTTCTTTACTTCATTTTATTAAAAATTATGATTATGTAATAAAATCCAACATTCTGTGACCAGAATTAAAAGTGAAGTAAGTACTATTTAGATTAAGAAAAAAAAACAAAAAAACATTGAACGGTAAAACGATCAAGAAATCCAGGCCAAGTGCTTTTATTTATTCTAACTTGGATGGTCTTTCATCATGTGAACAAATTCACTGAATCCATAATTTACAGCAATATATCCAATCTCTCTTCATGCACACAATGTGGACTCTTTGACCTCACAAAAAAATGCATTTAGTAAACGGAAGGATCTCTTATGGCGACTGTGACAGTTTGATAAGTGAATACTCCTGCTAGTCCTCTAGGTGAGTTGACATTTTCATCTGCCTTCAAACTGCAAGAAAAATATTCTTTAAATCACGTACCTGGGCAAACACTGTCATTTACGTGATAAGACAACAGTTCAACATATTTTTGTAGAGTTCTAACCCCAGAAGTTGATCAAGCTTCATGCAGGGTTGTAAACCTACCACCTGGTGTACTTTCACCTACCATCAATAAAAATTTTGTTTTCTGACCAAGTCTTATTAGCACTGGATTTCTGTTATCTGAAGAAAAATAGAATTCCACAGGAAACTCTTATTTTCTGATTCTAGGTTTTGCTACTTATAGCATCTCAATTGCCATTATACTGCCAAAAGGTGATGCAAACACAAAATTACAAGGAGTTTGGAAATTTTGGTAGTGAGGTTTAGAAGCAAAGGTATCACTATTTCAGGAGCTTTTAAAATTGTTTAGCTGACATAAAATATAGACATTATTTTTGCAGTTCCTTGTCATATTCAGGAATATATTGGTTTAATATAGCTTTGTCAAATCAATTCTCTCTCTAGCAGGATGTAACAAAGTATTGTTATTTAATTTGGATAGATGTTGAGCCATGATATCAAGTAATTATGGTGGTTACATTTATTTGCTACATTATCCGAAATGTCTTGCTCAAGAGTCTCTTGGCACAGTAACCTCAAGGAAGTCAAATCTCCACAGCAGAAAGAGACAATTTTTTAGGTTTACCATGAACTGATTTTCAGAGAGTTATAACCACGTGCAAAAGTTAAAACCATAAACCTGTTAAAGACAGGTCTTAAAACCTTACTTTGGTGATCTTTGACATAAACAAAAAAGAAATAATGTTTCTAATATAAGTTAATGACACTTACTTATCTAGAAATCTTATTTCATCAGTTTTTCTGAAACAGCTTTAATATACCAAGAGAAATAGAAATAAGAAAATTATGAGTGTAAACAATGTGTGTATATACTTATAAAATCCCTTCCTTGAAGTTTTTCACCCCTTTCCACCTGTCTGCCCGTACATAAGTCTTTGTCTGTGGGAATTTCACAGAGAATCAAATACCCCTTCTCAGACACTTGGAAGTAGTCTCATACACTTGTTTTGGGAAGCAATGAGGGGAAAAAAATCACATAATAAAACCAGAGGATAGATAGAGCCTTTCTGAATATAAATAATCACTACTAACAAGATGAGGCCTCTACACCAAGATTTTGGCTCCCTCCACCTGATTTCTACTGCAAGTAGATTTCAGAGGATATGTCCCTGGTACAATGATGCTGCAAGGCAGCAACCACTGCAAAGGAACTCACCACGGGGGTCATTAGGTATTTTAACCCACAAGGTACATTCAGGTCAGGAAGACAAAGGGTTCAGATTAGTCTGGTTTGTGGATGGGTGAGCCACAGGAAAAAGCAGGAGCTGCTGAAGGGTCTAGGAGGGGTGGAGGATGCCAGCTGTTGTACAGTAGATGAGAAATTCAGGATGCCTAAGTAACAAATGGACATAGTCTTTAATTCTGCCATGATCTCAAGAGCAGAGGATGCTTTACTAAACATCAGTGGTTGTTACAGGTCAAGTTCTTCAGCTGAAGTGACAACAGGTTTTATTTTGGGCATGAGAGATATTGCATCTCCCATTCTCTGAGAATGATTGTCACTGCTTATGATATGAACTCCTGACATCTACAGGAAATCTCACAACTCAGTTTCCTGACAAAATGACCTTATTCTTGTAGGTGAACCAAAAGAAGTAAACAAACATGAAAACTGTTTTTACTTGAGACATCTCATCCCTTATTCTATCTGAAATGGCAAAAAATTAGGAAGTACCCAGCATGTAATAATGAAGATTAGCTTAGAAGGGTACTGAAATGAGGAGAATTAAGATGCATTTCCTTGGTGCTCTCTGAACAGCTGTGCTCTGGGATTCTGCTAGTTTTTTTGTCTTGAGTGAACTTTAAGTGTTGCCTTTGTGGGTAAGTATGTGCTGTGCTTCATTTCAGGCACAAAATAATACATTCAAAGGTTTTATCCCTGAAATGTTCCCTTACTTTATCAAAATGACACTATGTTTTTACTGCAACCCATTTTTACAAAGGTAAAACAGCCTTTGATTTCTCATCTTTGTCTTCATATTGGCTGCTTTTATCAGTATTGGGTTTTTGCCTTGGAATCAAGGAAAATAAAACAGCAATTGACATTGGAGAATGACCTTTGAGCTAGCCACATCCTACAGCAGCAAAACACTGTAACTGTGCCTCTTAAACTTCCTGAGAATCCTTTATTCCTATTATTGTCCAGTGCACTTCCCATGTCATTCACTATTTGATTTTTTTATATACATAAGAGTAAATTGTTTGAGTTAGTTATTGCAGAAGCCCTACATTTTCAATGTAATGTTTTCCAGATCACCTGCTCAGTGACCATTTATGTGTATTCTCCATGCAGACTTTGAAATTACTTCTGTTTCCATTAATTTCATCTCACACCCTTCTGCTGCAGTTCATTGTTTCTGCTAAACAATGTGGTTTCTAACATATTCCCTTTTAGCATTGCTGTAAGACATGTCAGGAAAGTTCTTTGTTACATTTGGCTCCTTAGCTCCTATTCCATTTTGCCTTTCAACACTGCTTGTATCCTGAAAATGAAATAAAGTTTTTTCCATTAGTGCCACATAAACCTTTTTCCTGTTGCCTCCAAAGCATGAAGCATGCCTTCTTATTCCATTTTCTCTTCTTTTGGTCTCTGCACATTCAGAGTCCTGCTCTCCCCATCACTATGTCTGCATTTCACAAGTTCTGGGAGAAAAAAGATTTAAGGCATATCCTTAATATGTAAGCATAAACATTTGTATATGTCTTAAATAAGAACAAGACTCCTTTATGATGGAATAGCTTTCAGAAAAATTTAGCATGTCAAAGGCCATTTTTTTTTAATGTGTTCAAGAGTTTTGTAAGGGACTCGTAGGACTTTCAAAATGGAGCATGTTGCCCGGTGTAAGAAAACACCCAAAGCTACCAGTATCTAAAATCCACACACTGTCCACAGAGAGTCTGCCCAGACTGCCAGAGTCTGTCTGGAAACACCAATACACAATGAAGCAGACAACACAGGAGGTCCTTTGAGGTTCAGAGGGGACATCTCATTAACCATGCCCCAGCATCCTGCTATCTGAATGACCCTAGGCTGCCCATTTAAGTAAATGGCTTAGTTTTCCAACTCATTTTCCTAATCTTTTCTCAAAACAATTAGAGTTCAGGATTCTTGTGAGACTGTTTGATGGTGACTATCCTGGATATCTCCCAATTTAAACTGTAATTTCACACAGAATGACAGCCAGGGTAAGATCTCCAGCATTTTCCCCTGCCTGGCTCTCACAAGGCCTTATTCTGCCAACCTGCTGGCACAGCAGATGCTGCTGCTGCTGAGCACTGCCCCAGCCAGAGACTGGCCAAATGTAAGGAAGCCACATGCCAGACTGGCATGCATGGTCTGCCCCAATCTTATTGGGATGTATGGCTCCTACTGTATCAATAAAAACTGATTTGTACAATTGCAGATGGTTCTGCTCAGTAATGATCCAGTCAGCCACAGAGGGAATGGGAGAAACTCATCAAAAGTAATTGAGTTTTTGCTCTTAAGCCTCTCACATCCATGTGCAAGTCCTACCCTCTATCTTTCCAAAGAAACTGCTGGACACATAAAGCCTACTAATTCTGTGTTAATATGGGCATATAACTGGGGTCCTTCTGATAAACCTGGTAATGATCAGGCTGCATGAGGTGTACCAGCTCTCTACTACTTAAATGCTGAATGTATTCTAAGAAGCCAGGGAGGCAATTTAGCCTCTCATTATAGATGTCCAACTCATTTTAGCAGTAACAGCTGCTTTAGTTTTTAAATGAAATTGTTAACTTCTAAATTCCTTTGCAAATTTGTGAGTTTATCAGGAGAAGAACAGGTTTTAAACTTACTTCTGCTTCCTTACACAAAAAAGTGTTAGCTGCATGCTAAGATTTCACATGATCTGGAGAGGAAAATAAACTGAGTGAACATTCCCTGCTGGCTCTGTCCCAGTTTTGCTCATCTGGATTGTTTTGACAGGCTGGAGACTTGCCACAAGTGTAGTCTGGTTCCCACAAGAACACAGGAAAACAGGTCTCTTCCTGTGCTGTTATGGTAAACTGTCACAAAACTCACATTCAACCTGAAGATACTAAAAAATCTGAAATTAAAATATTTGCCATGGTCCTTTTTACATGCAGTTATCACTAAGGATGCAAGTGAAGAATGTCACCTCTTGAACCATGGGTGGACATGTTAGATACAGGGGGCATATCGCAGCCACAACACTGCAGCATCTTGTCTCTCTTTCAGACCTGGATCTAAAAAGACATTAAGATGACTCTAACTCACCACAAAAACAGTGTGGGTACTCACAGCTGTTCAGGTCATGCCTATCTGTATCTACTCCTTTCCATCTTTAAAGTCTTTCCTAGCTCCCCTAAATCTATGGATGAGATGCATCTGGCCCGAGTTACACCATCTGCCTCCCCATCTTATAACTTTGAATAACTTTCACAATTTTGAGTCTCCCTCTGCTTTATCTCTAGCCCTTCTGATTGCTCTTCCCCAAGTACTGTTACATTTTTCCCCAGTACTGTGTACTTTCTGTGGGGATTGGCCTGAACTGCCTATTGGTGCTCCTGTTTGTCATGCTAATAGCACTGGTTGAAGAGCTCTACCAAGGCATCAGAGATGCCTTCTGATCAGCTTTTGAGTCTCCCTGCACATGCATTTCAGTGTAATGTTTATCAAGTATTTAATTGATTATAACCTTCTTTGTTGTCCATTTCACTTGGTTTTCCCCAGCATAAAATAAAATCAGCAAACAAGAGTGAAGAGGGCTGAGCAGGGATGTTTCTCATGCCGGTGGCTTTTGCTTCCCATGAGAACCCACATGACAACACTGCTGCAGCCTGCAGGTGTGGGGGCATGAGACCAATGGTACCTGCATAAAAGCAAAGGAATGCAAGGGAAAACTGCTTGTGTGGCTCCAGGCAGCTCGAGTGAAAGGCTGTAGAGCTGCAAATATTGACCTGTAATATTACACATCCTGAAGCACTAAGGCACCTAAAGCACCATACAACTTCATTTTCTGTTTACCTTCTTCACCCCACATGTGATTTCACAGTCATCTGCCATACCATTCCTTTATCTCTTTTCAGTCAGAGCAGTCTCATTAGCCCATCTGCATGCAAAGTCTGTCTGGTGTCTGTGATCATCCTCATCACCCTTCTCAATGCTATTTTTGATTCTACTACAATCTTCTGAGAGCCTTGCATTAGCATTACAGTCAATTTTCAAGACATGCTGTGTGAAAGTATTATAGAGTGGCCTAGTGATGTTTTCTGTTTTGTTTTTCCTCAGCTAAATAATTCCTGCCCTTGAACTTGTTTTTTCACTGAAACAGAGTAATGCAATAACCTCCTTGTTTTAATAACCTCTGAAACTTGTTCATGGTGAGCAGAATCAGCCAAATAGTTGTAACATACTTTTAATCTTTATGTTTTTAAGCTTTTCTAATAAATCATGCCAGCTGAAGCTGAATTACCACATGAGCCATGAGCACTCTGAAGGTCAAAAATCTATACATATGCAGACATGTGAAAAGTCAAAGAACATTTATTTAAATTCTTTTGATAATGGACATTTTACATAGGTTGAGAGATATACTCACAGCTCTGCAGTCATTTGATCTGTTAGGGGAGAGGACTTGTCATGTTTTCAAATTCCTAACACCCATTTTTCTTTAATAAAGTTCCTAAAATATAGGCTTCTCTACCAAAATACCTAGAAATGTTATTGTCACATTTCATACAACCAACCTTATGTGCAATTCACTTAGACGCAATCATGAAAAACATTTTTAAGTGAATATTCATTTACTGAAGCATTTTTTTGTATCACTAAAGAACTAAAGAGAGGAAGTGGAACAATATTGCTGCTTGTACATAAAGTGAATAAACACAGTCCATTCGTGACACGTGAGTGCCGTTGGTTCTCTTGGGCTACCATTTCTGATATGGAAGCTACTACAGAAAAATTAATCCATTCCTCCTTGGCTGTGGAGAATCACAGCATTAGCAACATCAACCCAGTACTAAGGAATTTACCAAAAGCCACTGGGGACCTGATCCTAAGGCCTGCTGCCAGGCGCTTCAGGGATTTGAATATCCTTCTCAATGCAGGGTGAAACTCATTTGCATATAAATTCCCATTGTAGCGAAATGTTTTATGCTTCCCATGCAGCTGAGATGGAGCAGAATGGGTCACTAAGAAGAAAGAAAAATATTTTCAATCTTTTGGAGACTTTTAGTGTGACCCCTATCACCTCTTCCCCTATCTCACTCACACCAGTGTCTTGGAGGCCAAAGTGCCCCTTAGCCTGAGGGTCAGTTTCTCAGGGCAAGCTGCAGCACAGTGAGTGGGAATGCAGCACCTTTTGTTTAGCATGCCAGCTGTTTGCCTGCTTAAATATAATCTGCCTAACTAATTACCTGCTTTTCTTAAATTTCAACTTAAATTTATTTTAAACTTCCTCACAATGTAAAATCCAGACAGATATCTTCAGTTCCTGAGACTTGTAAAAAATTAATCTCTAATTATATAAAATTAATGCAGGCAGGGCAGAAACCTTAAACCTCTAATTTGTTGAAAAATGAAGTTTATTGAGTATGTGAATTCAGGCAAATGTAAAAAAAGGTTTTTTCCAGTAGAAAAGCAGCTGTTCCTCAAGTTGGAATGCTTTGTTTAGACTTTAATAACATATTTCATCTTTTTTTTCTTTTGCTTCCAACTTTTTAGAGCCTGGGTGGGCAAAAATACTTTCTAGAGATGCTATTATTTTCCAATAACTATGTTAGATGGGCTTACTGCAATTCTCTGTTTAGATGACTCCCTCAGGTGGCTTATACTAGTTGGCATGAAAATGGCTATGCCTGTTCTTCAGAGACAAAATTGAAGAAAATCACAAAGTCCTTTGAAAAAAAAAACAAGCAAAATCTGTCCAGTTAATATGTAACAAATGGGAATTATCCAGAGGATCTCATAGAAAATATGAGACAGGACTTCAGGGGTACATAATAACCTCTGTATTCACACTGAAAAAAACCCAGCCTAGTTTAGCCCTTAGAGGAACTGATTGTTGAAAGAAACCACAGAGAGGCTGTTGAATTTCCATCCCTGGAGCTATTAAACCCTCAAATGATTAAGGCCCAATCAATATGGCCCAAGGCTGAAGATAGCTCTGTTGTGAGCCTAGGGCAGGATGAAATGACTGCCCGAGATCCCTACCAACCACAACTATTCTGCGAATGTGCTTCTTGGAATTGTTCAACACTACTGTAGAAATAAGAAACAATTTGTACACAAGAAAACCCTCTCTTCCCTCTCATTGTCCAGTCTTTTAAGACACACTTGGGCAAAGTTACCTTCATCAGTGAGCACTGTTTCAGGTCAGGATTAAATTGTGCTTGCTGTTTTAAATGGCATACCAAGGAAGAACATCAGCTCTGAGACTGGCTTTGACAGAGAAACATCTGTCCTTTTCCTAAGCAAAGCATTGTCCCTCTGCTTCCTTGTCATTGTCCCTCTCCTTCCTTGTAAAACAACTTTCTCTTGAACATAGAGAGGAAAACTGGAGAAAAAAAGGAGAGCATTCCAAATTGAACACACCAAGAAATCTTCAAAAACCAGGGAATGGCCTAGAAGACTGAACATTATGCCTGTTTGTTTGTTCACTTTCAGCATGTGATACAAAGCTGATGGAGATTTCAAGCCTGATTTTTATGAGGGTAACCAAGTTTAAATACAGAAACACTCACAAGAGAAGAGAAATAAGGAATTAGCCTTGCAGTGGTCATAATGTGTGTTTCATTGATTTGAGTTATGGATATCTGTACGTGTGGATGTGTATCAGAGGTTGGGGAGATGGGATGAACGTGTGCATTCCGCACAACTTCTGTTACCAGACCACGTTGTTCACCACTAAGGCTGAAATCTTAATTCAACCTCTTCCTGATATTTACACATTAATCTGTCAATATACATGACAATATAACTACTCTTTCCTGAGGAATCATGCCTTATTCAATGCACTGGATGCCACCCTCTCCCAGGAAATATTTTCTGCCTTTTATGAAGTGTTGTAAAATGAATGTATATAGTACAAAATGTAAAGTATAAAAAAAATATAAAATCATATAGAGAGACATAACTGACCCAGCAGCTTTGCAGTCCAGTACTTAACATAGTCATGAACAAGCAATTAATTCACAGATGCTATGACTGTACACGTGTGAAAAACTGTCCCCAGGAGAAACTGTGAACAATGACCATAGGGTATCTTCAAATCCAGCCATAAAGACTTGATATCCATGAAGCAGCTTTAAACTGTCCCAACAGAGAGGAGAGTTACACCTTGGTTTTCAGCAGACTGAAGTACTAAGATATGTCATAAAAATGGAACGTAAATGTCTCTAAAATCTAGGCTTTACGGTCTTGTAAAGGCAGCATTACATTTTGGATTGAGCATGCTTGATTTGGCATAAGATAAAAATGCTACATGTCTCTTTATATCAGGCTAGAAGTTTTACTTTTTGTCTTTGCTCAATTGTAAATTGTGGATCATATTCTCATCTTACACACAAAAGTAGAAATGCATATCCAAGAGCAGAATTTGTCCATTTAATATCAAAGTAATGTGCACTTCTAGTAGAGCACTTTTTTAGATTCTGACATGGAAACACAAATTAACAATTTGCAGCAAATTTTAAAGGAAACAAAATTGACTCTTCTCCATATTATAAAAATGAGTCCTAAGCACTGAATGCAACCAGAATATACAAATTAAGGAGAACAGTGACTTGTAAGCAGAATATTTATTTTATGTCCGTCATTCCTGATTTGGATTTTGTATGAATTCTTGTTATGATACAAGAATAATTATGTATCCTTTTTAATAAAATTCATGCTGCAGAGAAGCGATGTAAATAGACCAAGGATTCAGTGTTAATAAATAGAAAAATTTTATTTAGAATTTCTGTTTCCTATTGTAAAAACCCAGAAGAAAAGGCACTATACTGTATGTGTCTAACACTGATAACCAGATCGCCAGAGTCAAAGATTGTTGGCAAGAACACACTGTGAGAAAGAACAGGATGTGGCTGGAAAAGGAGCTGTACAGATGTAGAGCAACACTTTTCTGGGACACAAGTTCCTGTTCCGGCTCCTGGAGACAAGCACAACACAGCACAGCAAAAGCACATGAATGAGGTTGAGAAGTGGGCATGGACTTTTGAGCAAGGGCTGACTCCATAGTGTGGGATTGATATTACCATAGACCCTGATGCCTTCCGACTCTTTTCCTGAAAGGTCTGCAGGAACAAACTGCGCATGATGAATAATTTGCACAGAAAGCATGAAACATCTCCAGTGGGGGAAACTTATCTATGAAAAGGCACCCTCAGGAAGCCGGGGCAGTACCTCAAGCACCCTAAAAACAACAGCGGGATCAACACTAGCTAGAACTGGTGAGCTCTTTCTTTCATTCTTCCTTTCTTTGTCTCTACCTCTCTTTAATCTCTCTCGCTCTTCTCATTCACTCTACCCCCTAAGCAAAATCCATCCAAGTCTGTTTATACTAAAAATTGAGGAACTAATATAAATTTCCATGTCAAGTGTGTAATTCACTAATAAAACAATTCTAGGTTTTTGACGATCCTCTGGCTGTTGCCATTAGTTTTTGACCACGGACACCTACCAACCTTGGGCACTCCCTTCCCCTTAGGGTGGGACACCACACCTACAAAACAATTTTTAATACAAACAGCAAAAGTCTCATAAAGCTTAGAAATCAATAAGATATAGTGATTTTGAAGCATGCTAACTTTCTTCAGGTGCCAAGTGTAGTTCAGTTTGTTCTGCATCTGAGTTCCTCTAACAATTCAAGAAGGTTTCAGTACCTAAGGCCACCAAAGGAAATTGTTGACCATCACCCTGTTACGCCAAGGTTAGACAACATAATTTCTTACTCTTTTATACCTTCTGGCTTTCTAAAATCAAATACCTGACTTGGCAATTAGATAAATGTAATTTTTTCCCTCATCTAATCAACTGCACATGAAAATAGACATTTTAGGAAAATAAAATTATTAAAGCCTGTAATAAGCCCTGCCAGTGAGGAAAGCCATGCGACACCTTTCATTTCTGTATCACATCTGCATTTGCTAAGATTTTACTGTTCAGAAGCTCCTTCTCCTCTTTTTCAATTATTATTTGATGCTATCAAAGTATTCATCATCAAAATTCAAATTAGCTCATCAAATCAAATTTGATTTATTAATCTAAAATTTCCAGGACTGATTATCACTCTCTGACAGAATCTGATAAAGACATTTACACATGCATTTAAACAAAGATATGGCATGTACATTTTAGATGTGGTGAGGAGGCATGATTAGTGCTAACCCATCTTTGTCCACAGGTGAAGACATTAGCTCCAGCAGCCTCCCTGGGGCTCCCAGCCACAGGAATTATTGCCCTATGGAAATATCCCTCAGGGTGAATGACAGAGCTGACCTGCAGATCACATTAATTTGAAGCTACTCTGCTTTATTGAGACCTATTTCAGGAGCAAGCAGTTGCAGCCAGGGTATGTCTGAATGAGAGAATCATCTAATTCAAACCACATACTCCACTAAGGAGACTCACATCATTATTCAAAATGCTAGAGAAAGCCAGGGTATTCTGCATTTAACAGGCTCAGAGGAGTAAAAATATCAGATGGATCTTTCAAAAAAAAAAAAAGTAGAATTTTACTTTTATTAACATACACTCTGACTGAGAAAACAGTCATATCCAACAGAGCACATATGCTGTGTCCTAAATGTATCTTAAGCTCAGTGAGGCTGATGGGGCCTGAGCACTCAAAAGTAAAAGCTATTGCTTATAAATTTTTCTTTAAAAAATTTGAAATCTGTTACAAATGCAGTAGCAGGAGCACACACCTGGACCAGATGGAACATCAAATATTCACTCAAAGGTTGCTGTGGACATCCATTTTGAAACAAAATATTCAAAGTATCTTGGAAATTACTGGATGTGACAGATGTTCGGTTGCCATAGAAAATCAAATCCTCCTTACTAAGGTGATTAAATACATCTGTGGGTGGCTGGTTTTATTGAAAATGTCTGCCTTAAAATCAATGAAGCTTATTTTTCTATATTCTTTGTTTGGTGTGACCAGATTGTTCATGTTTGCTTATGTAAAATAGTCTTATAATTTTCCCGACAGAACATGGCTTCCTGAAAATAACCTGTTCAAGTCCTATCAAAATACTCAGAAAAAAGCTGTCAATATGGATTAGAGACCCATGTTTAGAAACTACTTGTAAAGATTCTGATAGCATTTTCCTTAAATATATTTTCCTTAAATATATTTCCTTAAATATATTTATTTTCATGTCTTGATAGCAGCTGGATCACGACTCAGATGCTCTCAGAAAGCACATAGGTGTTCAAAAAAGTATTGCAAAAAAATCCAGCTGGAGTGTTGAATCAAGCATACAAGACATAACTTACTAGAATTACCACCTGCACAACATTGGAAATGTGATTGTTCCTTGTGTTGTGTTGTTCTAATCCTTACACAAAAATTCTCTAACTAATGCCAAAGACTCATGTCCCAACAGAGATGCTAACATAGTGTGTTAGCTGTACCTACATGAAAAGCAAAATTCTGGTCTTCTATATAGAGAACATAAGTTCATAAAGAAAGGTTCATTTTAATTTGCTTTTGTGAACGACATCAAGATTTGTACATTACTGATAACCAATTCTAACATTGTTCAGACTGTGTGCCTGTGATGCTGGGATCAGAGCAATCTTTATCCCAAATCTGTATCACAAGGTTGCCACAAAATCTATAGATTTGAGACATAAGGTATCGGCAAACTGAAGGGTAGCAGAGTTTGCAATTTGTGAACAAATGTTCTTAGACTGTAAAATGTGAAAATATATTGATATCTATGGAGTCTGGAGAATACCTCATTCTTTAGTAACTAAATTAACTGAACTAAAACCAGTTTGTTCTCCATGGCAGAGATCAGAGACCAAAGAGCACAGGAACAGAGAAACCAGATGAGAAACTAGAGGGCACACAGCACTTCCTACTGGAAGAATTTCCCTGGAAATGCTCCTGACTTGTATGCTCCTGCTACTTGTTGTAGCAAGAGTGATACACATCCCTTTTATGAATACCTTTTTTTTTTCTTGAACATTATAGGATAAATTGCTATACATGTGTAGATTTTGCTTGCATTTCTGGGCAAATTTTGTTATTGTTTACTTGTGAAACCTAAACAGAATCTACTTTGGTTAATGGCTCTCATATTTTCATCTGTTCCTGTTATCTCTACTGCTGCTCATCTGGGAAAATGAACAACAGACATGTTAGTAAGCAGCCTGAGACACTTTAGCCAAGTCTTGAGGTTTCCAAGAACTCTACTTTCTTGAAGTCTCATCTCAACAATACTCAGTAAAGCTCCTTAAAACCTCCTCATCTAGGGCTATCTAAATTTCTCAAATTTCTACCTCACAAAGAAAACTGTCTTACATTTAAACAGTTTTCAAAGGGTGTCTGTGATTCAGGCGGTCAAGTCACACTTTGAAAGAAACTGTCTCTCTAAGTGCCTTTAGTCATGTCTGAAAGGAAGATTTAGATTTCTAACTCACTTAAGCTTTTCTAAAAAATATGTCTGTCATCCATCTGAAATTAATTTACCCTATGCTTTCTAACTCTCTAGGCATTCGTTCCAAGATGTCATCACTCTGTTGGTAGTTCTAAAATAGCTACATGTACAAATTTTCTGAACAGTTCCAGTTTTGCAATGAGTGATTTGTCAGTGCTCCTTTTCAGTCTTTCCCTTTCCGTGGCTAAAACCTCAACAAGAAGAGAAAGAATTCAGCTTGTTTGTTTTTTGGGGTTTTTTAAACACGCATTTACTTCACAAAAATACTTTGTACTGTGTGGTTTATTTCCTCTATTTTCATGCCTAATAATAAAATAGATGATGCTGAGGTTCAAGGATCACTTTGCAGTTTTATTTTGGGAGGAGAGAGAAGGGTCAAGCTCTCTGGAAGCCCTTTCTGCATGTGTCCCAAGATTAGTGCAAAATCTAATATTACCAACAGAAGCAACAGCATCATTAGTTCTCCCCTCGTGGGTGATGATGGAAAAGAAAAACATGCTGCAGTCCACTCAACACCAGTGTCATTATTTTGAAACCTGTTGGCACTTCTTTAGCAAGTAGGGAGCAGGATGTGCTGCTCGGGTGTGCAGGCTCATTCCTAGCAGGGATTTGGCACAGTCCACTGGCAGGCATTGGTGAGACATTTCACTCTGCTTTTCAACTTCCATCAGTAGCAAATAGGCCCTAGAATGACTTCAGCTGGGACTTTTCTCCTTTTCTTTTCACATTGTTTTACCAGTGTAAAGCAATGGTTCAAAGGGACTCCCCATTTTAGGCTTTACCACGTAGACCTGAATAGCTTCAGGACCAGCTGTCTCTTTCCCAACTAGTAAGGCTATTGGGAGCCAGGTCTGTCTTCTTTCCAAAACAGGCTGGGTTTAAACAGAGTGAGGTTGTTACTAAAGATGTAATACAGAAATAACTGAGTTGCCATCTTAAGGTTACCTGAAATATTTCTCCAGTAGATAGCAGTTCTCTCATGAGTACTGTGACCATGAAGATGCTGTTCAAAACATTTGAAAGCTAACGCAAAACATCAAATTGTATGCAGTTATCCAGATTTCGGAAAATTTCTGTTCTGCTCAGCTGTTTCATCTGTGGCAGTCTCATTGCACTTGCATCTCATTCTGGCAAACCCCATTTAACAGTCCGAAACTGACTCATGTGCAAAGCTCCATTTCTTTTAAAGCAACAAAGAAAAATTACTTCATGAACATCTTGGATATTCTGTAAACCACTGTGTCACAGTTTTTTCGTTCCTATCACCCAGTACACAGACGCTCTTCTACTTTTCATCTCCAACTTATCTCAGAAAGCACCTGAGGACATGTTGAAGAGCTGTCTGGCCACCAGAAGAATTTTTGTAGTTTGTAGAGAGATGATTGAATGTAAAGGTTTGGGGATGAGAGAAAGAATGTTCTCTCACCATCTCATTCATTCAAATCTGAACAAATAACTCCTTTTAGCAAAATGTTTTTGAGACTGTTATACAAGTAATTCTGGCACTGTATTTTTTAGACAATGATGGGCAAATGCGACAAAATGGTGATTTCCTATAATGTTTCACTCTATGATACACTAGTAACTTTTCAATTCCCATTAAACTGCTCAGTATTTAAATTGCAAATATATAATAATTTTTATCATTAAAATTATGATATAATTTTAATTAGGCTCCACATTCCACATTCAAACGTACGCATAAACTACTTTAGAAAATATTTCATAGAATTAAGAATACACCTTTTGTTTAGAATCTGTTAGAATTTTGTTTATAAGTAGGTAGTTTAGAACTAGATATGACAGGCTGAGAGCTAAAGACACAGAATGGGAATTCCTTGAAAGAAAATGCCTTATCCACTTCTGACAAGCCTTTTGTCATCAGTTAAAAACCCACATGCCATACAGATGTCGCCACTGCCAGAGGGACAACGTAACTGAAAAGTGAGTAGAAAAGGCAGGTGGTCTGAGGGCAGCACTGGAGGGAGTGGGAGATCTCCTCAGACCTCAGTGATGGCTCACCCCACTGGTGCCAGGAGGCCTCTACTTCTTGTGACAGATCCCATTCACAAACAGGGAAAGAACTCAGCTGGGCCTGACTCATTCGTATACTTCAAGCAGTACCCTTGCCTGTTACTAGGTCAGCTTAAGTTGGAAGGATTGATGTCCAAGGAGTGCCTGGAAGAGCACAAGGGTTCTGCTGCTGTGTCTGATCCATGGCGGTGCTGGGTGCTGACTGTGGCAAATGTGTTGGCTCCCCTAATCACCCACTCCTGCAGGAGCACAGGCAGTCAGTTTCCTTGCATCTCTTTTCAGTGACTGCTCAAACTTACTCTGAATTTTTCACACTTCTTGTTCTCTGAATTACTTCGCTTATTCGCACTTTAGTTTCCTTTAGCATCTTTGTGCATCTTCTCCAAATTCCTTCCATCCTTTCTTCCCCATGGGCACTTTCCTATCTGCTTTGCATTTCTGTCTCTTTTCACTTTTCTTGTCATCCAACAATTTTTCCTTGTTGCCTTTCCCATTTTCCTGTTTTCTGTTCCCCTTACCTTTGAAGGCATGCCTCCATGCTGATATAAAACATTCTGCAATAGTGAGCTCCCCATTACTTGTCATCCTCAGCTGTTAAAGTCACTCCTGCTCCACTGGCAACACAATGACTCTCTTTTCCAAGTACTGTCAGTTATATTTTACATCATGTAAGTTTTGACACATCAGCCAGAGATGTGTGACCACAGCACCACACTGCAGACCACAGGCATGCCCTGAGCCTCCCCCCAGTCGCTACCCAAATCCTTGGCTGGCCAAGGTTAGCCTGCAACCACAAAGTTGCTGACCTGGCATCCCAGGTGTCCCTACCCACGACTCCTTTGAAACATCACCACTCCTCAGTACAGCTCTCCTAAACTCAGGAGCACGGAGTTAATGCTGCTCACTGCTCTCAGCAGCGGAATGTGCCCAGGGTGACTACTGAAATCAGATATGCAGAAAAGTAAGGTCATAAAAACAAACTGCACATTTAAGCTTCTTTCCACCCCTTTGAAAATAGAAATAATTGTCCTGGCAGAGGACATCAACTAATCCCTGCAGGTTACAGCTGGAGAATGGCCAAGTTACTGCACCAAGGAAAGAAGGACTGCAAAGGTTGCAATAGCCTAAACAAGCCTGAAAAAAAAAAAAAAGAGAACTTTTGCTGTTGCAAGGAAAGTACTTATTACAATAATAGCTACAAATGGGAGACTGAGAGAATTCTGAGAATATCTTCATGATAACCTATGGAGAAAAAAAATCATCCTATAAAAAACTGATGGAGAAACCTAGGAATGAAAATGTATGAGCTGGAGATTTATGGAACCTGTCTAATTCTTTATTTATTTTTTCTTTTTCTTTTGGCATTCCAGTCACATGTTTTCTGTCTGAATGAACAACCAACTCTTAAGATCTACCAATGACAATGTTCCTAAGCCATCCTAGAAACTCGGTGATAAACAAACAGATTTATATAAATAATATTACCTTACTCTTCACTTCAAAGCTAATGTAATTCCACTTATTCTGGTAATAAGCTTTTTTTCCCTTACTATCTCAAATATCAAAAAATAATTCATTGACCATGGACTACTATGGCACTGAAGATGAATTATTATGTTCAGGGGTCATAGGTTTTATCTATACACTAGAAAAGTAGGGACAGGTTATAATTTATTTTAACATTTTAAAATGCAGTATTTTTCTGAATGTACTGCAGCTCTAATCAATCTTTGATCAAGCCTTCAAAAAATCAGAGGAGAATGTATAAAATGCTTCAGTACTACAAGAGTAAGTTCTCTCAGATCATGAGATCCTTAAAACTCCCTGAAAGATTAATATGGTACTTTAACATAAGTTAGCTCTAAATGAAGTATTCCACCTCCATTATGTGCCAAGCCTGGCAGCTGTGCCTGGCTTTGTGTTTTAAACCCAGCTGTCTCTGTCTTAATGTAACTTCTGTTCAAAGAGATATTGATCAGACTGGCTAGACTGTTGGGACTTAATGTTTCAGTACCTACTTTTTTATCTAGGCTTATAAACTTTATATTGAGATATAAATTAAGACTATTTGCTTCTTCGACTCCTTGCCTGAGGGTACCTTTTATTCTAAGCTATCTGATGAGCTATACAAATGATGCATGTAAGAATGCCATCAGCTCTGATATGATGTTTATTTCTTCCTGTTAATGAAAAGATTTCCATTTTTTATGCATATTTCTTGTGGTTTAAGAAAATGCCATCCCTGTATTGCTTTAAAATTCACTATGATGGAAAGACTTTTTATTAAAACAATATTTTTCTCCAGTTTCAAGATTGGCACTTGCATCCTCTCACTCTGACAGTTTACATTATTTTTCTGCATAATGGGATTGAAGCAGTGGAAGATTAACAGGAGGCAATCTAATTTAATGGTTGCAATTATAGTTGATGAAGAAATGTGTTAATCAGGAAAAATATAACTCTGATGACTTCCTATGTGGGGAAAAAAAACAGAAAACAAGGAAAAAAATGTAGATGAGAAGTCTGTGCTGGGTGAGTATGCTCATCTGTATATCTACTTTTGTTCTAGAATAATATTTTAATATAGATATTCTGGCATAAAATTGCATTCTGTTGTACATAGACTGTGTCAGCCTGATGGCTCAGCCAGTAGAAAATGTTGAGGAGTTACTCAAATGTCTTCACTAACACCTAAATAGGTACTTATAGAAAAAAAACCACTTTGCTTACTAAATCATCTGTGTAGGCAGGACTCTTGCCTGCATAACAGAAATGATCTGTGGGACTGCTTCTCCATTTTAGCTGCTTTTTGATCCTACAAGTGTGTGTAAGTATATAACAACTTGAGAAAACTGTACCAGGGTATGGTTGACCGTTATAAACTGCAATCTGCCTGATGCTCTAAAATGTAATGTAGCATGCAGCAGGGTATTGCAGCCTCACAGATCAGCCACTCAAAAAGGGTTCATTTCCTGAGTCTCTTCACTCCTTAGGAGTGGTTGATGCTTTTCCATAGAAAATGTGTATGGCATTATTTAGTTATTATCAACATGACATGTGAAAAATTATAGAAATACAGCAATTTAATAAAATAGGATTTTACACACAGGGAACACACTTCCCCATTTTTGTCTCTTATTTGAGGAAATGAGAAAGAAGGGACTGATCCAAACGATGACCCTTCCTTCCTACATATCCTGAGTATCCCCAGCCATATGTGTCATGCATCCAAACACCCAACACAGTGGTCCTGGTACTGGTTCTGCATCCGCTACCATGGGGCAGCAAAGGTCTCAATTTCTGCAGCGTTCCTGCAGGTACCACAGTGGACCTCTGCCTACTGGACCAGCAGCTGCTGGCCTCATGTAGGACAGCAACCTTCTTCTCACAGGACTGGGAATATGAGGTTATTCTCAACTATAAAGCAAAATCCACTACTTTAGATCTGATCTACTTTTACTGCTTCCCCCTGCCCCCCACCCCCTCCCAAAAAAAAAACCCAAAGAAACCAAGCCAACCAATCAACCAACCGAAAAACTCCAACCCAAACTTCCATTCCGCATTCAGATATTTTTGTACAAATTCATCCTGGGGAAAAAAAAATGCATTTCTATCTCAGAGGAAATTTCAGTGAGTGACATAAGAAACAGAGGAACAGAAAGAGTACACAGAATGAACACTGAACACTTTACATAAATATTTGCAGTAGAACTGCATATTTTTGAGAATTGATTTTATGACTATAAAATCATATTTTCATGTGTTATGTCTAGTCTGATGACTACCTTCAGTGATGTATAACTCTACCAAGCTCTCTCACCAGCTAAAGGTTCTCAACCTTTGCAAGCAGGAAGAGCATCCCTTCCCAGTACCAATCCCAGTTTCAGGAGCAATGTAATGTAGACTGTCTCTCCCTGAGTTGTCATCCTGTGGACTACAGGGTTAAGCAGGGACATGCAGTAAGCATGGAAGCATTGCTGTGGCATGGTCTCTTCCCTCTGCCAGCCATGTGGAGTGGTTAGTCCATAGGATTGGAGGCCATAAGAGAAGGGTGTCAGAAGAAGGACAAAATGGGCCCAAACCATTGGTCCTGTGAAGAAATTAATCCACCCTACCTTTCTTTAGCACTGTAGCTTAGAAATAAAAAATAACACTGCCCCTCAGCAGCAGAGGCCTGAGGAGCAGAATTAACATCTACCACCACTTTGTGCTGAGACTATATACCCTTTTGGCAAAATTCAAGAAGCATATTATCATTATTATTATATCATCATCATCATCATCATCTTTTGAAGGACATAGAATTAATGGACTTAATGCTATGAACAGTAAATAGCTACTGATTTTAAGCCTGCAGAGTACCCTCTGAGGCAGAACTTTGGTTCTTTATTACTTGTATTACAACAGAAATATTTCTGTCATCTGAAGAAGCTGAACAAGGACTTGTGTTTCAAGTGACCAACCACATCTTACAAATACAGTCTGCAGTGAAATGTTCATAGATATAAGATTTATATTCAGTGATTTAGTCATTATTTTGTGAACAGTTCTGAATAGCAAATACCTTTGTGTGCTTCATGGTCCGTTCACAAACAGACAAGTTAAACACAGTGGATAATATATTCATAGCAGATAACTCCTGAAACTCCCATGCTACATGTTCTTAAACCTGATCATCTAACTCTTTCTTTGGAGGGAAATTCTTGTACATAGACAAGTAAGACTTCAAGAGCTGTGATCTTGCATTATCAACACAATGCAGAACTTTTTTTCTGATTTGCAGCACTTCAGTTCGTCCAGAAGGCTCAATCTTCTGAACTCAAGAATTTCTGAAAGCAGCAAGTTATCTCGATAGTTTTAGCATTGGGCTATTTTCTTGACCTAGAAGGAAAACAGTACTACTTAATTTCTAAACTTGTGCATAGGTATAAGTAATGAAGTAGATTCTGAGGCAGGATTTGCATTGGCCTTTGGGTTTTGAAACAAGTACAACTGTTTCTTGCAGATGCAACATGTACATCTGATTTATTATCACTAGTGGGCAATCCATCATGCTCCTATCTGTCCTCCTCCCTTGATGTCCTCTCATTTTGAAATGTTCTCCCAGCACTCTCTCTTCTGTGCTTGACTCAGCCTTCTGCATTTGCTTAACATTTTTTTATGAGCTAAATCTTAATTGTTAAAATTGATTCTTAGAGCAGTTAATGCCATGTGTCCTTAGTGTTTGAAACATTTGTTGTGCCTTCAGGATACCTCATGGAAAAGCAGACTGCAAACCGACTGTAATATAGTAGCCATTTTCCCCCGTTCTCCTGGGAAAGTTATAATTGTCCTTTCCAATTGGTCTGGAAATGACACCTGAATACTAATTTATTAAAGATCTATATTCATTCAGGATACTCCATAAATAGCAAAGTAATTCATTCAAAAATACTTTTGATTTCAAGCGGAGTTAGGAAACTGACATTTAAGAAAATATAGGCTGTGCATATTTCATATTTCATCTATGAAGGATGTTTAGTTTAAAACTTTAATACAGAAAAATAAGTCAACAGTCTTGCTTTTCTAAGAAACTTTATGTTTGGGAATTCTTGGTTTTTGTAATCAGAAAAAAGGAGAGAAAACACTCTATTTAGAAGAAGAAGAAAAAAAAAAGGTAGCAAATTGTTTACAGAAATCAAAGTACACCTCTTACACCTTCCAGATTCATAAAGTAAAGGAAAAAAAAAACCAACAAAAACTTGGATGTAGATTGCAAATTGAAAGATAATGGCAATGATAATATGAATAATAACATACAAAAAAAAAAGAAAGAAATGGAAATAAAATAAATGAATAGAGAATATAAATGTAAGAAGTGACTTGGAACTTTAAAATGAGCTCACTGGAAACAGAAATGGAAAAACCGTTGGGCTGAAACACTGAATGACAGGGATGGAAGAGGAAAGTATGGAGGAAACCTTGGTGTGCACACAACTGAAGTGCTTTCAGAAACACACAGAAGGATGTTCCTGGCTCAATTCAGGAATTATTTTGAGTTACCAAAGAGAACAGAAGGGGTGATTATAAAAAGGTTCAGCTTCATGGATATTTAAATGTTTTCCAGTACTGCAGTACACAGCAGGAAAAGCTATTGCTATTATGTTAAACGCTGCATAATAATATGAAACTTTTCAAGGAAACTTTTCAACAGCTAATGTCTCTGGCAAGGGAGGGGGATTAGGGCAGGGACAAAAACCCGTTCAAGAAGAGAAAGAACTGTGTATTTTACCAATGTGTGAGTTGTGAAATTAGAAGTGATCAAAAACCAATAGTTTGCAGTTGCAATTCTCAGGATGTGACAGAGATAGGGAGTGAACAAAGCCTATTTTTTTTTCAATAGGACTAGGTCCAAACCAGCTCCTTATGGCTTGTTAGAGAATTAGAACCAAACCTGCTGTTTCTACCTCAGAAGATCCTGACAGAGCTCCTTCCAATTTCTGTGTCTTCCCCATTGGAGCATGACTAAAACAGCAGCAGGACATTGCCCACTTGACTTTCTCTTCCTCTGATCCCATCTTCTTTTTCAGCCACTTCTCTGGTCCTCTGAGACACCAGGACTCACAGATCTAGGCTGGGGTTGGATGAGAACCAGCAAACAAGAACAAGTAGCAAATAACATTGGTTGAAACAAATCCAGTTACATTTTAAGATTTTTCTATTCATCTAAAGAGAGAGATGTAGCAAAGAGCCAGAAAGAGAAAGGAGTTTTTGTGTTTGGATATTATTTCACTGGCAGAACTTCATATAATGGGATTAATAAAGATAATAGACTAAAGATATTTTATGCCGTGTTTACTGTTACAAATTTAGTCTATTTAATTTATAATTTGTTTAAATTTCCTATCCATCAGCATATTGTAAAATTTCTGGGCATTATGTAAAGGAATACTGCCTCATAAAGGAGTGATCCAAGGAAGAGGGGTTGAAAGTCTTTTATACGTCTATTTATTCTGACCACAAGAGTTGTGTCTTGAAGAGCATTTAAGGACATTGAAATTTTCCCTCAGGACTACCTAAGTTATTTTGCACAGGGCTCCATGGTGTAATATGGGTCTGTCCCATGCAAGCTCTTTTTTGTGTCAGTCCAGACCACCCATGATTGTCACAATTCATATCCCATGACACTACTGATTTTTGGAAAAGCCACTGAAGGAATTGACTGACAAGCTGCCTGGGTATGGTAATCAAAGAAATGTGGGTTTGGCCTAGTGTGGCAAAGAAATAAGCAGCTATCTGGAAAAGAAGCAGCTATCTGGAAAAGTCATTCTGTCTTGGAAATGAGAATAAACATTTTAATTTAATTGTCATCGGGGAGGTCCATGCCCTGCTTTTGAGTGATTGAAAAGATTTTGATGTTTTTTCCACTCTAGAATAACAAAAAACCACAAAACAAAAACAAAACAAACAAAAATTCACCCTCTTCCTGACAGACTTCCTTGAGGAATTTTTTTAATCACTTTATGAAAAAATTTTGATACCCCTGTGGGAAGCACTGAGAAGTGAGGAAATATGTAATGCTTCATTGCACTTCTGGGTATCTGCAGGAGACATCTCTAAAATTACCTTTAGTAATTTTAGTAGTGCCTTTAAACGTTGTGTTAGTAGCATTCACATCACCAGAGATCAGGAGCAATTTCATTCCCACACCCCATTACAGATGATCAGGTGCAGCAAAGTCTGAATCTCAGAAAAGAGAAAATGTACTGTCAGCATCTAAACATCCAGCAGTATCATTCTGGCTCAGACAGCAACATTAACCCTCTGTACCCTTCCAACAGAAGGCTTGCCTCACTTTATTTCTTTACACCTTCCTTTTTTCTTGCTGGCCCTGTGACATCTTTTTTTGTGGGATTTTTGGGGGATTTTTTTTGGTGGCGGTTTTTTTTTTTTTGGTTTTTTTTTTTTTTT